>CAXHUL010000179.1:164653-279653 GCA_964019695.1 Loripinus fragilis
CCTAGACATATATCCTTACTGGTTAATTTCATTGCGCATTCCCTTTATATAGGGATACACCTGCGTGAAGTGTACACAATATGTAACTTGTGCTATTCTGCACAGGGATCATAGTTTGAATATTTCACACCTCTGTAACTGCAAACCAGAACAATCACGCTTATTTCAAACATTTTATTGTTGTAAACATGTTGTCAGCGCATTAATTGAAGTATTTATAAAGTGCATCTAGATTTCAACTGGACGATAGTCTAGAAAGACAAATCAACCATATATCGGAAGTAACGTTGTCAATTGTTTTTTTCTGCTGTAGAAAACTCATTTTTTTACTGAGAATAACAGGTCTCACTATTACCATCAAATAGTAAGTGTGTATGACCAGGAAAGTCCACTTAAACACACTGCATACTAAACCACGGCACAGGGAGGAAAGGTCACAGAACAATAACAGTTATATGACTCATAATAAGTTTACTACCTGTTATTGCTATTCATTGAGAAGAGATTTATTCATGCTGTATAACTATAAGTACCAATGTAGCATGGGCTGGAAACACACACATGCACACGCATGCACTTACACACCCAGAGAGAGAGAGAGAGAGAGAGAGAGAGAGAGAGAGAGAGAGAGAGAGAGAGAGAGAGAGAGATATAACTCTTTCTTTCTATCTTTCTCTCTACGAGAAGATGAGATAATCACCGTACTAGAACCACCAGTGAATACTGAAAACAACAGATAAATAAACAAATCACCAATTCGAAGAAATGAAGTTACGTCGTATGTGAAGTAGGTCTCTGTCTTAACGATTGCTCATTTGAGAAACGTTTCTATCTGAGAGATTGTGCCTGATGTCTGTATTTGGATGGCGTCAACACTTACTCACTTTCTGTGTTTACCCTTATTTTGATAATCAGTACTTTGTATAGTATTACAATAATCTTGATTGTTGAGGGGGGGGGGGGGGGGGGTAGAGAGAGTTGCTTTGCATTAACTGTCTACCTGATATCTTGTGAGAGTGTTCTGTGGCTCTTCCTCGTGGTGCCGTGGGTTGGTCTGCGATGTGTGATTGTGGTATTTCCTGATCTTACTCACTTGCATATTTAGCCTTGTATACATGTTTACTGTTTAAAATGACCATATGAGTATACGGTGACATTTTTGGGTTAAGGGGGAACGTACTTTAAAATTTCATTCCTGCACCTTTTCATTGATACTTCAATGTTCTACATCAAATATCTCACACTGCACAAAGTGCACGTGTTTGCTGGTGCAATAAGGCAGTTATTGCATGGTTGTGCATATGTACGAAAGAAAATCCACTAGCTAAAACTCGTGGATTATCTTCCCGTACATACGCACAAACCATACAAAAACTAACACTTGAATGATAGCTTGATAAAGGCTTGTCACTTCTTAGTATAGTGAATGGATCTGTGATATGTACAAATTATGTTTAAAAAAAGGCAACGTAATATAGATTGTACTGGATAATGGAATCCGAGCTGCATGTATATTCGATGCATAATAAACTCACTGTGTGCGAGTCTGTTAATAAATTGTTAAATGTTATTAAATGTACGCAATAAAGTAACGGGTTTACATAAATCTCATGTTTCTTATTCCCTTTCATTATCATTGTTAAAACCATGCCATAAATTTAGCAATTTTCTGCAAAGTGTTTTACTATATTTTGTACAACCACGGCTCGTCCGTCGTTATTACATCATGTAACTCCTTGTCTACTGGTAACTCTTTGTCTACTGGCAATTTTTTGTATACTGGTCAAGTTTGGCATGCTTTTTTGTCATCTACTTTCAGGAATACCATCAGCGTGTGATATTTAGTAAGATGCTTTGTAATTGAAACAATACGCACGTGAAACTCTGCATTTGCACATCACATTTGGGTTTCTGGTCTTCAAAGAGTTAACCAAGGTTGCCTGCCTTTTTACCATGGCAGCCCCTGCCGTCTTGCTCTGCGCATAATGTTCAACTGCTTGTGATATTATCTTAATTGAATAAAGATAACATCTAATATCAGCATGATAAAAAAGATATAAATATAATAAAATTTAGCTTGCCTAAAATTGGAATAAGAGAATTTATGAAGAGCAGCTTTGTTAATAAAGTGATGTTATGAAAGGGGCAAGATTTCGACATGACATACCAGGGGATCGGTACAAAAGTGCTGAGTTTAAAAATTGAGGCCTCATTTAAATGAATAAAACATTTAGGTCTATCTTGGAATAGATCGGGGAGAACTATAATAGGTTTTAAAGTTGATACTTTTCATCCGAGACTCGGTATCGGTTGACAGACATTTATAAAGTTCTCTGGACACTCAATGTCAGTAGTGGCTATTGTTGAAACAGACCAAAAAACGGATTAAAATAAACAAACATGGATGAAATAATGTGTCGGACCGTCCCCTTGTCCGGTAACAAATTGTTTTGGCCTTTAAAATGGGTTCTTTAACTTGTGACACAAGACATAAATAATCATAAACAAATTGAAGTGAAAGTCCCTTGGCGTGTGAATCCATTTATTTTACATTATATTAAAATTTAATGTAGTTTTAAAGACTTAAGCGTCCGCCGTTTTCAACCCAAGATCCAAAAGTGCTGATACACTGACGTACGCCATTAGAATCATATATACTTAAACCAAATAAAAACGCAACTGGTACAAGTGTTGTTTTTCTTATTAATATCAGCCTTTGGTTTGCTAAAACGTTCTCGTACGTAAGGGAAGCTTGTTAAGCTACTCTTACATACGAGAACGTTTTAGCAAAACTTGAGCTCAATTCTAAAAAGTATCGCATTTTCGTTAACTTCCGGTTTCATGCTGAAACTTTGAATACCATTTGAAGGTCAACACTTCAAGACAATTTTTGTTGTTGCGTGTGCATAGAAAGTAGAGCAATATTTATTTTTTCCGAAAGTTTGAACCCAAAAGAGCCATTCATAAAGAAGGTCAACCCAATCACGGTTGGCAACTTTGCTTTCCTCTTTAATTGCACGCCGGTGGGTCGGACTTCAGACTCTATGATGGTTCCGACTTAAAGACTTATCTATTGATGAGATGGTAGGGGCCTGATGCTTTGGCTGTTTGTCGGGCCCACCGGGGTTTACCTGTTGGATTTCTTTTGCTCCGGTATTCAGTTTAATTTACTGTTGAGTCCTTATCCTTGCTTTATCTCCTTGTTATATCTTGATTTATATGTTTTAGGAGATGATGCATTGATAAGTTAGGGGTCTTTCATGCAAACCAAATATCTATATGTCTTGATCCACATCTGAATTAAGGGTGAGGTTGGCGCCGTTAAACCGGTTTAAGCCCTCCAGTAAAATATTTTACTGACCGTTCCAAGGCGGTACTTCTTTTGTGGATCTTTTATGTTTTTGTTCTGTCTTGTGTTTGCTATGTTTTGTGCGCGTCTGTTTATATGTGCTTTTTGGTCACCTGCTGGGAAAGGGCTGACCTCTTGGCTCTCGTTTGTGGTGTCTTCTGTGAGTTTGTCACTTTCCCATTGGTATCCTGGGTCAGGTGTGGTACTTGATTGTATCGATTCCTGATCTTTGCACCATTACTTACTTATATCCAGATTAATAAGGTGATTTTGAATTTTGTGTCGAAGTTCGGGTTTAGCCCCTTTATAAAAATACAGCCTGGTTTATCTGGACTACTTTATCTGCACCAAAAGAGTATTGCCCTGGTATTGCAGCCATAGGTTTATGCTTTTTTATTATATAAGAATAATAAAAGAGCATTAAATCTCGAGTAAGGTTGTACTGTAAAAGTTTTGTTAGTGTATATTGCTATTGTACACTACTAACACTATCCTTGGCTGTATGTGTTATTAAAAAGCTACGTCGACTGGTACTAGTACGGCTTTGCGCCCGCTACATGTCGCTATTAATGTTCAACATCAATGAAAACGCTCTTGACGCATACAGTAAAATTGAACTGTTAGAGCAAGCAACTGGCTACATACCGACATAGGACTTAACGACCCGCGCAAATCAAATACGTTGGCAAATGCTGTGGATTAACAGAAAGCAAAGCGATTGGTGGCATTTTTAATTCATATATTTGATTACATCAGTCCATCTACAGTTAAAATTCCATTGGTCCAAATCTGTCCTAGAGGATTCCTTAGAGAGAAAAGTGTAAGGAGGACCACTTGGGTCACCTACAAAACATCACAAAACCAGCATTTTTACACCTGTATTCACGTTTCCTGACAGATGTAGGACAGCACCTCCAGATCGACATCACACAAGGAAGAGATTCAATAACTGCTGTGTTATTGTTTAGCGTCTTTGGCACTGCGGAGGTAGGCTAATAGTATGTGGAGGGATAGGCATTGCATTCCTGATCAGATCTGACCGTTATTATTTGAACTCCACCTGGCCAAAAATATAGGGCAATAAATTGTTTCAGCCGACTCTCTGTGGTTTATTAAGCACCAAATATCATCCTGCAGGATGGCAATACAATGCCACATCAGGCCAGGATAATCGAGCAGGTCCTCCCAGGGAACTGTAATACAGTAAATCCATGGTCCTCTTGGACAAATGTGTATTCTTATCTGGCTTTTTCGATTCCCAGAATTGTCCATTGTCAAACGTGTGAAAACTGGCACCCAACTTGTAAATCAGAGTGCTGCTGCCAGCAGCTTGCCAAACTTAATGTAGCAATAACCTGTGGAGAATACCTCAGCTTCAGAGTGTCATATTAAGCAGGACAATGTGCCAGATGTGTGTAATTTGCACATGTGCTGCAGAGGGACTTGCAAAATACTGAGATAAATTTGCGAAATTTTATTGGTAACTCCAGTAGTCTTCAATACAACTTTTCTCGAACCAATTTGGACCTATGGAATTAATACTGCAGATTGAATCATGTAATCCGTTACACAATGTATATAAACTGCAGATGATATCAAAATCTTCGTTTTCTGCTGTTCCACTGTAAATCAAAATATCCTTAACTTTTAAGCCACGTATATACGAGGGATGATCCTAAAGTTCTGATCCTTGCGTAATATTTCTGTAACCAGCGATGCAACATGCCTGAAAATTGTACCAAATATTAATATATTCTATGTCTGTACATCGCTCTGACAAGTTTTGTGTAACTTGAAGGAGCGACCAGAAAACTACCCCAAAACAGCCATGACCTATATGTACTGACCTATCAGGTAGACTCTGCTTATAAGAGACCTCACAATTTAGACAAGAGCGGTCTCAACAATTCATATTTATGGCTGCACATAATTATTCATCCAGTCCATATGTTCTATATATATGGTGAAGTTTCTCTATGATCTCGGATTCCTAGGCCCTTAAATGTATGGCTATGCAACTGTCAGCTATAAAAAAATTTGGACAACTTGAAAGTTTGACCGACCCATACTGCAGTAAACACAGCTGCTTTAAAGGTAAAAAGATTTTAGGCACGCTTAGATGAGCTGACTTATGTCTGGAGCAATTATGAATAGTCCTTATTGTTGGAGACTAATAGTAGCCCACATTACAAAATTTAGACGAGTCCACAAATAAGGCCAATATTTTGAGGTACACATTTACATGTGTATATCTAGAAACAAAACCCAATCAATTGTCGAAATGTGTACTATATCGTAAAATGATGTAATATGGGATTAAATTGAGCACAAAGCATCCGTCTGAAACCAATAACAATTTTTAAAGTTCTTATTTAAAATCATTTTTTAAATAAAGAAGAAAGGTTTTACAATATTCCAATTAAGATTAAGATATTTCGTAATCAAAATAGTTTTGGTGTTAAATATTTTGCAGATAATAGGTTTGGCATGTTTTAGTCCAAATCGACAGACAAAGATAGAATATTCTCTTAAATGTAAATTCTGCAATGTACTCAAAATGACGTAGTTGTCAATTTCAATGACGTCATAAGAATTACTCACTGTGCTTTAAACATTGAGTCGACACAACCTGTCGCCATTCTTACATTTGATTTGACAAAGTAAAAAAACAGTGCAGCTTTACATTGTAGTTTTAAAGATGCGGGGCTTGATAGATTCAGATTAAAGTTCTATTATAATTCTACGAGTATCATTATAAAGGTCAACGCTTGTTCGTTTGAAAGGTGCATGGTATGTCTCTCAAAAATGTCTCTGGGCAAAGCCAGAACTTTTGGATCATTCCTCGTATGCCCTTTCACACATGTAAAATGGCGAGCGAGGAAAATGACACTCACAGAGAGGTTGCAGAAGTCGCGGCTGGCCGATTGATCGCCGATCAAAATCAGTAGCAGCCAGTCTTTTGAGAATGCACACACTACCAGCCTTGACTGATTTCGATCGCCGACTAGTTGCAAAGGTTTCCCGAAAGTAGCCGATCACTCTCCAAAATGTCGCCGAACAGTCGCCTACATAAACACTTCGGCTCTGTAATCTTCAGCGACTAATGATCGATGACTAATCGGCGACCTATTGGCGGCTGGTCGTTGCAGTGCTAGCTTCAACAAAAGCTATCTTGATGGTGATCCTGACATCATTTCACCACGGGAGTTGAAAATGTTTGCATCATTGGTCATAAAGGTGTCCAAAATAGACAGAAGCAACAAAGCAGACGGTAGAAGTCACTTCCAAAATTCAGCCTCCTGGTCTCGAGGTTATAAAACTTGAGTTCATTCTCAGACTCAAAATAAAGCGCAATGATTGGCTTTCTTAGATATAATGTTTAGCCAGAAATGGTCTTTAGTGCCCTATTTTATCAATCATCTCGCTGAGGAAGGGAGAGCTGGTTGCTTTACTTTAAAACTTTACATGCTAGCGGTCAATTGCTTCGTCTGCTGATAACCTTTGCAAACTGTTTAGACCCAGATCAAGGCCTGGAATGATTGTTTGAAAAGGTAAACTTTGACAAAAGTCAGCCAAATTTTACACAAATATTAAATTACACGAAACAATGTATAGTATGAGGAACTATAGTCTTGCATTTAGAATGTCTTAATTTATGGTCATTTAGTGTCCCTAAAGTTGTTCTATGTTTCACACACACACACACACACACACACACACACACACACACACACACACACACACACACACACACACACACACAAACTGGACGACAGAGAAATTTTGGAAAGTCGGTGCAAATGCTATTGGCTCTTTAAGCTGATGTCCAGTTTATCTGCTTTATAATAATATTATTGGGGTTGGGTGTGTTCTAAGTTTATCTGTGTTTTTGTTTCGTGTTTGAATGACAGCAGAATCTAGGTCGCAGACTTGTCCCTGTAACATGCATTCATTTCACCTAACGTTAATTGGAGCACATCATAATTGCGTGTTAATAAGGTACAGTTCACGAATTGGCCGACTGCATGTATTCCAAATAGGTTCGTTTTATCTTCATCATCCTGATATCAGACATAAATTACGGGATCAGAAGAAAATTAGAAGTCAAAATCAAAGAAAATCATACAAATACTACCACTGCGGGCTATGTACAAAATGTTATCGATTCTCCCATCAAAGGTGTATTTATAATGCGGTAAAGCCTTAGTTTTTCAAATAATGAAATGATTCCGCTTATGCTAAAAAGGGTCTGTTTTGCACAAAATATGAAGTTTTCAGCGGACTTTTCGACAGCAGTTTTGCTTTAGCATTCATCTTTTTGTCATGTTAAAAATGTCCTCGGTGCAGCCTCATGCAACTATCCATTCTATTTGGTCCGTTGTGGGCCCGCACATGTTTCCTGTCGAAAACATGGATGGAGTTGTGCTATGGCCACTCTACACATATTCGGACCATTAATAAGCAATTACCCAACATAAGGTACATATTGGCATGTGCGTACAGCTTGAGTGTACAGCGAAGATTCAAACCAATCTGCGCATCCACACAGTCTGATCACCGTCTTAGTTTTTCGTCTCAAGAAATGTTTAACAAATGGCTACCCATAGAGCGCCAATTGAAGACTCAGATCAGACTGCGCATATGCGCAGTCTGATCTGAATCTTCGAAGGGGACACATGTCAACTTGTACATTTTTCTGTGTCCAGACTCATTTAGTCTACGACAAGGTTATCTCCCAAAACCGGCATCTTAACCTGTTGTGGTCTGCTGATAAGCTTTGCTGACGGTTGGGAGCCAGACCAAGCCCGACTCGGGTGGTATGCCTGGGAGATTTATTGGAGAAGTTAATTTCGAAAATAAAATCTGAAGACGACGAAAAATGGATGCAAAATTATCAAGCATACAAAGTGTTAAGAGCAAGTTGTCCCCCTAGCAACACTACATTATTTACAAAACGTCGGGTCGCGTGCTCCACGCGTTGATTGATGATAAGAGATGTCATCTCTCCACCCGAGGGCAGACATTCAAAGAAAGACCGACTATAGATGGGTTTTATCGGGAAAAAGAAATAATCCCTACTTTATACCACTTAATACCCACCCGATAGCAAATCAAAACGAGTCGATTCGTTAAATGGAAATTTTAATTGAGGTCGAAACAGGGAAAGCCGACCCATTGTCATTATTATGATCAATATTTTGCGTAACAAATTATTTTTTGTCTGCTGTTTAAGCCCTATGCATAATTTGTGTATTCTACATTTAAGAATGGTATGCCCGAATTCTGGTTACAAACCACTATGTTATCAAAAAAGCAAGTATCATAATCGTTGTCTGAGCCAGGTACACTGGTCGTTTTTTCTAGCGATCAACCTTGAGTTATAATAATCAGTTTGAAAGAATATATTTACAAAATCTAAATAATTTGACGGTTAAGATTTAAACTAAACTACTAAAGATTATTGTGTTGATATGCCTCTTAGTGATGGCGATCTATTTTATATTTTTACTATAAATTAAAGTTCAGTCAATTTAGATGGGCAGTAACCCGGATCCATACATCATATCATACGATACCAAATGAATGCCTACACCAGCCTGCACAATCTGCTAACCCAGAGACTATAATCAGCATTTTGTTGCAGTCAGTTGTAAAACTCCAAAAAAAAAGTTGTGGAATGGTTTGTTTAGTAAGCAAGTCGCGTAGTCTTTCCGTTCTTTCAGCTATAGTAAGTGACAGCATCCCCTCTAAAATGTTCTCTTTCAACATAATTAATGAGATTAACATAATACAGCTAGCATTGTTTCATGTTCGCTAGACGCCAAAGACTGATGTAGAATGCTAGGCTGATAGCATTGCTGCTGTTGCAGGTATACTTCTAAATCGGGAGTTCTCTATCTTGAGTTGTTTATTCAAAGAAAGTGTCTTCACACCAGCCTGTGAATATCTTAGATTTGTTTCAATCTGCCATTTTATAAAATTATATGAATTGTTGCATCATGAGCTTTGGCCATTGTCAAGAGATATAACAAATCCCCAACAAATCAAATGAACCGATAGAAATGTTTAGACGTATGACTTATTACGAACAAAAATGTACATCCTTTTTTGGAGAGCTTTGCGATTTGTATTGTAAAAGTTATATAAAGCAGTTGTTGGACACCCAGCCATGGTCTGGAGCAGAGACGTCCCTAAGTTAAAACGATCCGAATAACTCAATATAAAATAAGTAGGATGTTGTCACGAGGAAACACATGAAAGCCAATTAAATGTGACAGGGGTCCAATTTTTAAGGTTACAAATTTGAACCGAAATCTCACACAGTTTTGGCGTTCAGAAATCCACTACCAACCAGATCCGACTGCACGAAATGGTAGTCTAGACATGTGACAACCAGAATTGTGAAGGACTTATCACAAGTGTGTTTTGGTCGTTAAGAAAAAGCAATCTTAAAAAGCGGGTTTTTCATCAAATTGCCAAGCTTGAAATTTTAACACTGAAATCTCCATAGGAAAATCAATGCATTGCTGCATCTTAGTCTGAGGACATTACTAGTCGAGAAATGTTAGAAACGATGTGCTGATATGTCTACCTGATCTGGCAAAAGGAGATTATCGAAAATCGTGATAAATCGAAGATTACCAAACATTTAATATTCCCTAATTGTTTTTGTCAAAGGGAGACAATTTACAATTTTTTACAAATTTGATAAAGTCGAAATTGATTTCGAAAATGAATTATATAGCTAGCATTGTCTATGTGAATAATAGAAATACTTCTTTATTACCGCTGTTGAAACAAGACACATACCGTTCAAACTTTATGCACAGAATACGCAGTTAAAATAATCACACGGGACAGGCGCTAAATTATAACTTTCATGTATACCTCAGCCAAGCAACTGCGGTTTGGAGTGCACACGCTGTTTCCTTGCACGTTCTGGTCTTCTAATCAAAGCTCGTCGAATTTTGCTTTCAAAATCCGCCTAACGCATAGGTGTGATCATTTTAATTCGGATTGCTAAGGATAGCATCGCTGTCCAGATGTTTGGAGTCACAGTGGTTTTTCGCCAAGTAAGATACTTAATGGAAAAATGTAATTGACATAAATGATAATCTTTACATCGCTTATTTGACGCCACCAAAATAATGAGTATAGTTGTTATATGTTAGATAAGTGGGATTAAGTTATATGTTTAATGGTTGAGCAAAATGCAATATCTGGGCCAATTTTCTTTAAATACTTGAGCTGCGACATGGGATTTCTAACAATGTGCCTTTTTGACATGAAAATACTCAGACCAGCCTGTGCGGCCTCCTGTTAAGCTTAGACACATCCAATGATGTTCGGTCAGTAGTCTAACAGTCATAGAATATTCAAGCGACTAGTAATGGCTCTGATCAGACTGTGCGTATGTAGAGGCTGGTCTGTGCCTTTGCTGGTCGCACATACCACATTGTTGTAAGTCTCTTGTCGCGGCTCATTGTTTCACTTTCAAAGTTATGCAACATCAATATATTGCGTCTCACAGAATTGCAAATACATTTGTGAATCAGAAGTTGGAAAAGTAAGTAAGAGTTGGTGTCAGTTTGGAGACAAGTCCTTCAGGGTAAAGCTGGGAAATAATGCTATTAAGGTTTAAAAAAACACGGAATGATTACCACCAAATTGCGCGTTCTCTACAATGACAATGTGAGGCAATAAAAAAGTAAGTGAGTATGATCAGGAAATACCACAATCACACACTACAGACAAACCCACGGCACTGTGATGAAGAGCCACAGAACATTTATAGTAACAATACATCTGTAAGACAATTATTGCTATGCAACCAGTTTTCTCTTCCTCTGCCTATCGCTGCTATCGTTATAATAGAGAGATTTGCAGTGAGACTCCATATCACTTAATCAAATGTTCCTAGAATTAGCAGACATTATGTTAAAAAGAATATATTTTGTTATAATCAATGTGTTTAAACAAACAAAAATGTACATCCTTTTTTGGAGAGCTTTGCGATTTGTAATGTAAAAGTTAAGCTAGCCATGGTCTGAAGCGGAGATTTCCCTAAGTTAAAACGATCCGAATAACTCAATATAAAATAAATAGGTGGCGGTGAATAGCTCAGGTGGTTTGGGTCCCCTACCAGTGTTCCGCGTGGCAAAATCAATCTATATTGAACAAAAGTGAAAACGCTACACCTGAATTGTGTGTCATTTATATACAAAATGGTGCAAGCCAGTAAAGCAGATGAAAGTGTATCTAAAAATTTAAAGACTGAGTTATGCATAACAGTAAAAGTTTTACGGATGTTGTCACGAGGAAACACATGAAAACCAATTAAATGTGATAGGGGTCCAATTTTTCAGGTTACAAATTTGAACCAAAATCTCACACAGTTTTGGCCTTCAGAAATCCACTACCAACCAGATCCGACTGCACGAAATGGTAGTCTAGACATGTGACAACCAGAATTGTGAAGGACTTATCACAAGTGTGTTTTGGTCGTTAAGAAAAAGCAATCTTAAAAAGCGGGTTTTTCATCAAATTGCCAAGCTTGAAATTTTAACACTGAAATCTCCATAGGAAAATCAATGCGTTGCTGCATCTTAATCTGAGGACATTACTAGTCGAGAAATGTTAGAAACGATGTGCTGATATGTCTACCTTATCTGGCAAAAGATTATCGAAAATCGTGATAAATCGAAGATTACCAAACTTTTAATATTCCCTTTTTGTTTTGTCAAAGGGAGACAATTTACAATTTTTTACAAATTTGATAAATTCGAAATTGATTTCTGAGCTTGTTTCGAGTAATTAATCAATTTTCTTGTGGTTGTATGCAACACACTTATGACCAATTCTGATAAGCATAGCACACTTTTTTTGCGCATGCGCAAATGCAAAATTCAGTGAATAAAGCTTAAAACACAAAAAAGAAACATAACTCAGACATCAAAAGAGACAAATCGGTGGAGTTTCGACGAATCATTTGCTGGATATCTGGGAAACATTATTAAGCTTTATTATATACCTTTTGTCCAATACTTTCTCACAAAATATAAAATATTGTAGTGCAGCCTTTTTACTTTTGTTCAGTATATATGTATGCATGCCTGTCTTTATGTCTATCTTAATTTCATTTCTTTATTTCTGTCTATATGTTTGTTTGCTTGCCTGTCTCGCTGTCTGTCTGTCATAAACATACGGTTACCTTTACTTAAAACATGATTTGTTCAGAGTAGAACTTGAAACAAATATATGTATGCTTAGCTCAGAAGGCTTTTTTGTTATACATGTACATCGTGAGTTCTCTCTCTTGAATGTTTTCTCTTATTAAAGCCCTAGTTATAGAGAAATGAATGATACAGCTAGCATTGTCTATATGAATAATACAAAATTAATAATTCTTTATTACCCTAGTTGAAACAGCACACACACCGTTCGAACTTAATGCACAGAATACGCAATTAAAATAACCACACGGGACAGACGTTGAATCATAACTTTCATGGATACCTTAGCCAAGCAACTGCGGTTTGGAGCACACACGTTGTTTCCTTGCATGTTCTGGTATTTTAATCCATGCTCGTCGAATTTTGTTTTCAATATGGTGTGATCATTTTAATTCGGATTGCTAAGGATAGAATCGCTGTCCGGATGTTTGGAGTCACAGTGCTTTTTCGCCAAGCAAGATACTTAATGGAAAAATGTAATTGACATAAATGATAATCTTTACATCGCTAATTTGACGCCACCAAAATAATGAGTATAGTTGTTATATGTTAGATAAGTGGGATTAAGTTATATGTTAAATGGTTGAACAGAATGCAATATCTGGGCCAATTTTCTTTGAATACTTGAGCTGCGAAATGAGATTTCCAACAACGTAGCATTTTGATATGTATATTCTCAGACAAGCCTGTGCAGCCTCCTGTTAAGCTTAGAAACATCAAATAGTGCTCGGTCAGTAGTTTAAGTGTCATATAATGTTCAAGCGACTAGCGTATGTGGAGGCTGGTCTGAGCCTTTGCTGGTCGCGCATACCACATTGTTGTACATCTCTTGTCGCGGCCCATTTTGTTTCAATTTTAAAGTTATGCAACATCAATATATCGCGTCTCACAGAATAGTAAATGCATTTGAGCCGCAACATTAGATTTCCAACAATGTAGTATGTGCGACCAACAAAGGCTCAGATCAGCCTGCGCATACGCGCAGTCTGATCAGAGCCTTTGCTAGTCGCTTGGATATTCTATGACTGTTAAGCTACTGACTGAACATCATTTGGAGTTTCAAAGCTTAAAAGGAGGCTGCACAGGCTCGTCTGAAACTACACTTGTCAAAATGCCACATTGTTGGAAATCACGTGTCACGGCTCATTTGTGAATCAGAAATGGGCAAAGTAAGTAAGAGTTGGTGTCAGTATGGAGACAAGTCCTTCAGTGTAAAGCTGAGAAATAATGCTATAAAGATTTAAAAACACGGAATGACTCCCACCAAATTGCGCGTTCTCTACAATGAAATTGTGAGGCAATAAAAAGGTGAGTGAGTATGATCAGGAAATACCACAATCACACACTGCAGACCAACCCACGGCACTGTGATGAAGAGCCACAAAACATTTATAATAACAATACATCTGTAACAATAATTGCAAAGCAACCAGCTTTCTCTTCCTCTGCCTATCGCTGCTATCGTTATTATAGAGAGATTTGCAATGAGACTGCATATCACTTAATCAAATGTACCTAGAATGAGCTGACATTATGTTAAAAAGAATACATTTTGTTTCAGTCATGTGATATTTCTATTGTCATGTTAAATTTGCACTTGTTTCATATATTTTATTTTACTTTCCACTCGATTATACAATTTTAAAGGTCTTTAATCGTATGTACTGATGTGCTAATGCTGTACAGCATCGATACATCGACATTTGTGGGATCGAAATCAAACTTTGTGGAATCGAAGCATCCGCAGCCTATTCGATAACTTGAGATTGTGTTGCTTTGAGTAAAGCAAATATTTAACGAATTGGGAATGGGTTGCTTTGATCTGTTTCAACCTATCATCCGTCACCCCTTCGTGTTCAACAGTTTATTTCTCGATCATTTGCATGCGTCATTATTACAGTGTATCGCTCTAAAGACAACAATCCGATCTACTTAGCATGTTTCAAGGGTAGCATGCTCGTATAGTGACTGTATAATCTTACAGAAACAAGCGAGTCTTACCAAGAAATACCACAAACAAAGACAACAGACCAACAACACACGCGTACACACATACGTACGCACACACACACACACACACACACACACACACACACACACACACACACACACACACACACGCCAAACTAAACAAGTACATGTGCACACATGTTGGTCTTTCTAAAGGCTGTGTATGTTTAAGACCTCTGCTGACCCCCCCCCCTCCTTGCGCCCACATATACACGCCCATGCCCCACGTCGGTGACGCAACTCTAAATAGCACGATTATTGTATATATTTTCCTTATTGATGTTCTTTTTGCATAACAGTGCTTTCTTGTATATAAATCTTTATCTCTATTTCCCCCATGAAAGAGTTTGATATAGCATGGTGGCTTAGGCTGCTGTCCGTTCTAAGGCGGTGGTTCTATTGTTGTTGACTTTTTGTTTATTGTTACTCCCATTGTGGTACTCTGTAATTGTTCTATGTTTTGTTGTACGTTACTTTATGTCCATTCTAGTATTGCAATCATCTTGATGGGGAAGAGAGAGCTGATTGCTTTGCTTAATTTCCTGATCATACTCACTTACTATTTTTGTACTGTTTGCCTGTTTGTTAACCCAATCAAGGTTTATAGCTACGGTTTCCTCTTTAATTGCATAAAGGTGGTTTAGGCATTCAACTTAATGTGGACCCTGACCTTAAACGTTACATGGTGGTTTGTTGCTTGATTGTGTATTTGACCTGAACTAAATTTTTCATTAGGGCTGACTGTCAGAGGATTGAGAGCTCTTTTCTTTGTTTCATCATAATAAGTTAAATTTATTTATTTATTGGCCATGCCGAAGTGATGTATAAAGTATATTAAAGAGAATCGTTGGTAAGCCGGCTATTCCTGATCAGTTACAAAATATAACCAAACGTTAGAAACAGTGTGCTAGAACAGGAAAACTGCAACAGTCTGTTTGCTCGGTTTAAAAACCAATTTACGTGTTACAGCTACTACTATTATGGTTCCGTCTTTGAATGCATGGCCCTTAATCAGGTCTCAGCTTTTATGACGACACTGACCTAAAACCTTCATTGGTAGGACTGGTGCCTGATGATTGGTTTGCCTGTCCCTAGCATGGCTCAACTAATTGTTTCCTTAGCTCGGACTATCTGTGGTTCTTCTATCACAGTTATCTTTTCAATTGATTTGATTGCTTCACTGTGATAAATAGAGAATGCTAGGTGAGTGTCTTTTGGTATCAAGTTTACGACGCAAGGCTTTGAGAATGCTTGTTGACATCGCGAGGCTTGCCAAGCGATACAACATGCATTCTCAAAGACGAGCCTGCTAAACTTGATATCAAAGACACGAACCTGGTATTCATTTTATCGGTTTACCCATAGCTTCACTCGTCAGACTAGCGACTATGTCGTAATTTTTGATTTTTGTGTTGATTCAGCGTCATTAGCGACGTCATTCCAAAAGTGCAACGTCATCATGGCCTTATAAAGGCACATGCCGTGAGATAGACATCTTTTATCAGGCAACGTGCAACAAAGCAGTTAATATGCGAGGTAAAGGGTAGTACACCAAATAAGCTGGGCTATCCGAGCTTGATATTTTATATGCTTTAACAATAGCAGAATCTTAACGCCAGTATTTGTCCAGTAAAACAAATCTACCTCCCCTACCCGTAGCTATGGATTCCATCCGTTCTAACATGGTGTTCCTAATGGGTGTTTAGTGCTTGTTATTGCTACTGGTTGTTTTTTATTCTTGCCGTAACAGTCAACCCTTTTCAAGTCATGGCGGGGCGGGTCTTCCTGGGTTGAACGAGGATTAAGGGTCTGCGGTCAGGCCCGCCGGGGTTTAACTTTTCGATTTATTTTACTCCGGTATTCAGTTGTATATACTATTGAGTCCTTTTCTTTGATTTATCTCCTTTTTATATTGAACAAAAGTGAAAACGCTACACCTGAATTGTTTGCCATCTATATACAAAATTATGCAAACCAAGAATGCAGTTAAAAGTGTATCTTAATGTTCAAATACTGGGTAATGCATAACAGTAATGGTTTTAAGGATGTTGTCACGAGGAAACACATGAAAGCCTTTTAAATGCGACAGGGGTCCATTTTTTCAGGTTGCCAATTTGAACGGAGATCTAACACAATTTAGGCCTTCAGAAATCCACTACCTGGGTCTGCTTGATTTGGCAAAAGAAAATTATCGAAAATCGTGATAAATCGAAGACTACCAAACATTTAATATTCCCTATTTGTTTAGTCAAAGGGAGATAATTTTCAATATTTTACAAATTTGCTAAATTCGAAATTGATTTATTAGCTTGTTTTAAGTGATTAAGCAGTTTTCTTGTGTATTTATGCAACACAATAAAGACCAATTTTGATAAGCATAACAATTTTAATTTGCGCATGCGCAATAGCAAATTTCAGGGAATAAAGCTTTAAACACTTAAAGGAGCATGACTCATACATCAAACGAGACAAATTGGTGGAGTTTCCACGAATCGTTTGATGGATGTCTGGGCAACATTATTAAGCTTTAGTAAATACTTTTTTGTCCAATACTTTCTCATACAATATAGGTAATTGTAGTGTAGCGTTTTCACTTTTGTTCAGTATATAAACTAGGAGATAATACATCGATAAATTAGGGATCGTTCATGCGATCCAAACATCTACTTGTCTTGATTTACATACACAATAAGGGTGAGGTTGGTACCATGAAACCAGTTTAAGCCCTGCAGTAAAATATTTTACTGACCGTTCCAAGGCGGGGCTTCTTTTGTGGTTCCTTTTTGTTATTTATGTTTCGTGTCTGTCATGTTGTTTTGTCTGTTCATTGCAGCCTTATGGTCACCTGCTGGTAAAAAGGGCTAGCCTCTTGGCTCTCTTGTGTCTGATTTTTTCTTGTGTTTTTGTCACTTTCCCATTTGGTTTCTTGAGTCAGGGTTGGTACTTGATTGTATCGACCCCTGATCTTTGCCTTCTTTCTTACTTTACTCAAGGCCACAAAGCGGCGCCTCTAGTGAGGTTCGAACACCCAAACCCTCGATTTTGAGTCAAGATATTCTACTACTGATCAACCGCATTCCTCTTATTTTACGTGTAGGTGTTTGTACTTAGTCCTAACTTACTGAGGAACAGATATCAATTTGCTGATCAAAGGGATGCAACTCTTAATTCCGGGCGCTTTCTTCAATGCTGTTCTTGACGTTCTTTCTCCCTCGTATTACACACGCTCACGTTTATTTAGTGTTTGTGTGAACTGCTCAATGATATTGTGTTTATTTGTTCTATATATTACGTATTGCACATGGTTGAATTTAAGTATTGTATACATAAATGGCATTGTTATGAACTGTTAGGGTTGGCGTACTATGGCTTGTGAAATGTTGCAATATTCGTTTTTTTATATATTTATATTCAATCTAACTTCAATTCTATTCATGGTATATTTTTATACCCCTGCAAACTGTGTTTGTGGAAGATATACTGTTTTCAATTTGTCCGTGCGTGTGTGCGGCCGTCCGTCCATAATAGTGTGTTTCCTTTATGCCTTAATATTGTAATTTCTGAAATGTAATCAAATCTTGCATACATTTACATATCTACAAGACATTACTTTAAATAAAAAAAGTAAGGGACAAGGACCAACTACATTATAGTTATTTCCCTTTGTTATTCTAAATGGCAATTCATATATGGTTTATACTTCTGCTGTGAAAGTGCATACATGGGCCGATCGACTCCTACCACAGCGTTTGAAGGAGCAATTGATGCTTTGCCTTCTCAATGTAGACATATTGAACATATGCATGAAGGATTTTTGTTATTTTTGACTAATAATGACACCTATAAGAACTTTTTTTCCTTAATTTGTTTTTTTTATATATGTATAGATAGTGCCCTCATGTGCCGATCAACTCCCAACATAGCTTTTGCTAACTTTATATCCAATACTTTACTTACATAGCTCAGATCTAGTGGTGTTATGCATTAAGGAGTTTGGTGCAGAATATAGACTTTCTGATAAAAAAAAAGCTTTTGCGATGCTTCGTTGTGTTTTGTCACATTACCATATGATTTCTCTGGTCAGTTGTGGTACTTGATTGTATTGATTCCTTAACCTTGCCTTCTTCTTTACTTTTAGACAATATTTCCTTAATATGGCTCTTGTATATGCATAGATAGTGTCTCTATTAGTCGATCAACTCCTACCACAGCTTTGCTGAATTAATCCAATACATTACCTGTACATTGTAGACATTATTCACGAAGAATTTAATGCTAAAATGTTTCGACAAAATGACATATATGAGAATATTTTACTGTATAATTGTATGCGCATAGACAGTGCATTCATGGGCCAATAAACTTCTACCACAGCTTATGATGAATTAGTCAAAACTTCACATACACAATGTAAACAAATTAAACATATGCATGAAGGAGATTCGTGCAAAGCATCTTCTTTTACAAAAAACAGCAGCCGGGAAATTAGCTAATTTTAACGATGCGAGCTATTTAAAGAACTTTCTGTTTCAGGTGGAATTTGGCACAGATGATACTGAAACCTAGTTTTCAAAACTAAGTTCTGTTGGTTTGAACCATCACTTGCAAAAGATGAGTATTTCCACTGACCCTTACTGTGCGGGGTATATAATAAATAGAGGATCTTACATGAGTGCTCATGTTTTATTGAATTTATTAAACGAGTTAGGGAAAAGAAATAAATGCGAGGCTTGCTGAGCATTTTATCTCTTTTTCGTAACGAGTTTAATAAATTCAATAATACAAGAGCACGAGTGTTAGATTAGTTATCATATGACATTAAGATTTCTTTGAAGTCTCATTGCTGACAGTAAAACGTTATAGTATTTTCATTATATACGCAACGTTCTTATGGACGTCATAGCGTTTCCCGTATTTTATTACATGGCGTTATTTCACTCCAAGACGCCACGTCATATGATAAACATTGCTTGATGACTCTTTTTTCTTTGGATTTGTATTCAATATCTGACCATTTCTATTCTTAACATAATTTATGGTTCTATTCTATATTCTTTTATTTGTATTCAATAATCACATATATCTACAGTGCTGCTTTCTATTTCTTTGTTTCAGAGTTATGCCTCTTTTATTTTAATGCTATTTTTGTATACTTATACATTCATTTACACTCTCTTACTCAGTAGCCATTCATGATATGAGACACGGCATGTGAATTCCAACAATGTGGTATTTTGACATGTGTTGGCTCCAACGAGCCGCTGCAGCCTCCTTTTAAGCTTAGAAACTCCAAATGGGGTTCAGTCAGGAGCTTAACAATCAAGCGACTAGCAAAGGCTCGGATCAGACTGCGCATATGCGCAGGCGGATCTGAGGCTTTGCTGGTCGCACATACCACATTGTTGGAAATCTCATGTTGCGGTTCATATATATTCAAGCAATTTTATAGGACTCGTTATATATCAAAATGACATGTCGCACACAAAAATGATTGGAACGTGTCTTATCTATCAGTTTCTAAAGTATGCCCCTTAAATTATTTTTTTCAAACACTTTGTAGGCCTCTTGATACTCAATAACTTAGTAACCATTAGGGGTATGTTCATGTAACGTTAAAGATATGTGTATTAAAAGTAAGTAATGGTGCAAAGATCAGGAATCGATACAATCAAGTACCACACCTGACCCAGGATACCAATGGGAAAGTGACAAACTCACAGAAGACACCACAAACGAGAGCCAAGAGGTCAGCCCTTTCCCAGCAGGTGACCACAAAGCACATATAAACAGACGCGCACAAAACATAGCAAACACAAGACAGAACAAAAACATAAAGGATTACCTGTCACATACGATTGCATGTTGATCAACTGGGTAAAGGGAGTTTTGGTGCCATTTTAGTACTCTAGGGCAGTTATCAGCTGAGATATGAGTATTTCGTAGGTAAAACGTTACCCCCAAAGTTGTTATGCAAGTATTATCTTACATTTTATGGTTTATTAATATTTCAAATAATGTGCATATTAACCCACTGAGTAAATGGTATCAGGTTTTTCAACGATAGTGCAATTAGCAGATGAGATTTAAGTTATTTTGGAGGTATATCACTTTATTTTCTCTGCTTATTTTCTCTAATTTCACATGTTCTCATAAATAGCCATGACAATACTAGTAGTTAAGTAGATAATTTGCATTTTGGAGTTCAGGAAAAAAATAACTAATAATTAATTTTCTACAAAACATGTATAGTATTCTAGGATGAGTTACTGCTGATATATGAGTATCTTTGTAAGTACATCCCCTATTTTTATCTAAAATTAAAATATTGGTTGCCATGGGAGCTTATATGCTTTCTACTGACTTCTCAGTTTACACAAAATAAAAATAAAACCATCCGCACCCGATATATTCAGCATTTACTTACATGTAAAAAGAATGTGAAATATATTTGCATATTTTCTGGGGCGAACTTATTGATAAATACAAAGATATAAATGCGAATTCAAAGATAGTATTCACAGACTACGCAATGCTCAAATTAGTACATATAGTCCCCATATGTTTCTATTATTCTGTCAATCAAAGGTGGGCGTAGTTAAAAAAATTCTTCTCAACTCAGAAAACTGGGACCTAGCTGGTACCTATTACCATATAGATGCAATGCATGCTGGAAACCAGCTAAATCGAAGCGAGAGATTTACGTGACTAATATCGGACACTGACCATTCAGTGTCAATTCGTCTTATATATATTTCCCATATCCTTAGTTTCGAAGCTAAATTGTAATTAAATAACAGAAATAACTTGTGAAAAACAGTGATGCAGTAACCGGACAGATTGATTGAATATGGGTTATATTGGGTAAATTTAGTAACCGTGGATAGATCTATAATTAGAAAGATGCTGAATAAGCGATAACAAATTATTATACCTTTACGAATACATTGACATACAGATGACCATACCATGGCGCAATCGGATGCGACGGTAACTGCAATCAACTGTACTTTTGCATTTAAATGGTCGCAGGTTCGAATCCACAAGGCTTCGTTATTTTTTTTCATTTATCCCATGTAAGCTATTTTTAGCAGTATTCTCCTACTATTGATATGCATCGGAAAATGAGAATATTGGGATAGTTTCTATCTCTTTTATTGTAATTCATATATGAGTTCATTTTAAATTGAGCACACCTTATTCTGCTAATTATATGTCCTGAAGATTGCATTTACTGGGTGTCCAGGTCCATCTGACATAAAAAAAAATCTGACAACGTTTCTTTAGTCCCGATCTTATTTTACAGAATGCCAATGGTTTATTTCAAAGAAAATTATATTTTTTCAAGGTTTCAGAGGAGCTCCAACATTTGCCCCTCCCTCCTCTGGATCAGCGCATGCAATGTTTGGATCGACTTGATGCTGTGACAAAAGTTAGATATGAGAAAAAGTTGTCAATTTTGAACCTACCTGGGTATCCCTATATGTATACAACAACCATAGTGGCCAGACCAGGATCCAAATTGTTTTTCACGTCAGAACTCTTTAGGTTCTGACAACTCTGGATCAAATCCATTGTATTTTACCTTTTGCATTAAAATACCTGGCATGTCATCTGCCGATAACATTTGCAAACAGTTTGGACCCAGATCAGGCCAGACATTCTGTCCGGACCTGATAGGGGCCCAAACTGTTTGGCACTTTAGAGGTTATGACAAGTTGAAGTTGAACTGATGTATTTTAACTTTGCGTTAAACCTTTACATGACATTGTCATCTGCTGATAACCCTTTCAAACAATTTTGAATCAGATCAGCCCCGCGGCATTCTAATTTGGGTCATCAAAGTTTCACATGTGATCGAAAGCCTTTCCTGTGCAACATTTTGAGTGCGATAAGCCACTTTATAAAACAAAATTGATTTGACACAAGATTTTGACACTATCGTATCAGCGATGTGGGTCTCGCATACTAGTCGTGCGTGCGTGTGTGTGTGTGAGGCTGACTGGCAACCAGGCTGTCACGGGGTTCGCTCTTCCAGTCCAGCACCATTCTAAAGTTGAAATTGGTCATGAAATATTTTCTACAGTCATTCCCATTCCTTCTTATTCAAAGAAGTGCAGTTGTCGTTACTGGCAAAACCTCACTCTACGCCATTTTGTAGATCTAACAATCAAACAAATGGTAGATGGGAGCATTTAGGAATGATCTCACTACCTTCGCCTCTTTCTATCAACTGGGCAATACTCTAAATGCGGACGCAGTTGAGTAACGATATTGTTAGCTAACCCAAGCCGAATATTAGTGGGAGGAATAAGAATACCAATGGTTAAACTATCGTTATCTCATCTTCCGTTCATGTTTTCAAAAGACCATTTTTAGTCAATTAAATATAACGCATCGTCAGGTAATGAAGGGGAAAGGTTCAATGTGGTTTTTGGGCTAATTGGATTTGATCTCTGGCATATACACCTCCCATAGAATTATAATGGGAAAACAAAGTCATTCCTACATCCATGCTACTGGTGTCTAAATTAGCCATGCCACAGGAGTCATTAGCTTCCATTAATGGGGAGACACTTAAAAATCTTCTCCTCTGAAACCATGATACCCACAGCTTGTAGTCCCATACATAAATACTGCAAGCACTGCCTCTGGGGTTCAAATTTACCAAATACATGTACTGATGATCACTTCCATCTCGGATACTGGGTCTGAGCTTCCATATGGCATAATGGAGATTTTTTATAAATCTTCCGTCCACAGCTATTACTTTAAATATGTAGCAA
Organism: Loripinus fragilis; assembly: GCA_964019695.1. Classification (NCBI taxonomy): domain Eukaryota; kingdom Metazoa; phylum Mollusca; class Bivalvia; order Lucinida; family Lucinidae; genus Loripinus; species Loripinus fragilis. The sequence continues at coordinate 188,029 of CAXHUL010000179.1, forward strand.
AGTTTAGTGTTTTCTTAACGAATGATCACTATCTCGGGACATTTGCTTTTTTAAACAGAAGAAAAAGACAAATCTTTTCTTAAACAAGGGGAGCGATAAAGACTAATTTAGTCACTTGCTTAAAATGTGCTATTAGTGTTGTAATATATTGACTGTCGGTATCCATCTATCAAGCACACCCAGTCATGTATATGCCTGGCAAAACGCCGTCATTTTAACCGAAAATAGTAGTAACGCATCATTGAGACCGTTCTTTTGAGCACCAAACCTCAACCCCTCTGTACGCAAATTTTATGTTGTCTGTGTGCTTTTGCAGCAACTTCAAGGATCAATCTATTTTTAAATCAAGAAAAAAAATCTAAATATGTAGCCTACTTATATGTGTTAGAAACCATCCAAATTGCTTCTCAAGTGAATACAACAACAGCAACAACAACAACAAAAAAAAACAAACAAAAGACAATACATATACACTACGTGGATATCTAATGCCCTCTTATTTGGGTGAAACGTTAATGAGCCACAAAAAACGCCCCAGTATAACATGATATTTCATGTTATAGTTTTTCTTGTTTAAAAATAATTATTATTTCCATTTTTCAGGTACCACACCCACTTACAGCAATATTGATGAAATCAATCTTAATCTTAATTTTCTCGAAACTGGCCTATGTTTTGAGGACTTTTTTATGGTTATTTACATAACACACCCCTGTGTTTTGGCTCTATGTGAAATTTCTCAAGGAATTAGCTTGACCTTAAAATTTAAAGTTCAGTGCCTACAAGGCGATTTGAGCGCCAAAGAGTATAAAACTGAACGCCCATTTTCCTGATAGTGTGTACACTTTGTCAGGTGACTCACTGGTGTGTTGTAACATAAAATCCAAGCAAACAGCTGTGTGCCACAGTTTAAACTTATAGGAATGATCTTTATTGCTGACACCGTTAGAAATCTAAGAAAAAGAAACGCCTTTGCCCTTTTAATCTTCTCAACAGCATTTCTAGCTTTATGGAGATGGGTATGTCACAATACTGAAAACACCTGTTAGTTTTTTCTTTCCTCATCTAAATAACAAATTGATTAGCTAATTTGTTGGAAGCGAGCTTTGCATTTATTATTATGACGTTGCGTATGGGAGTGAAATAACGCCATGCAAAAATAAACCGATAAACCACTAGTGGCTTACCAATTTTCGGGAAACGTTATGACTTCCATAACAACGTTGCGTATATAATGACAAAATTATAACATTTTTACGCCAGATATGAGATTCCAACGTAATCTTAATGTCATTTTTTAAATGGAATCTCACATTATTGCTCATGTGTTATTGAATGTATTAAACTCGTTGCGAAAAAGACATCAAATGTCCGGCAAGCCTCGCATTTTATATCTTTTCATCAACAGGTTTAATAAATTCAATAAATCATAAGCACTCATCTAATATCCTCTATATCTGCAACAAGAGGAGCACTCATATAAGATCCTCTATATCTGTAACAAGAGGAGAACTCATGTAAGATCCACTATATCTTTAAGTTTTGTATGTGCATTGTTTTGTATGCTTTGCTATGTTTGTACCTTCAATATAAGAATCTATCATGAGTGTGAGGGATAGTAAAATTCTCTCCTGAGGATCACCGTTTGGCACCACGAGGCTTGCTGAGTGATAACAAACGGTGATACCGAGGGACGGATTTTTCTATCCTGCCCTAGCACGAATAATGGATTATTTGTCTTGCTCACCACTTTTTTTTTACTTTAAAATAAGCTTCGAGAAGACCCTGAATAAGCTAAGATGAAATTTCACATGATGACGTCACTCTTACATAATAATGACGTCACTTGACGACCATCTGCGTGAGTTACAATACAACCAATGTATGAACCCTTACGTGACAGTCTTGGTAAGATATCGTGGGGAAGATACGAATTTCTACCTTAGGATCAAATCTCAGATATCCTTAGCCGGTGTGCAAGAAAAGACGTGCTTGATATACCATAGAACTTAGAAGGCGAATTCTAACTACGTGCCAAATGCAATGCAGAGCCCGTGTATCAAATTTGAAATCTACCAATCTTACTTCCTTTTCCAATATTTTGGTAGAGGTTGAATATCAGATCAAGCTATGTTAAATTGAATTTTCCTCATCGTTTTTCGACCTTTTGTAATCGTTTTCGTTTTTGTCTCTCAAGTTGTTTTAACTTGTACACCTGTAGGATCGAAAACGTCCAGCTCTTCGTAATATTGGTCTAAGGGATATAACTCCTTCTGGCTTTTACGCCAATCATCGATAAACAAACCTCCAGATAAAAGGGAGTAAATCACAATACGTTTTGTTAGTTTTACTCAATCAAAATGAACGTTGTGTATACTCATAAGAACCATCTCGATAGGACGTTTCGTTTAAGCTACTAACGGTTATGTATAGATTTATTGATAAGCTAATATATACTATTTATTTAATAACCCTTAATGCGCCGATCGCAACAAAAGTCGTGCTGAAATATTTAAGAAGCTTCTATAGCAAACAGTGTGGACCCAGATCACACTGTTCCTATAGGAGCAGTCTTTTATAAGAGCAGTCAGATCTGGGTCCATGCTATTTGCTTCTATGTTTAATTCGTCAGTAATGTTAGGCAATAATTTGCAGCAGCAGACGACATTTTCAGATGCATTTTTTCTTGGCGCTTAATACTTGATTATCGCTGGAAGCATTAATTTAATCCCGTGGTACTTGATTGCATCGATTCTTGATCTTTGCCTTCTTCTTTACCTTTAACCAGGAACACCTAGACAAGTACATTTACAAACAGTGATAACCCGGATGAAAAGCCACAGAAGGCGACGTTTTATCAGTATCGATCTTCAAAGAAAAAAACATCATATTTCTGAAAGAATAAGCCGCGACCCTTCAGTATATACAATTGTCCTTTCAAAGGTCATAGAAAAGTCCATAGGTCTACACAGAGCCAGCAGAATTGTTACGTAATGTTTCAGGATGGCGAGATTTTCTATGCCGCGCAAGGTCTCTTCTTCGCACTAGAATCTTCCCACAAATATTGCATTTATAAGGCGTGTCCCCTTCGGCATGAAGACGCACGTGCTTGTTCAAATTACTGGGATCACCGAAAGGTCGTGAACATATTCTACATTTCAGCGGCTTATATCCTGTATGTGTTCTAAGGTGAATTTTCAGTCCGTATTTTCTGGAATAAAATTTGCCACAGTAAAGACAGAGGTGACCTTTTCTAGAAGACAGTGCGATAAAACTTTTGTGAATGAAGTCAATAGGACCATTTTTGTTGTTGTTACATTGCAACTGTCTCCGTTCTGAAGTTACAGGTAACATATTTTTGATCTCTTTTGCAGAGGATTTGCTTGTGCACAAGTTCTTTGTTGGCAGCAGTGGCTTGTAAATTGTTCTTTCGGAAGGGTATGATGATACATGTAACCTTTCTTCATCATGTCCTCTATTTGGCTTGCCCAGTTTGTATAAGCTGTACTTATCATTGTATCTGATTGAGCAAATAGGGTCTATGAAACGATTTTCGGAATCGTTCGACACTTGAACCAAGTCTGAATACGTGTTCACATGACTACTATAAAAAGCCTGATTGTTATATATGAGGGTATTATGGTGTTCTTTTGGCGCTAAACTTTCATATGTTCCATGTTGGGTAGAAGAAGGCGACATGTCATCTACAGGGTAACGAGTTCGGTACACTTCATGTTCAACAGGATCCTGCTTCCGACAATGGTACATCAAGTGCGATTTCAGCGGATTTGGAAACTCAGATTCGAAGTTGCAGTGCAAGCAAATATAATAACCAGCATCTGTAATGAGAGAGAATATGAGGTAAAGATTCTTTTACCACCCTTACGAACACTAGCACGAACTAGCTCATGATGTGCAAGACCTACACTGATGTAGTTGGTATAAAATAGTAATAGCATGTTTGTCAACCTGTACGTAAGATAATCCACTCGTTAAAGCTCGTGGAGTATCTCCACGTACTGGCGGACAGGCCATAGTTTAACTATTACTTTTACTGTTCCTATAAAAATATGGGCTTCGACGCATGAAAACCTGTCTTCGGGGGCTAGCGAAAATCGAAGGCGCAGACAATACTGAGCATCCGCGCAGACTGTGCAGTGCCTTTGGTATTCGTCGTTTGGAAAGTAGCAGATATAAACTTGCTACAAGTGAAATTTCGATTTTCTAACTAGTCTCTGTAGCTGCGGAGACTGGTTTGAGTCTCGCTTTGTTGGAAACCGCGAATACAGGTTTTGTTGTGTCGACGCCCAATTATCAAAAGCAATATTCTCATCAGCAAGATCATTGTAAAACCACATATCCTTACTAATAGGAACAACTTTGTCGTATATGTATTTTATCCTGCAGCCTTTGAATCCTTAATATTAATTAATTCTAATAGGGTTTAACTTTTGAATTTATTTTTTTCCGGTATTCAGTTGTATGAATTGTTAAGTCATCATCTCTGTTATAACTCTATTTTATATCTTGATAAGGATGAACTAGGAGATGATGCATCTATAAGTTAGGGATCTTTCATGCGAACCTTACATCTATGTGTCTTGATCTACACCAGAATTACGGGTGAGGTTGGTACCGTTTAACGTGTTTGAGCCCTTTCGTAAGTGTTTACTGACCGTTCCAATGGGGTGCTTCTGTTGTGGATGTTTTTTGTTATTTATTTTATATGTTTGTGTTTGTTTTTCTGTATTGTCTGTTTCTTACAGCATTGTGAAAGGGCTGACCTCTGTGCTCTCTTGTGTGTGATGTTTTTTCCAAAATGGTGTCCCGGGTCAGGTTTGGTACTTGATTGTATTGATTGCGGATATTTGCCTTCTTTTCTTTGAAAACAATAATGCCCATGATTTGGTATAATCACATATAGCTTGATTTGTAGGAGCTTCAAGACATACACCGTGAATAGATTGCTTCTAATAGAATAGGAAATATTTTTAAATAACAAAAAGGTTGTTAACTAATTAATATCGATACCAAAATAGAGATAAAGATGGAAAAAAATTGAAACCTAAAAGTTGGTCGCCTTTACCACCAAAACTGTGTTTGTTCTTCAGTAAAGTTTCATTTTACAAATACTGCTACTCATTGTATCCGTTATATGGTTGATTTTGTTACGTGCCAGGCGTAACTAGAAACCAATTCAGGAAACCAAAATTTGCTATTTGGAAAGTCAGCAAAAAGCACTTTTAAAATTTAACAAAATTTATTAAAAACAAAATTATAATTTACAATAAACAATGGAAAATAGTCATACAATTAAAGAAAGTCTAATTTACAATACCTTGTATATCCAAACTGTCCCTCAGAATATTTATCAACACAAGTCTTTCAGCAGTTTCTGATCCCCAGATTTTGAAGTTAATTCCAATGAACACTAAGTCTGAATCCAAAACTGAATAATCTAAAGTAATCCAGAATGAATAAGTTAAACACTAAATATTCCAATATAGAATTCCAGCACAAAAGGTTTAGACTTTTAAATGGTGAAATTATTTCAAAGATGCCCTTATGAAAAATTTACTCCTATATATTGTATACCCGTGTTCCGGAATAATCAGGAAGAACTATGATATCATATGCTATATTTATTCATACTGGAAAGTTCCAGAGATTACTCAATAATTCCAGTTAATTCCAGAAACTTCTATTGGCATGGAAAAGAAAAATCTAGTAAATTCTGGGCTTTTCTCCAAGGTTCCAGAACCTTCTATAAAAATGCATTTTTAGGTTCTAGATGATTAGTCATTATTCTAGAAAATTCATATAACCAAATAAATACCTTGTTTACAATAACTTATTTACCATCAATTTCTCCAATATCTGGGTCAATCAGAAACTAAGTAAACAAAATATGAAACAGATACACACCATACATGTTACAATTTGCTTGTGCACTCTGTTGTGCAGAGGGAAACCAAAAGCGCACTTTACCGATACATTAAAGATTTTATAATGACCATAATTCCAACATGTGATAATCGTAATGCCGAAGTAAAAGTAAGTAATAGTGCAAAGATCAGGAATCGATACAATCAAGTACCACACCTGACCCATGATACCAATGGGAAAGTGACAAACTCACAGAAGACACCACAAACGAGAGCCAAGAGGTCAGCCCTTTCCCAGCAGGTGACCACAAAGCCCCTTATATGGCGTTGCTGGCTTTAGCATTGGTTGTTCACAATAAATTCAACTTGAAACAATGCGACTATGGTCAGAATGAAAGCATCAAGCTTACTACCTTTTAAAGTTCCTCCCTAAAGTGAAATAGCATGTAAGTGTAAGGCAGACAATATACTTAGACCATTACACAATGCAAAACTTCTCGAGTACTAACAAATATATCAGATACAGATATTTTATATTGACTGCGCACCTATCCAGCATCAAGTATGACATAGTGACATGGTGTGAAGGAGCACATATTTAGACATTTTAATGAGCCAATGATACAAGATACCAGGGTTTACCTGTTGGATTTCTTTTGCTCCGGTATTTAGTTTTATGTACTGTTGAGCCCTTATATTTGCTTTATCTCCTTGTTATATCTTTATTTATATGTTCTAGAAGATGATGCATTGATAAGTTAGAGGTATTTCGTGCAAGCCCAACTTCTATGTATCTTGATCCACATCTGAACTAAGGGTGAGGTTGGCGCGCCGTGAAACTGGTTTAAGCCCTCCAGTAAACTATTTTTACTGACCTTTCCAAGACAGTGCTATTTTTTCGGATCATTTATTTTATTTCTGTCTTGTTTTTGTTATGCTACTTGCGCGTCCGTTTAATGATGCGTTGTGGTCACCTGTTGTGAAAGGGCTGACCTCTTGGCTCTCGTTTGTGATGTCTAATTGGGTGAAGTTGTCACTTTCCCATTGGTATCCTGGATCAGGTGTGGTGTTGATTGTATCGATTCGTGATCTTTGCCCTCTTCTTACTTAAACAAATTAGTGAACTGTCTCCAGTAATGAACAGGATAGGAGTCAGATGACAGTACATAGACATTGTTAATAGGTTATCCCCTTGTACCTGAAACCCCTAAATCGGTACTTTTGCAAACAGTGAAGACCCAGATGAAATCCCGCAGTATGCTAGATAAAATCAACCTTAAAGGGCCGAAATACATCAGAATTTGGAAAAAACATCTGACCCCTCCAAGTACACAATGGGCTGTCCAATATATATTGTATTAATATGTACGGGAAATTCCAGCGGAACACTAAGGGTTAAAGGCGAAATGCAAAAGGTTGTTGGAATGGGGGAATAGGGCAAAATGATACCGGGCATGGCCATTATACGACAAATAAAGTGCAATATGTCTATTGTTTGTTACATTGCCAATTCTTCCTCAAACCTACCTTTTATATGTTGAATCGTAATTATTGGTATGTTTAGCTCCAGTGCAAGAGGCGTGTCATACCAGACCAGTAGTTGTTCCCCTTTGACGATGTATCTTAGGGTGCGAAAACAAATAGTATTGTTTGACTGTCTGCATAGGTCCAGATTTTGTTCATGTCTATCTCGAGCAGCCTTGATATAGCGATGCCATCCCAGTCCATACGGAGAAACGAACTTATTATCCTGATAAAGTATCTGCAAAGTAAAGAAAAGATATAAGTCAGTTTCTGAGATACTTATCCAATATACAAACACAACTCCAATAAACATTCAAATGGGGCTACAATGTATAAGAACATTCAAACATGGTTTTTATTTCAAGGAGGGAATACGGAACAAAGGTCATACTTTGAAGGGAACAGGACAATGGGACACTATTGGGAAACTTGGAATGTAATTTGAAAAGTGAGTTAACTTTTTTTTAGTTTTATGGAACAGGGGAACAAGCCAATTTATTTTTGCGTAACAAAGGAACAGGTACGTTCTGGGGTACCACAAGTGTTTTCTATGTGATTTTTCGACCCTACATCAACTAGCCCTTCTTGTATGACACTCCTCCATGTCTGCATCCATCAGAAAAAAAGAAATTTATGAAATTTAAATAACTTAATTTTAAAGTTGACGGACCGCTACGTTTGATAAATAACTTTTAAAAAACTAATCTGCGTTTCGTATTAGAATATGGCACGCGCCGTCAATTATTTGATTTGGTTGTTTATCCGTGATCTTTGGGGTTTTATGAAACCTTTTGTAAATGTTACGCTTGAAACATATTAAAAACAGATATCTAAACAAAAGTGGCTGGTGCGTAACACACGATTGCTATCAATATATAAGAGAGGCACAACAAAATGACCAAACGTTTGTTTTGTTCAAGCATGAAACGCGCGAAACCTCCATACATGTATGCGTACATGTAAGTCTGGCATATATGTATGTCTCGTAAAGGCATTTGGTATATATGTATGCATTTGTATAAAGTGATTTGAAATGTGCATTAAAGTCAAAGAATAATTACGCTATATAATATTACTTGGTTTCAGCACGCTTACCCAACACATTATTCGGATATTAACACATATTGCCTCCAATTAGTTTGATGACAATTAAACTTTACACATTAACAGCAGAAAATGACAATTAATGATTTAATCCTTTGTAGGCAGAAAGCGGTATTTCATCAGAGTCTGCACTGTTTTCTAAGATATAATCAATCTTCAAATAACATAACACAATATCTTTTTTGGAAATTGCAGGACCATTGGGTCTGCACTCTAATCACTATGTGAATCCGTCCGTCCGTTCATCATAACCTGTTACCCCACTCAATATTTAAAATGGGACATCCTGATTTAATTTTATCAACCTTTATGGAAAAGTCATAAAACTAAAACTTATAAAAAAGAGCCAGCACTTCTATCATAGAATGGTATTTGCAAGCTCAGTCCCTCGGACAACACTTATCGACCCTTATGTATAACAGTAGCACTTATCTTAAAAACATTTTCTTTGACAAAGAACTTATGGTGATGTATGCGACTTCTGCCTGTAATATTGATGTTATCTATGTTTTTGTTGCTTAATATTTGGTCCTGGTTTTATGATGAAGTTCTCTGCGCCAGTCTCCTTGTAGATGGAGAAAATCATGCTGGTTGCTTAGATAATTGTTTTCTAGCTTTTATATGTGTGTGCGTCTTTGTCAGTGTTCCAGCGGCTTTTCTTCTTGGTGTCATGGTTGATCTGGGATTTGGGCATTTCCTGGTTATATTAACTTTGAAATAAGGGAATTGTGTCCTAACAGCAGCATATTGTAATAACCATATATTTCCACGTCGTCAAGCTACACACAACTAGCCAACAATCTGTTGCTCTCTCTGTTTGCTCAGCCGTGTTACTTATATTGACATACATATTTCGTTAATTAGCCTTGGTTTATAGGTCATTAAGACAATTCAAGTTGTTATGGTATAATATGGATCCTTGTCAGGTGTACCTGTATCTTGTTATGTCCGTGGCCCTAAATCGCTCACCTGAGTTGTTTCTGTTGAAAACTGGCCTTGTCCCTGGTAAAACCTGGAGCTGAGCCACTTTTGACCGAAGGGGCATAATTTGAACAAACTTGGTAGAGGTCCGTTATGTTATGCCATACATACCAATTATTAAGACTCTAGGCCTAATGGTTTCAGACAAGAGTATTTTTTTCATTATCTCACTATGTAAGCCAATGTAAAGCATGTGCCCCTGGGGCGGGGCCATTTTTGGACCAAGTGGCATAATTTGAACAAACTCGGTAGAGGTTCACAAGGTGATGCTACATACCAATTATCAAGACTCTAGGCCATATGTTTTCAGACCATAAAATATTTTCCATGTTTTTCACTATGTACGCCAATGTAAAACATGTGACCTCTAGGCGGGGCCATGTTTGGTCCCAGGGGCATATTTTAAACGAACTTGGTAGAGGTCCACCAGGTGCTGCTACATACCAAATATCAAGACTCTAGGTCATATGATTTCAGACAAGAAGATTTGTTCATGCTAATCACTATATAAGCCTATGTAAAACATGTGACCCCCGGGGTTGGGCCATTTTTTGCCCCATGGGCATAATTTGAACAAACTTGGTAAAGGTCCACCAGTTGATGCTACATATCAAATTTCAAGACTCTATGTCGTATGGTTTCAGACAAGAATATTATTTACATGTTGTTCACCATATAAGTCCATATAAAACATGTGACCACCGGGTAGGGGCAATTTTTGGCCCCAAGGGCATAACTTGAACAAACTTGGTAGTGGTCCACCAGGTGATGCTACATACCAATATATCAACACTCTAGGCCATATGTTTTCAGACAAGAGTATTTTTTCATGTTTTACTATATAAATCTATGTAAAACATGTGACCCCGGGTGGGGGCATTTTTGGCCCAAGGGGCATAACTTGAACAAACTTGACAGAAGACCACTAGATGATGCTACATACTAAATACCAATGCTCTAGACCTTGTGGTTTCAGACAAGAAGATGTTGAAGGTTTTCATCTTGAAAATCTATTTTTAGCTTGTGTGACCTAGATATGCAACAGTCAAAAACCATTTGAACAATTTTGAAAGGGAGCCATAAACGGTTCATTTCTGCCAAGTTTGGTCAAAATCCAAACAGTAGTTTAGGAGGAGATGTCTTTTAAAGCAATTGTTTACGACACACGACGGACTACGCACGACGGACATCCAACGATCACAATGGCTCAGGTGAGCTAAAAAACAAGTAGGTAACGTCCGTCCGTAAAGGCCCATGGTACATTATAATGTCATTCAATCTGTACAGCCGGGCTTATGGATGTTAGGGTTGGGTTCGTTTAGGGAAGCTTAGTGTTATGGGGTCAAAATGCGCTTATGGGGTTAAACTTTGCGTCAACCTTATATATCTATAATGAACACAGAACATTAGGAGCCCAAGATTGTACGTCTCGAAAATTGTGTCCGTCCGTCCTTCTGCTGGGTTGGCTCGTTACGCAAAGCCCTTCTTCATTTTTGACCGAGGACTAGCATGTTTATGTCAATGATTACCTATGGTGTGTAGATAACAACAAAGGTTTCTGTCTGCGGTTTGTGATTGTGGTATTTCCTGATCATACTCACTTACTATTTCTGGTCAACGATATGAACTTGCAGTCAAAGGTATAGGTCACAAATACATCAAGTCTGCCTTATTGCTCGTAATGTAGACTCCTCTTTCAGGTTTTGACAAATGATTGCCTTTGTCGTGTAGTTAACAACGAAAATTTCGCAATGGAATATAAAGTCAATGTCAAATATACTCAAATCTGTCAGACGGCTCATAATTCAAACCCTCCTTCATTGCTACTGACCTAACATCATTTGGAGTTCTAAGCTTAGAAGGAGGCTGCGCAGGCTTGTTTGAGTCTACACTTGTCAAAATGCCACATTGTTGGAAACCACATGTCGTGGATAAAATGTCGTATATAAGCGGTATTCAATGTAAGTGCGTATATTTGTGATGGACCCGCCCATCAATTGACACCTTCTAGTACAAGTTTACATTTTGTATATGCACAGCTTTGTGTGTGCAGTGGCGTAGCTAGAACGCCGAAAAAAATACGCAAATCAAAAGGAGACTACTGGATCACGCATTGGTTCTATTTAATTGCGTTCCTTTTCGAAATGGAAACTTCTATTAATGGAAATAATTTGCTCCAAGAGGGAGCGAATTCTTTACTTTAAGAGTATTTCCTTGTGGTATGTAAATCACTTTTACCACATTAGGTGATCTTCCTTGAACTTTGCTATTTTTATTACGCACGTGCGTAACTGCGTAATGGGAGCTAGGCCATTGTGTTTGTTTTACATTGCAAACGCATAAAGAACCTATTGCAATACCATACAATTTTGGAAGATCCTTGTCGATTAGAAGTATGATGTATAGGATAGCGTGTTATATGAACAAGAACCAAACCAAGTGAGTCGCATACCATGCAAAACAAACATCACCAAGGTGAAAACACATTAGGGCATGTTAAAACAATAAACATATCTCGTATGTGGAAACAAATAAGCAAGGCAACCAGCCCTCTCTTCATCAACAAAATGGATGGATGTCCAACTTAAAAGGTCGCACATATTAAAATGACATGACATAAATATTTTAGATCCCCACAAAGCATGGGTACACGAAGCTGGCAACTACGGAACCACTACCATAGAACAGACAGTATCATGTCAGCGTATAATATCAAACTGGCATAGATGTGTTCTAGCTAAGTACACGCAAAACGTCATCTTATGACTGAAACATTCCTGACTTTGACGTACAATATCAACTCAAACTAAAGATATAATATAACGCATCTACTATTCGTGGTACATCATTATTGAATTTATTAACGTCATTTAAAAATATGATAAGACGCTCGACAGAGCCTCGGGTACTTTCCTTTTGTTCCATTACTGTAATGCATAATAGTGACTTATTATATATCCTTTATATCCACTGCAAATATTGAGTGTAGTTTATCAAGATACACACGATAGATAGATAGATAGATAGATAGATAGATAGATAGATAGATAGATAGATAGATAGATAGATAGATGGATGGATGGATGGATGGATGGATGGACGGACGGACGGACGGACGGACGGACGGACGGACGGACGGACGGACGGACGAACAGACAGACAGACAGACAGACAGACAGACAGACAGACAGATAGATAGATAGATAGATAGATAGATAGATAGATAGATAGATAGATAGATAGATTACCTTTATAGCGTAATTAAGGCACGGCTGGTCTTCCATTTGTTTTCCGAAGTCTATGGCTTCTGGATGAGCTTTGAATGTCACGTTAGGTGGAATATCAGTGTCGGCTACTACAGTTGATTTTGTCACGTCCATTCTATGGATCGCCATTATTGGGTCTCCTATACTCAAACACCAAATGTACTACATATGTAGGAAAGGAGAATCAACCGACGAGTATAGCGATACGTTTATTATGTCTTGAACACCAACTTCGTTCAGTCGTTTCTTACTATTAAAATGCATATTGTTAAACATTATATGCATGCATTTTCCAAAATGGAAAGACAAAAGAATAGATTACACAGTTTTGCGCGTGTATTAAGTAGTGTCCCTAGTCAAAGGCTCTCGGATACCTGAAGTTGTTAAAAACGTTATAAAGCGGTTTTACAAAAAATGCACATCGATATTAAAACAGAGCCTACATACAGTAAAACCTGTCTTAAGCGGCCAATCAAACAAGACCAAAAATGGTTTTCAAGACCGATTATCGCTTAATGCAGGTCCAAAGTGTTGCAGAATGCTCCCATTGGAGCATTCTGCAATACTTGTGACCTTCATTAATCCACCATTTGTCATTAAGATATTTGTTTTGTCTATTTTTGAGTGGCCGCTTGAGACAGGTTTTACTGTATATCCTTGTTTTGCTTTCATTTTTTTTTATTCGAGATCAAAATCACTTTAAACATAACCCATGCCATTTTTTCTGGTAAAATCAAAAAGTTTACCGCGAAAATGCGGTGCATACCCGTTTATGAGACCTAATCTGCAGTTCAAAACTATTAGTCCACGATAGTTCAAATTGAACGTTTGCGTACCTACTCCACATTCCTAGGGAAAAGTAAAAGCTACCTAATCAAGATCATTGTTTATATAAGGGATGCTGCGAATAATGTGAGAAAATTGTTTCCTTGTAACAGCTGTTTTCTAATTACCCGTAAATGGGTGGTTTTCTATATGTCCCGTACTGCGCGCTCTCTATTACAATTCCGAAACGGAAATAATCGATGACATACGCATGCGTTAGAGACGTCCGATATCGGCGCGCCGCCATCATGTTAATTACAAGGTGATTAACTTTTCATTACTGCCTTTTTATGAATTGACAAGTCAACTGAGACTTTGGATGTGAACCTTTCACTCATTTTAGGGTGGTATTGTTATAGACCATTCTGTAGGCAAACAGTGGATGCTCATATCAGACGCCGCGTTTTACGTCGTCTGACCTGGGTCTGTACTATTAGCCTTTATCCCCCAAAAAGGATGCTAGGCTTCACTGTTTTTTATAAGCGAAAAGCTCTTCGTTTTTTAAAACTACAACCGCGTGAAATGAACACAATAAAGTACGAAAGCTAAGCAAAACTTCACAGTTACATGTATATACTTTCCGCGAGAGTAAGAGTACAATGAAACGGATCTCGTGTAATTTCATAACTTAATGGTTTCCAACCTGCCATCAGATCACTCATGAACTATAGATAAAACACATATGGAATCCCGCTGCACTTAAAGTAAAACCTGTCTTAAGCGGTCACTCAAAACTAGTGATGAAAACGTGTTTTTTAGACCATTTGTCGCTTAATGCAGGTCGAAAATAGTGCAGAAGGGGAGCATTCTGCAATACTTTCGAACTTCATTAAGCTACTATTTGTCATTAAGATATGTGTTTTGTCTATTTTCGAGTGGATTTTATAGTGGGGGAGATTTATTGTTTTATTTCATCACCATCATCTTCTTAGTATTACAGTAAAACCTGTCTTAAGCGGCCACTCAAAAAAAGACCAAAAATTGGTTTTCAAGGTCGATTATCGCTTAATGCAGATCCAACGTACTGCAGAATGCTCCCATTGGAGCATACTCAAAATACTTTTGACCTTAATTCAGCTACCATTTGCCATTAAGATCTTGGTTTTGCCTATTTTTGAATGGCCGCTTGAGACAGGTTTAACTGTATTCAAGTTCCTCTTCCATGTCTTCTTCCATTTCTTCTTTTTCATTTTATGTCCGGACGAGTTCTCCGTAACAACTGGAGGCATTAGTATTCTGTAAATAGGGATATGGTAGATATGGAGTTGTGCAAGAGGGTTTCTAAATACAAAAATTCGGACACTAAGGCTTACCCGCGGGTAACCGATAAGCGCCCATTTTTAGCCGGATTTTTTTCATTAACCACTCAATAGATTGTTCTGATATTTTTTGGATATGATAAATAGTAATACATAGTTTTGCAAAAGGGGGTTTGAAATTTGAAAACCATTATCTCGAGTTTGGGCGACATATCACTCGCTACATCTTGCCACGAGTCGACAGTGTGACAGGTTTTATTTAGAGATAGGAAGTATTTACTGACAACAAACATGTACGTCCTACAAACAGTGATGGAACTGATGCACGAGATAAACGCTGTAAATTATATGTAAGCTAATAATTTTGCAAATCATTGCGGATATATGCGAATGAATGATGGCTAGGAAACCGCGAAAATATACACTCTCATTTTTCGAAATACAAGCCGCAATATTTTATAAGCGATGAAAATGACCAAATTCAGCTCCCTTCTACAGTCTGACATAATTATTATAACACACATCAATGAAAAACGTTTTAAAGCAATAACACATACGTTACAACTCCTGTTTAATGTGTGAGTGATCTATTCCCAGTAACCTAACATGGTGGGAAACTACCAAGTGGCCACCAAATGCTGTGTGACACTTTTTATAAAAATAGAAAGACCTAAGTGAATTATAATTTTATCTTAAACGAAGAAGTGTTGTCTATCAACCTAATTGTTATTAATAATAAAGCATGGAAAAGCTGCCCGTGTTTGTCGAAATAAATGTCTCTGGCACGCGGGTTACTGACACAAATAATGGGATAAAACACTCTATTAGCTGTAGTTTACGAAATGCACTACTGAGCGCGGTTTACTGCACGTGTTGGACACGTGACTAAAACATCCGCATGCGCTGGTGAGTGGATAATGGACTTTCAGCGCTATTCCAGTCGGTAGTTTCACACATCAAAAAGTGAAAACCGATATTCGTTTTTCTCTCAGAAGCGCGAAACGAACATGGTCAATAGCAGGAACAAAACGTTTCAATAAGAACAGTGGAAATAAATTCGGGCAAATCATTAGCAGACATCATGGTTTGCCTTGTAATTTTGTATTTTCCTTTCGCGGAAATTCGCTTATATACATGTAGCAGACTACTATGTATTCTAATGTTGTAGTTTGTGTAGCAAACCTTGAAGTTAGCCCAGACTCGGACCCAGTAATTCATGCTATTTTGGGTCCGAGGCCCAGACTACACTTCTCAACATAGATCTGTCCGATACAGGAATCGCCAACAGTCGAATATCGTTAATTTGAAGTCCTCGGGCCTGGAGAGTTTATTTCGAATTGTCAGTTGTTCGAATTATAGGAAGGTAGACATAAACAATGTAACCCCCAAAAATGATTAATATCAGTGTTGCTGTTAATCCCCCAACGCGAAGCGGGAGGGGGATTATAGGAATGCCCTTCGTCTGTCAGTCCGTCAGTCCGTGTGTCAGTCTGTCATTCCGTCCGTAACACTTCCATGTCCGCTCCATATCTCCTGAACCCTTTGAACGATTTTCATTAAACTTCATTCAAATGTTCCTCTCAGTAAGACGGTTTGCAGAACACATGACCCAGCTACCTAGAATCTGGTCAAGGTCATATATCAATGTCAATGGATTTATTACTTGAATTTCGTGTCCGCTCCATATCTCCTGAATCATTTTTAACGATTATTCCTCTCAGTGAGAAAGTTTGCAGTATTCATGACCCAGCTACCTAGAGTCATTAACCCTTGAATTTCGTGTCTGTTCTATATCTCATCAACCCTTAGGGCAATTTTCATTAAACTTTACCCATTTTATCTCTCAATGAGACGATATGCAGAGCACATGACCCAGCTACCTAGACTAAAGGTCACAAGTCAAGGTCATGTAATTTACCCTTCAATTCGTGCCCGCTCCATATCTCATTAATCCTTGGAACGATTTTCATTAAGTTTCATTCAAAATTTCCTCTCAGCGAGACGATGTGCAGAATTTATGATTTGGCTACACAGACACAAGGTCAAGGTCAGACTTCTAGGTCATATGATTTACGCTTCAATTCGTGCCCACTCCATATCTCCTGAATATTTTGAACGCTTTTCATTTAACTTCACTCAAACGTTCCTCTCTGTGAGGCGGTGTGCAGAGCACATGATCAGAGGTCAAGGTTAAGGGATTTACCCTTGAATTTCGTATACGCTCCATATCTCCGGAACCCTTTAGGCGATTTTCATTAAGCTTCACCCGAATGTTCCTCTTAGTAAGACGATGTGCAGAAATATGACTCGGCTACACAGACTCAAGGTCAAGGTCACACTTCAAAGTCATGAGATTTACCCTTCACTTCGTGTCTGCTCCATATCTCTTGAACATTTTGAACGATTTTCATTAATTTACACCCAAATGTTCCTCTCAGTTAGTTGGTGTTCAGAGCCAATGACTCAGCTACGCAGACTCAAGGTCAAGGTCACACTTCAAGGTCATGGAATTTACCCTCGAATTTTGTGTCCTTCAAATCTCCTAAACCTTTTGTTAGATTTCATTAAACATCACGCAAATATTCCTCTCAATGAGTTGGTATGCAGAACCAATGACTCGACTATGCAAACACTAAGTATTACACTTCAAGGTCATTGGATTCTGCGGCGGTGGATATGGCTGTCCTTCAGACTGCTGTCTTGTTGTTGTTGTTTTCTATCATCAAACATGTGTTTATGGCGCGTAATATACGCGTTAAAGGAGATTTTTCCTCTACGTACACATACCATATGATATAATAATGAATTGTTAAGATGGGTTTTGAATATGTCCTTGTCTCTGAATCAATTTAATTCGAATTGGCGAGCATTTCTGGCTTACCGTATGCAAGTTAAAATTAGTTTGTAACTGACGGTAAAAAACGCAGAAGGTGACACCAACATGGCGGCTGCTTGTGAAAATGACAACCACGTGTCATGTGCAAAATATGAAACCTGACAGGTGCAATTTTGCACAGATTTCATATTGTTGTACGTTTCACCCGACTGTGACACCACAATGTAATTATGACATGTAGATTAAGCATATCTATTTTACAAGTAACCAACTCATTCTTAAAAGTATAGGTAAAGCTTTTTTCGTGTCTGTTGCACATGTATGTAGAAGGAAATATGTACTATTAGTGCGTTGGCAATTCTAAATGTAGAAAAACGCAGGTAGGGCGTGAAATGCGGTCCGTGGTATGAACTGTTGCAGCAGTATAGTTCAACTTCAGCGAAAATGACACGTATCCAAACGGTGTCTATTATTTAAACTAAAACGTGAGGGGCGATTATGTCAAGTTACATACTTGGTAAAGCAAAAGTAATGGACCACGACATTATATCATGTGTAAAATTGTTGTACCCCACAGGTCAGCAATTACTGCCCGACGGAAAACTGTATTAGCAAAACATCTATTCATGAAAGAATGTCGGCTAGGGGTGTGTTGAATACTGACATTGTCACTCTAAAAAAAACGTGGAAATATTCACAGGTCAGTAAAGACTGTCAAAATTATACGAGCACATTCTTAAAAGTATATAAAAGTAAATACAGACATTCATGCAGTGAAGTTAATTTTAATAAATACGTTGTATCTATATAACATTTAAGACGAAAGAAATTTAAAACACATATCAAGGAACACAGCTTTGAGAAAAGTAGTATGTAGTTTCAAACGTTTAGATATATACAACTTCTAACAGAATATCAAATACAATTGTTAAAAAAGCGGCAAACCAGTCCCAAGTACTCTCAGAAACTCTGATTGAGACAATATTTATAAGGACAAGAAATTTGTCTGAAGGACAGCCATATCCCCCGCCGAAGAATCCCATGATCTTGAAGTTTGACTTTGATTTTAATGAAAATCACCCAGAGAGTTTATGAGATATAGAGCAGACACGGAATTCAAGGGACGGAATTCAAGGGCAAGTCCCTTAACCTGTGACATTAACATTGAGTCTTGGTAGCTAGGTCACGTGCTCTGCACACCGTCTAAATGAGAGGAACATTTGAATGAAGTTTAAGGAAAATCGTTCAAAGGATTCAGGAGACATAGAGCATACACGAATTAAAGATTAAATCACATAACCTTGAAGAGTGACCTTGACCTTGAGTCTGTGTAGCCGAATCATACATTCTGCACATTATCTCACTAAGAGGAACATTTGAGTGAAGTCTAATGAAAATCGCCCAAAGGGTTTCGGAGATATGGAGTGGACAAGAAATTCAAGGGTAAAACCCTTGAACTTGGATCTAGGTAGCTGGGTTATGTGCTTACCGAGAGTAACATTTGATTGAAGTTTTATGAAAATAATTTAAAGGATTCAGGAGATATGGAGCGGACACAAATTGAAGGGTATGCCACATGACTTTGACCTGTGACCTTGAGTCTAGGTAGCTGGGTCATGTGTTCTGCATGTCATCTCACTGAGAAGATGTTTTGGGTAAAGTTTAATGAAAATCACTCTAAGGGTTCTTGAAATATGGAGAGGACACGAAATTCAAGGGTAAATCTCTTGACCTTGATCTGCGACCTTAAGTCTGGGTAGCTTGGTCATGTACAGATATGGAGCAGGCACGAGAATCAAGGGTAAACCCTTGACCTGTGACCTTGCGTTAAGGTAGCTTGGGCATGTGCTCTGCACACGGTCTCACTGAGAGGAACACTTGAGTGAAATTTTATGAAAATCGTTCAAAGGATTCTGGAGATATAGAGCGGACACGAATTGAAGGGTACATCACATGACTTTGACCTGTGACATTGACCTCGAGTCTAGGAAGCTGGGACATGTGCTCTGAACATTGACTCACTGAGAGGAACATTTGGGTAAAGTTTAATGAAAGTCGCCTTAAGGGTCCAGGAGATATGAAGCCGACCCAAAATTCATCGATAAATTACATGACCTTGACCTTGGAACTCGGTAGCTGGGTCATTTGTTCTGCACACCGTCTTACTAATAGGAACATTTGAGTGAAGCTTAATGAAAATCGTTCAAAGGGTTTAGAAAATATGGAGCAGGTACAAAAGTGTTACAGACGGAATGACAAACTGATAGACTGACAGACGGATGGATCGAAGGATTACGGACTAATAATCCCCTTCCGTTTCGCATAAAAGCTAATTTAATAACACCAGTTCAAGATTAATAAAAACAGGTAGATGTACCAAAGCAATTTAGTTATCATCTTTTTTAATACATTATTTAATTCAACTAAGATTCTTACTAAACGTCTATATTTACAGTGGTATTTTTTCCAGTTAATGGAAAGTAACGTATATTTCAAAACAAAGAAATTATAATCCCATCCCCTTGTTGGATTCAGACTTAAATATAAGCAAAAATACGGAATTATGTTATTTTAACATAACCTTTTTATTTAATTGAATAAAAAGGTCTGCACTCTGCAAAGATGCCTGCTTGTGTTTTTTATACTGACGTTAATTGCCAAAGCCTTTAAAGTTAAAGTATATGCGGCACAACCTTCGAAACTCAATTAAAATTATTCATTCTCTAAATGATAAATTCTCTTTTAGATAAACTTATTATCTAGTTACAACAGTTAAAAGAAGATATTTCCTTCCAAAGGTCTTGCATGCGTTACCATATTATTCTCTTTACAATAACATAATGTGTATTTATTTAATTAAGATAATTATCAGACATCGTAGCACTATCAACGAATCACATCCCGTTCTTATGTCTCATTTTCTCGGTTCCATTGGTTGTTCAGTGACTTTCGATTTTGGCATTTCTTGGCGATATTCATTTTTCAAAAATATCAAACTTTGTCAAGAAGAACGTTGTAACATTTTATGCTAGAGCAGCATGGGCTGTAAACCTTAGGAGACTAGAGACCCCTAAATGGATACTTTGGCAAACAGTGAATAATATGTAGTAATATCAGGAAATACCACAGTCAAAAACTGCAGACAAACCCGTGGCACCGCGAGGAAGAGCAACACAGCACTCATGAAAACAGTGAATACTCAGATTCAATAAATTCCGCATCAAGTGACATGTCATTAGAGTCTACATTTTTGCTAAGACAAAGAGGATATTTAAATTACTTGAATGAATAAGCCATTTATTTCACCGAGTGAAGCAAAAAATGCATATTTCATAAGTGGCAAAGCCACAAATAAAATACACTTTTTTTCGCTTCACGAGATGGAGTAAATGGCATATTTATTCCAGAAATTTGAATTTTCTTTTTATTATATACAATTTTAAGCGTAACAGACTTTTTATAGTATATTACGTCATACATGTTTGCACACTACGTCATATAAATGATGATGTTGCATGATGGACCATGTCGACAAAACTGAAACCACAGGAGCAGAGAAAGTGGAAACTTCAGCAAAACCTGACAGATTTATAGCCAAATTTTTACTTGCGATCTATTCAAGAAAATGAATATCCATACTTTGTGTTTTTGTCCACTAATAAGACAGTTATAGGCGTTTGAAAATCTTAAGTTGGTATCAGGAAGTCAATAGAGAAAGCAGACGACATCCAATTTCACCCATGGCATACAACTTATATTTTCACGGCAGTGAAATACAACTTTTTTTATATTTTTACGACTGTGAAATACAGCTTTTTTTAAATATGCATTATATTAAGCCAAACTTTTCCTGCATTTCATTACTTTGTACATAATAAAATCATTATTCAGAAAAAGAAATACACTATTTATTTAAAATTAAAACTGATCTCTCAATATAAACAATGGTCCTCCTGTATAAACTGTACCAAACGTTATGGAAAATTTGTCTTAAATTTTAGTCTTAAAAGAGTTAAGGGATAACTTCACTGCACAAGATATGCACGAGATATTACGAAGGCTTGTCAAGGTATCAGTTGTACTTGCTGCTTGCTTCACAGCAAGATGAGCAAAATGTAAATGAGTATTACTAGAAATACCACAATAATAAACTGCAGCCCAATCCACGGCACCTTGAGGAAGAGCCACAGAACCCTTACAGTCACAAGATACCAGGGAGACAATCAATGTAAAGCAACCAGCTCTCCCAATAAAACTGATTCCAAAACTAGAAATGAAAACTTAGTTCTAGAAAACATATCATGAACCTGAATCAAAACCCCCACAAAAATTGGGAGCGACAATAAACAAAGAATCAACAAAAACAGAACTATGGCCATAGAACGGACAGCAGCCTAAGCCAAAGAGGGGGTGGGAGATTAAATGCAGTTTACCAGTTCTAATCTAGATTATATTGTTGTAATAATATAAGAATGTTTAGCTGGCTAGGAGGCTTCCTGACTTATGTTATGCAATGTGCCATCACAGAGAAAAAAGTCCATGTGTGTAGATGCATGTAACAACATACAAAGCTAAATGCTAGTTGTACATTTGCATTACACGACACCAATTTTAACACTATCAACACTTTGTACTCTTAGAACTGTTATTTTAAGTATACACAAAATTTACATCTGATAGGAACAGAATATTTTACACTATAAATATATTTATATGAAGAATATTCAACATGGTAATTGGCTGCTGATTTATATAAGAACAAATTTATCTACATATACATCTCTATCCTATCCAGGAAACTATTTGTTGGAACAAATATATCACAATGCATTAGAAAGTTAGAAGCAAACGAAAGAAACACACAACAATTGGCACAGAGAAAATAAGATAACATGACAAGAACCTGACAAATACATATTACAAAATGTATGATGCAAAAGTACACCAACTTTGCGATGTTAATTAAATCGTGGCAGTTCTTTTATAAACAAAATAATTAAGTTTTCAAATGGTTTAAGTGACAATATGCTTAACCCTATATTAGGAACAATTAGTTTATAGCAAACGCAATTAAAATAGTCAATGTGTTTCTTCATTTTAGTATTTTTTACCAAGGGACAACTATAAAACTAGATAAGATACATATTTTTAGTCCTTATTCATATATTCAATTTTGGAATGTTTCAATGACAAAGGACCGAAAGGAATACACTTTATATCCCCCACGATAAAGGGAAACTGTTTTACAGCATGAAAAAGCATTCAAAAGATTTAAATTTATCGATACAAGTCTTGAACTGCATCTGCTAATATAACGATTGTTATATCTTAAATTATAATCGGATTACTTGTGTGAAACATTATGACATTAATAGGAGAATGCTACGCCTCTCAAGGAAAGATGATTGTGACAATAAACGACGTTTCTTGTGTTTTTATGCCCCCAACGGAACTTTGGGAGGCATATAGTAATCGCACTGTCCGTCCGTCCGTCCGTCCGTCCGTGTGTCCGTCCCGCTTCGTGTCCGGTGCATATCTCCTATATTCTTTGAGTTAGGAATTCCAAATTTGGTGTGTGGATGCATCTTGGGATGACGGAGTGTCGCGTACCATTTTCGGGTCACTGTGACCTTGACCTTGACCCCTGACCTAGTTTTTAGAATAATCGTGTCCGGAGCATATCTCTTATATTAATTGAGGTAGGAATCTCAAATTTGGTGTGTCGATGCATCTTGGGATGACGAAGTGTCGCGTACCATAATTGGGTCACTGTGACCTTAAACTTGACCTCTGACCTAGTTTCTAGAAACTGCATCGAGTCTGGTGCATATCTCCTATATTCTATGAGATAGGAATTCCAAATTTGGTGTGTAAATGCATCTTGGGATTGCAGAGTGTCACATACCATTTTCGGGTCACTGTGACCTTGCCCTTGAACTCAGACCTAGTTATTAGAATAATCGTGTCCAGAGCATATCTCTAATAATATTTGAGCTAGGACTCTCAAATTTGGTGTGATGATGCATCTTGAAATGACGAAGTGTCTCTTACCATAATTGGGTCACTGTGACCTTGAGCTTGACCTATGACCTAGTTTTAAGAATAATCGTGTCAGGAGCATATCTCTTATATTATTTGAGGTAGGAATCTCAAATTTGGTGTGTGAATGCATCTTTGGATGGGGAAGTGTCGCGTACCATAATTAGGTCACTGTGACCTTTAACTTAACCTCTGACCTAGTTTCTAGAAACTGCATTGAGTCTGGTGCATATCTCCTATATTCTTTTAGATACGAATTCCAAATTTGGTGTCTAAATGCATCTTTAGATGGCGGAGTGTCATACATACCATTTCGGGTCACTGTGACCTTGACCTCTGACCTAGTTGTAAGAATTTTTGTGTTCCGAGCATATCTCTTATATTCTTTGAGGTTGGAATACCAAAATTTGGTGTGTATATGCATCTTGGCATGGTGGAGTCTCGCATATTATTTTTGAGCCACTGTGACCTTGACCTCTGACCTAGTTTTAATAATAATTGTGTCAGGAGCATATCTCTTTTATTATTTGAGATAGGAATCCCAAATTTTGGTGTGTGAATGCATCTTGGGATGGTTGAGTGTCTTGTACCATTTACAGGTCACTGTGACCTTGACCACTGACCTAGTTTTAATAATAATTGTGTCAGGAACATTTTTTCTTTTATTATTTGAGATAGGAATCCCAAATTTGGTGTGTGAATACATCTTGGGATGGTGGAGTGTCTTGTACCATTTACAGGTCACTGTGACCTTGACCTTTGGCCTAGTTTTTTGAAAAATCATGTCCAGAGCATATCTCTTATATTATTAAAGGTAGGAATCCCAAATTTGATGGGTGGATGCAACTTTGGATGGTGGAGTTTCACATACCATTTTTGGGTCACTTTGACCTTGACCTCTGACCTAGCTTGTAGAATAATCATGTCCAGAACATATCTCTTATATTATTTGAGATGGGAATCCCAAATTTGCTGTATGGATACATATTTAGATGCTAATGTGTAGCATACCATTTTAAGGTCACTGTGATCTTGACTTATGACCTAGTTTCTAGAATAATCCTGTCTGGAGCATATCTCCTATATTATTTGATGTAAGAATCCCAAATTTGGTGTGTTGATTCCTCTTGGGATGGCTGAGTGGTGCATACCACTTTGGGTCTCTTTGACATTGACATTGACTTCTGACCTCATTTCTAGGTTTTTCGTGTCTGAAGCATATCTCCTATATTACAGCTAACTTTCCTCAAATGTGTCTTACGCTTGACCAACTCCTTTGGAGGCATTCGTCACGTGACTGTGACATTTCTTGTTTTTACAAGCTCTACAAATGATTTGGAATCTTAAACAGAACACTAAACATGAAAAAAGAACACTTTACAAGATTGCTATTTTAACACGTTTTTACAAAATTAGATAGTTTAAATATTCGAATAAAATATACGTATAAGTAAACACTAAAATGCTATTGATTCTGAATTAACGTATAAATATTTCAGTGGTTATCACAAAAGTATATTCATAGTTCATCTTGCAGCCTCTTTCTTTGAATCGCTAGCAGCTACACATAAGAAGCATCGTTAATGAGAGTCACACCTGAAGGAAAAAGCACAACAATACACGTATGGTTTCAATCTAGCAACATCAACAATAATTAACTTCAGATCTCTGAGAGTGAAGACACGCACCAATTTAGAATTGGATGGGACTCTATCACACAATGATTATGGCTACTCATTAAGAAAATAAATAGTGTGTATTTTCATGTTATGGTATATAGCTGCTCCCGTTGCTTGTGTGTTTTTTTTGTAATTGGTCCTTGTTTTATAGTGCAGTATGATGGGAAAGAGAGCTGGTTGCTCTGCTTTATTTGTCTTCCTGGTGTCCCATGATAGTTGTGCGTCTCTTTCTAACGATGCCATGGGTGTAACTGCAGTTTGTGATTGTGGTATGCCTGCCCTGACCATACTCACTATTTTTAGTGTCCATTTTATTTTTTCAATCATCTCGCATTAATTGTGCTGTTGTTGTTATGTTGTTTTCATTGTTCTGTATAGTTTCACTCACAGTGCCGTGTGTTGTTGTATACTTGTGGCATTTCTGGTCATTCTCACATATATATATATACTTTATTCTGGTAACCAGCAGATTCAAATTTGATACAAGTTAGCCACAAATGGGACTTATATATCTCATTCCACATATCAACATTCAAATATTTAAATATCAAAACATATATTTCAATATTAATGTTGACAAAGGTCATTTTAATACGAATAAAGTTAATTGTCAGAATTTCACCACTTTCAAAACTCTCTATATTTCGCCTTTGTATTCGCTATAAACATGATCACTTCAGTCTTGTAACTCATGTTTTAAAATATTGATGATCAGCAAAATGAGAGCAATATACCGTACACACTGTCATACATTAAGAAATAGCTTGTCTAAAACTGATATGCTTTATTAATCTAACATTTATGATAAATATAATGATTTTAATTTTCAAATATTTAATTTCCTATTTCTTGATAGAGATGGTCTTTGCTCTTTTACCTATTGTGTATATGTTTCGCAGCTTATTAGTTTTGTGATAGTATGTTCTAATGTTAGTGACACCAAAAACCATGACATTGATTGCTAGTTATAACAACAAGGTTATCAATATAATAATATTCGTTAAACATTCTCTATGTGATTGCTAAATACAGTATTGGTTTGAAAACTCTTCTGGAAATGGGCATATACAATCAGATTAAGTTAAGACTTGCTTGGATATAGAAATATTTCATGTAGCAGGCTGCATATGGCATAATATGGGCCTCGACGTGAGAAAACCTGTCTTCGTGGGTTTGCGTGCAACAAGGGCGCAGACTGATCAGCGCCTTTGTTGTTCGTTTCGTAGAAACTATGATATCTTAACTTGCTACGAGCGAGGTTTTGATATTCTGGCTGGTCTCAGTAGCTAAAGGGACTTGTTTGGGTCTCGCTTTGTCGTAGGCCCCAAATGCGGGTTTTGTCTCGAAGAGGCCCATATGCTTTCGAGAAAGCGAACAATAGGGGCGCTGATGGGACTGCGCAATGCGCAGACTGATCTGCGTCTGTATTGTTCGCATGCAACAAAGTAGGATCTCGTGAAGAGACCAAAATCTTCATAAACGGGTATGCAAGCAACGAAGGCTTGGTCGAATGTTTGAATGCCAACATTTGGTCGCATTTTGACATTTATGAGCATAATATATATCATGCTTATTTTGTGGTTGTACATGAAATAGAATCAAAATCTATAATGAGCCGGTGCGTGAGATTTCGAACAGTGTGTCATTTTAACATGTGTGAACTCGGGCGAGCTTCTGCAGCCTCTTCTTGAGCTAGGAACTGCAGGTGGTTTTCAGTCGGTGGCTTGGCAGTGATGGAATACTCAAGCGACTATCAAAGGTTCTGATCAGACTGCGCGTATGCGCAGGCTGATCTGAGGATTTGCTGGTCGCACATATTACATTGTTGGAGGTCTCATGCGCTGGCTCATATTTCACATGTAACGCTTAAGATGAGAACGGAAGGGATTGACATGGGGAATGCACTGTCCGAAATTTAAGTCATCTTGCCCCACTGGATAGTTGTTAATTGATATTGTCGCGTATGCGATAAACAACAAGAGTTGACTAAAAAACCTTTCAAACACATTCAAATTATGCAACTTCATAAAAGTACGGTATACGTCATGCTGATGGATGTTATAATGCCAACCATTATTGGTATTATAGCGTTTATGAGCATGACGAGTTTCATGAATGTTTTAAGATTGATTTGTCATACTGATGGATGTTAAAATGCCAACATTTGTTGGTATTTTAAAATTTATGAGCATGACGAGTTCCATGAATGTTTGAAGATTGATCTTGTCGTGTATGTGATAAACAACATGAGTCGACTGAAAAATATTTTACAAACATTCAAATTATATAACTCCATAAAAGTACTGTCTTTGTCATGCTGATGGACGTTAAAATGTCAACAATTGTTGATATTTTAACATTTATGAGCCTGACGAGTTTCATGAATGTTTTAAGATTGATTTGTCGTGCTGATAGATGTTAAAATGCCAACAATTTTTGGTAGTTTAACCTTTATGAGCAAGACGAGTCTCATGAATGTTTTTAGATTAATTTTGTCGCGTATGCGATAAACATGAGTCGACTGAAAATTCTTTTACAAATCTTTTACAAACATACAAATTATGTAACTGCATGATAAAAGTACTGTCTTTGTCATGCTGATGGATGTTAAAATGCCAACAATTGTAGGGTATTTTAACATTTATGAGCATTGCGAGTTTCATGCTTATGTATGTTGAGCATGAACTAAAAATTAACTTTTACAAGTAATCTAATTAAGTAGCGTCATAAAGAGCGCCAAATGCTTTACTTTATACGTGCGCTACGCCAAATAAGATTTTTGTTACGTCAGCGTAATAATAACGTTAACAAACAGCTTGAAAATTCAATGATGATACAGGTTGCTGAAAAAAAAATAATTAAAAAACTTATAGTATTCCAGTGTGTCTTTTTTAATTTTCATTTATTTTACCCGTATTATGGACTGAATTGTTTGCTTCATCGGTATATATATATATATATATATATATATATATATAAATATATATATATATATATATATATATATATATATATATATATATATATATATATATATATATATATATATATATATATATATATATATATATGATATGTAACAGCTTATTATGGAGATTACGGGGATTCTTCATATATTTTGTTTAAAAGTATATTCCTCACCTTGAACCAGCAACACCTTTAAAATGTAAAGGCTTGTAATGAATGTACTCAATATATATCATTGGGAAGCTGGGTCAAGGAAGGGAACATACTTTTACAAACACACCTAAGCATCCTTTTTTTCCATTTATGATCTGAAATATTAACTTTTTCGCACGCTCAAATAGTGCGCAGGCATACTGATCAGACATATCAAATCAGATAGTGTTAGGTAAACCTATTTTACATCATACATTAAATGATGGCAAAACACAGCTACAAAATTAATAAAAAAACTTTCATTTTTTGCCCTACAACTGATATAGTATCCAAATACAATTTCTAGAGTGGTTATGTTGAGCAATATTTTCTCGCCTTAGCCCTCGCTTTGAATACCATTGAAATATGTTATGTATGTATGTCTGTTCATAGTCACGAAAACTTTGACGAAACCACATTTTCAAAATGTGATTTTTTCCACAGATGATTTTTAAGAGGATCTTACGCCTTAATAGGAAATCTCTTTTAAAACATTTGGGGTCATGACTTTCTCAAACATCACTAGTAATTTTATCATCTAATTTAACATCCACACAGGCTGGAAACCAGGAATAATCAGTACTGGATACCAGCTACCTAAATGCAGGAAAATAATTACTGAAGCTAAACTGAGTTCAGGTTTGAGGGCATCAAAAAAGATTCTTGTGAGTGCAGACAACATGCCTTTTCACAGGAAATAATGAAAATGATTAGATTTATATCACCCATATTTTCGTCCTTCTATAAGTCATTTAACCATTTACAATTTTGTGATTCTCTGCATCAGTGATAACTTTGAGTGGCTTACTGTGCACGGTAATTGTCCTCAGCAAACTCTTTGAGCATGTACTGTAAAACGGTGACCTTTACCTACTTTTTTCAGTCTGAAATGCATCTGAATATACCATTTTTAGATTGAAAACGTGTCAGTTTTGTTCAGTCGTTGATGCTCTGTGACTTAAATGCCTAGCAACAAAAAGTGTTTGATCAGGAAATAACGGAGGAGTAAACTGTGTAGCAAAGCAGAATTAAAAACATATTAAATAATCTACAAAATAATTCAGAAAAAGTCCTTACCGAATCTAGCTCATTATTGATTGCTTGTAGTGTATACACATTTCTAATTGGTCATTTTTCAAATTCATTATTTCTGACCAAGAGCTAGTAACATTGAAATGCATTTTGTCTTAATATGTGCAATTTAATGAGCAACAGTTTAGCGGATTTTCAGAAAAGTTGTCTGTCAATCAACAGTTTTTTTGACATAAAAGCAATGATCTGCTATTTTTGAAGACAAATGGTTTTTAATAAGTTTCTTTTCTAGTTCACTTCAACAAACAGCAAACTCTTGAATATTTTAGTAAAGTAGATTTCTAACACATTTTTAGGAATATCACATTCTTTGAGATGTTTGAAATGCGCCTGTATCACGTGCTAAAATTGTTGAATGTAATTCATTTTATCTGAACATAATATGCCAAACAGTATAGAGCTAGATTCGTCCGTTTTTGTGATGACAAACATCGCACTGCTGCTGCGCACTTTCGGTTTTAACGAAAAAGTTAAAAAATAATTTTACACTTTTTTTTTTTCAATTTCCAAACTGGAAAAATAAACATAAAACAAATTCAGATGAACAAAGTATTCACATGGTTCAGAGAAATGATACATTACACAGTTTTAGATTAGTGCATTTGGTATTTTAGAACGACCTACCAGACAGTTTGGTTCTTTTGGCTGACACACCACGGCTTATTGATGGGATTGACGTCGCTCGTTTTCCATCTCCATAGTCATGCTTGGGCCTAGTTTAAAATCCAGAAAACAGTATCAGATATTTTTAAACTTAGACAGCCAGTGAATGTAAAAGGAAATGCTAAACAAGCAGATTACAAGCTAGCCTATGGCACTAAGGAGAATTTACAGCAGACCATTGATAAGCTAACAAAGTAGGGAAAATAGTATGCGAGTATGATCTGGAAATACCACAATCACTGCAATCAGCTGCAGAAAAAAAACATGGCACCGGGAGGAAGAGCCACACAACGCTATCGAGACACCAGGAAGACAAACTAAGCAAAGCGCCAGCTCTCTCTTCCCTATCAAGATGATTGCAAAACTAGAATGGACATAAAGTAACGTACAACAAAACATAGAACAGTTGGAGACTCCCACAATGGGAATAAGAATAAACAGCAAGTCAAAAACAACGGTACCACCGCCTTAGAACTGACAGCAGCCTAAGCCACCGGGGGGGGGGGGGGGGGGGCTTAAATGCATTTTACTGGTACCAAATTCTTGTCCTAGATTTTGTTGTTGTGGAAGTTCAAGAAATGTTCAGCTCGAATGAAAACCTTCTAACTATTGCTAGAAGATGGCAAAGATCAGGAATCGATTCAATCAGGTACCACACCTGAACCAAGATACCGTATGGGAAAGTGACAAATACACAGTAAAACCTCATTTCAGCTCTTTCCCAGCAAGGAACTAAATGAAAAGAAAAACATATATCAGAAAGAAACACACAATCAATAAGATAACCAAGAAAAATTAACGTATAATCAATGATCCACATCAGAATTAAGGGTGAGGTTGGTACCATGAAACCTGTTTAAAGTAAGAAAGAGGGCAAAGATCAGGAATAGATACAACCAAGTACCGCACCTGGCCCAAAATACCAATGGGAAAGTGACAACTTCACAATGAAACATCACAAAACGAGAGCAAAGAGGTCAGCCTTTTCCCAGCTGGTGACCACAAGGCATCAATAAAGAGAAAGCATAACAAAAAAAACAAGATAAAAATTACATAAACGATCCACAAAAGAAGCACCGCCTTGGAACGGTAAATAAAAATATTTTACTGGAGGGCTTAATCCGGTTTCATGATGCGCCAACCTCACCCTTAGTTCAATAGTGGATTAAGACACATTGATGTTTGGCTTGAACAACAGCAGAATCTAGGCAAAGATTTGGTACCAGTAAAATGCATCTAAGCCCCCTGGTGGCTTAGGCTGCTGTCCGTTCTAAGGCGGTGGTTCTGTTATTGTTGACTTTTTGTTTATTGTCACTCCCATTGTGGGAAACTGTAATTGTTCTATGTTTTGTTGTACGTTACTTTATGTCCATTCTAGTTTTGCAATCATCTTGATGGGAAAGAGAGAGCTGGTTGCTTTACTTAATGTGTCTTCATGGTGTCTCGCGATGGTTGAGCGGCTCTTCCTCGCGGTGCCACGGGGTTGTCTGCAGTTTGTGATTGTGGTATTTCCTGATCATACTCACTTACTATTTTTGCAAGAAAGACACCTAACTTATCAATGCATCATCTTCTAGAACATATAAATCAAGATATAAAAAGGAGATAAAGTAAAGATAAGGACTCAACAGTGAATAAAACTAAATAACGGAGCAAAGGAAATCCAATTGGTAAACCCCGGTGGGCCTGACAACAGCCAAAGCATCAGGCCCCTACCATATTTTACCTACCATTCCAAGGCGGTGCTTGTGGATTCTTTTTGTAATGTATGTTTCAGTTTTCTAGTTTGTTCATTGCAGCCTTGTGGTCACGTGCTGGGAAAGGGTTAACCGCTTGGCTCTCTTGTATGTGATGTTTTGTGTTTTGTCACTTTCCCATGTGGTGTCCTCGGTCAGGTGTGATACTTGATTGTATCGATTCCTGATCATTGCATTCTTCCTTACTTTTAAAAAAATATGAACCATTATCGGCTTGAAAGTAAATATATTGGCCTTCATTTCTTGAAACCTGTGCACAAGTAAAATGGCAAAGACTGAACAAAAAGATAAAATGTCCCCAACTCCGTCATTCAATCAAGATATGCAACAATATCGAAAGTAAATACTAATTTCTAGAGATTATGTTACATACTCTATATTAGAAAATATGAACCCAAGTACCCTTGCTGTGTACAATTATCCCACGGTTATATATGTGTAATTATCAGAAAAAATCAGTACTTAAATGATATGTGTAGTATTCAAAAGGCTTTTGATTTTAAGTCAGACCTCTTTCTTTTGCATTGTCAATTTAAAAATTACACTCAGAAGGTAAGTACCAATGCATAATGACATGAGAGGTGCAAATAAAAACAATAATACAGCAGAAAGATAGCAATACAAGCTGTACCTTGATAACACTTCAGGAGACACCCTTGTACACGATTGTCGTGACAGCAATGCTAACACTCCTCTAGCAGCCAATAATATGCCTGCAGTCCCAGCAATGGCTGCAACAGTTGATGTTACAATAATCAGCTCCTTTGAAGAAGCTTTTGTCTCGGTGTGGCGAAGTGCTATTGTAGATATTGGAGGGGATGTGGTTGAGCTTATTATGTATGTTGAAGAGGGAGTGGTACTTGAGCTTGTTTGATCTGTTGTCAATGCAGTGGTACTCGCTACAAATATAACGTTAACAAATATTCAAATTTCACTTGATAACCCAACTGTGTTAAGATTAAATATTATATACATTATAAATTAAATGATTAAGGACGGGGCATGTAACAATCACCAATCAGGAGCCAACCCATGTCACAAGTAGAAATTGTCAGAAACACACAAACAAAGGAAAATGCATTATAGCTAATTGCACAGTTTGAAAGACAACCCCCTCTCTCCTGCAAAGAGATAATTTTGACGGATCGATGCCCATTTAGGACGCAATGCAATGATCATTTGAGGGATGTTCTTATACCATGATGGCACCTGACGTTACGCCCTAAAATGTCCCAAACATGTTCAATTGGTACCAGCTGAGGACTTTTAGCTGCCCACGATAGTGTATCGATGTTCTGATTTTTGATTAAGTCTCTGGACAAGCATGCTACAGTGTTGCGTATAATAGCAGAATATAGATCAATTCAGCCAGTACAATATATTTACTTCCCACACTCCTAGCTGCCTCAGCTGCAGCTGGTACTAAGCTGATGGATACGTTGTTGGTGTTGTCTTTGTTGTTGTTCTTGTTGTTGATTCATTTTTGTAATGCTCCCATTGAGCGAGGGGATTTAAAAGTGACTCCTTGTTTGTTCAAGGAATTCGCTTCTAGCTTTACTTAAATTGTGTTCTTGGTGTTTTGTCAGTCCTGCGTACTGAGCAGACTCTTCTATTTCTCGTGGTGCCTTGGGTTGATTTGTTAACTGTGATTGTGGCATTTTCTCGTCATTACTCACTTGTTTGTTTTAACAACCTAACTGTATTTTAAATCCAATGCGGGATCGCCATCTTAATGTTCTGTTTTGGATATATTTATCTCCACGTTTTTTTTTTAAAAAATGAAGGGGATATTCTAATCACCTCCGTCCGTCCATTTAGTTGGCAATCCGAATCTAAAAAAGATGCATATTTTTGGTTTTGTTGCCATTTTTGAGTACATTTGTTAGACCACTTTTAACATAATATTTAGCATGTGTACAAAGCCATAGGGGTGGATGCCAAGTCTGAATTTGCATATGAAGGCCAGAAATTAGGTCAAAGGTCATTGAGTGCAAAAATGAGAAAATATGTACTACTGTTAAACAACTTTATCTTTTAATATGTAAACATATTTCATTTCAAGCCAAATTTTGCATGCTTATAGTTATAAGTCTGAAAACATTGAGAAAATGTTTTTTATAACTAAATGTTCATATGTTGACTTTAAAATGGGGTCGAAGGTCATCAAGTGCAATAATCAGAGCATTTTTACAAACTGTAGTTCTTTTTTTCTCTGGTCCAACAACATGATGATTTTTAAACTCTAAAAAGGGTAGAAGTCTTTCAGAAGGCTTAAATTAACATGTTTATTATTAAAGGAACCCCTTTGGAAGCATCCTTTTATGGATTTTACAAAGACAAACATCGTAAGTTTTGTGCTATTCTGACGGAAATTCTTCTTCAATTGGGCTAAACTGAGATATATGGGCTACTTTGAGAGTTTGCAGCTCCTCTCAGAAAGTAAAACTATTTTAAGTTTGGGACATGTCTTGGGGCCTTAGAAACCCATAATTTAATAACTTTTCTGTGGTCATTTTTCTAAAAATCACCGGTAATCAACGTTACCCTACTGGCATTGAAAATAACAGTACACACAGTACAAGGCTAATGTTGATTTATTTTAATAGTATTAGTGAAACAGTTTGAGCATTAAATGTTTAAACTAGAAATATAAATCAATTGCATACATCTGTGATATGTATTTCTGCTCTTCAGCGATACGTATGTTACATTTTATACTAAATTGCAGATAATGACTTTACAAATTACATGTATTAGAATAAACCATGATACCTGACCTGAAATATACATGATATTGATCTATATTCTATTTGAAAATGTTAATTTTCATATATATTTGAAGTTGTTTATATCTTTTAACTTGCAATGAAGTGAAATCAAGTAATTATTTAAATGTGCTAATTAGTATGTAATTTGTACTGGCTCCAGCATGTAACGCATAGCTGCTTACAGATTCATTTTCCATTATTTACATTGCATTGGAATTGGCAAAATAATTTTCATAATGAAATCAAATTATAACTATATTAACAATAATGGATCTTAAATTGCTGCACATATATTAATGAGGCAACATAGGTAACAAAAGGTGCCTTACATAAATGGATAAAGGTAGTAAATTGTTGTTAGGCTTATATAAAATTTGGGTCTGCTCTCCACAATTCGCTTTCATATACTACACACATTTTATTCTATATAAGACTTAATTTAGAAGATTGCTATGGGTTGGTCTGCAATATGTGAATGTGGCATTTCCTGGTCTTACTCAATTACTTTTTTAAATTTGCTTGGTTCTTTTACATTCATATTGCAGTTTTCAGATTTCTACCAAAGGCACATAACGATAAACATGCAATCTACATCATAATTTAAATATTGACTTAACATCAATAGTTAACTTAAAATAGCATAGCAATATTTCATACATCTAGTGGCAAGGCAGGAATAAAGGCAGGGGTAGTGCTGAGTGTCTTCTATAGCAGGTATAGGTTTTTGAAGATTGCAAATATAATATCGTAGTACAGAACCGGCATGGTTTATGTCCAAATATAGGATGTTACATAGTATTAAAGATTTTCCTTGTATGCTGAATTATTTTAATTTTCACTTTTCACTGTTGACAATTACATTATAAAATTAATTTATCATCTGTCCCCATTAAAATCTTCTATGTTTTGTTGAACTAGATTTCATATTATATTGTAATGATGATTATCTTATTATATTCTGCAGCAATTCTGATAGAAACTATTCTGCTTGTTAATTATCTTTGACTAAGGTTGGTTGAGGTAAGTTTACCTGAGCCATGTAGCATTCTTGTAAAACGTTTGGACATATTTCATGGTAACATAAACAACAAATCATTCGAACGTTAGGATACTTTATTTTAAAGATTAGTTATTTGTTTTATTCTTAAGCATAAAACAAAAACACGACTCCCAAAATTCACTAGTGTGGTTTGTATCTCTGAAACTCACAGATCGAACTGAATGTTGAAAAAGTAGTGTCACACGCAGCTGATTTCTTTGCTTTTCTTATTCACAAGGGAGTTTGTTTTTAGTTTTGTTTATGCACTATTTGATTTTGTTGAGCTATTTGTAACCCAAGTACATGTTTTATATATGTCCTGAAAAGTGAGCTATGGTCTGTTTGTTGGTTTTAAATGGTTTACTAAATTAGGCTAATTGTTATAGTCTTAAATATATATGCAAAACCATTGAACATGTGAACAACATTTCTGACAACAGCTTGCAGAAAGCATTTAAAGCATAAGCTCTTGTACCTATATCCTTGTAGATATTTGTGAGGACTAACACTGGGGGCTGTCTTGTATAAAGTGAAAGGAAAGTAGTTCAGTTTTATTTCAAGAGTAATGCCATATTAAAACTACACATTTCGAGTATGTTACCAGTTACAAGTGCTATCCAATCTGATATATTGCCCTTGAATCTACGAGCAGTAGATATATACAATAATGTAAGTCACCTACCCTATATGCAACCAATCCCTGTCTAAGCAAATTGTCATGGTCAACAGATAAATTATACACTTGAACAGGCAAGTTAACTACCTTAGGATCTTATATACATCAAGCAAATCTGAGATGTTAAACCCTTGGATTATGCCAGTAAATGTACATATTAGATAATCATTTCAGGACACATTTACTCTATATACTAAGAAATTACCCCAAACTGATGGAAAACTATGAACACAATCAAATCATCAGGTGCTCCAATATGGTGAATGCCTGTAATCCCAAGAAGTCACCAGACATCTGTTTTGGGGAAATTTAAATTGGAATAAACTTGCATTGGCATTTGCCGATTAAAAAGAATAACATAAAGAAACACATGCCAATAACCTCATAGCATTTGATCTCTATCATCATTGCAAAATATAATCAGCAAAATATGTTTAAAAATGATACTTAGAATTGAATTTACCGACACTGAAACAATTACAATGTATAAAAAGTTGTGCTGTGAAAGACATAGAAATATATTTTATGGTATCTTAAAATTAGAGGTTACCTTTAATATCATATCTATACTGCTTCTATATATGGATGAGTACGTTAACACAAGCATCCTGATTTTAAAGAAATGCTGCTTTTGAACCCACATCCTTTCATTAATATGTGCAAAAGAAAGGACACGCCTTCAATTAAATGTTTAAAGTTATATGGAGGATTACCCTTGATGTCAGGGCTATTTCCATGATATACCCCACAAAAAGTGAACATTTATTTCACAGGATGGTCATTATTAGAAATGTACCTGTGTTTTAGCTTTATGTTATGTATGTTACCATCTGCTAACAGGCTGATGTGAAGACCAATGTGAGGACATATTCCTTCCAGTATATGGTATTTACCATATTCTATAATAGTTTTAACACGCCTGATGTTTTATGAAAGGAGGCTTGATCTTTGTGTTTTCATGAAGCTATGCTTAGTATATGCAATTAGCAGATAGTGGCCATGTAAAAAGTGTTTTACAATTTATCATAGATGGGAACAAACATAACAAATGTGTGAAATGAGAAAAGAAATATATTTTAGTCCTATAAGCATGAGATCATGGCCAAGTCCTTTATGAAAGCTGTAGCTAGAAACATATACCTTTGAGAAATGACTCAATTTCAGATTGTAAATGTAACGTAAGTAACAACTTAACATCTTATGTATAAAAGGATAGATAATTGCATAAAATGACGTATTCATACAAAGCATTAAGCACAAAAAAAAATCTTTAAAATGAAATGGCTATTCTTAGTTGTATTACATTTTAATTGATTTTATACAGTAACATACTTTACATGACTATTATCAATATTTGACCGCAGGAAACTTGGTAAATAATTGCTTTCCAGACATGATAGACACACACCTAGCAGGATAGCAATAAAAAAGCCTTCCATTAGGATAAAAAGGAATTTAAAATTTGAATTTTGCCCCTATATAAATATAAATATTGCAACAATTTTCACCGATTTTGCACTTAAATGACCTTTGATCCAAACACACATCATGCCTTGATGATGCTGTTTGTTTATATAGCATAGTATTATCCAAAAGAGATTTTGCATTACTTTGAATCATAATTTTGGATAGGTTATTGATAAAAAAAACGCTAAAATCTGACGTATATACAAGAATTTGCACTCAGTTGACCTTTGACCTAATTCTGGGACTTTGCGGCATTTCCAGACTTGGCATCCACCCCTATCCTTCTTAAAACACATCAAGATACACTTTGAGCATGGATGCCAAAATTTACTCAAAAATGCCAACAGAATATTTTTTTCAGGCTCTGGATGGCCAACTAATTATGCTATCTCCTCCTAAACCATTGGACGAAATCCAACCAAGTTTGGTGTGTGAGCTACTCGCATAAATGGAGCATGCAACAGCAGATTTGTTTTGGCCCCGACCCCTGGGGCACTGGGAAGGTGTCAAAATGTCAAATACATTAAATTTCAAATACAAAGTCAATTTCAAAGATATTTATACCAAACTTTGTGTGTGTTCTCACAAATGAAAGATATAAACATAGCAAACGGGATTTATATTCTATAACCTAGGGCATGCCACAATTGTGGAACTTTGGGGTGCCAAGGGGGTTAACAAATTCCAACATGGCCATGTGGCATATCAAATTGACGGGGATGATGAGCAAAACAGAATGCAGTAAATATTTTGCCCTAGGGTTAAACTGGTGACCTTGAGGTGATGTCAAAAGTTCAAATATCATTAAATTTTAGTTACAAAGTCAATTTTTAAGATTATTATAGGAAACTTTGTGTGTGCTCTTTCAAATAAAAGATAGAAAACATATTGAACGGAATTTTCATTCTGTTGCCTGGGTCATGCATCAAAAGTTACACTTTGGGGTGCTGGGGTGTCAAAAACTGTAGCCTTTGAGTTTGCGATGGCGTCCTATCGACTGCGCGTTCTAGTGTATTTTGTAGACGCAATGTGTTTAAAAGAGAATGCTTGAAACTTAAAAATGGAGCTAATGATTGTATTTTTAACATTTGCTCTGGTCATTAAGTCCACTAGTTTACCACTTCATGGTAAACTAGTGGATCCTGATTAAATTTCATAATTTCTAGAATAGCCTCTTTTATAATCGTTAGGACTAGCTTATCATATTGGTTATCCAAGAAGTTGTAAAAATAGGTTAAGAAGCTCATATTCTTTCTATTAATTCTGTATATATATATCGTTTGTTAATTGCTGACATGCAATTTAGAAATATTCTTGATATTCAGAGAAGCCGCCGTGGTGTAGGGGATAAACCTATGTCTTGTAAACCAGGGGTCGCATGTTCAATTCCCGGCTTCTCCCAGTCTGTCGGATGAGACTTTAAGCAGTTGCCCTGTCTTCTGAGACGCTTTAAAACCAGGACCACTGCCGGTTGAGCCTTTGGGAGTTCTAGGACATATAACCACAAAAAGCATAAACCCACCCGACCAGTACTGGTACAGCCAAGGAACACGGCCACAAAAACAGATATTCCTGGACATAGAACCACAAAAAGTATAAACCCACCCGGCCAGTACTGGTACTGCCAATGAACACGGCCACAAAATGATATTATGTAAAGTTTTTAGCTAGTAATTCCCAGATTGTTTCCTTAAAGTGGAAATCCAGATATTGCTCTGATAGTTTAAATGCCAGCTCACCTTATTACAGAAGTAATCAATTGTCATAAAAAGTAGAATCGTGATAGGTTGCATATTAGCTACGAACACGTTGGGTCATATATTCTATTGTACTGATTTTCGGATTATTTGATAGGACTATTCTAATTTTCAGAGTGAAATTTGATTCTAGATTGGAGTCGCGTGTCCGGGAATTCACATACAAATAAGTGACCGTATATAACTTTTGGACTGATTTATAATGCTGTGTGTCTTAAGTGTATAATTCTAACACTGGTCGCCTTTAATAGCCAATGGATAAACTCAGTAATTTATTGGATGATAAATCACTGCACGGACAAGGCATGGGTTGGCGTGACGTCAATCGGTCGCCAGTATGAGTTTCATGACGTCATCTATCACATACAATATACAAAAATACACGTTTAGACCAAACAAAAGTTACGGAACCCTTCACACGATGCTCAAGATGGTGGAATCGTTATTGACTAATTCTAGTGATCGATTTAAAGATAAATATCAAACGTTATAATAAAGGCTGGATGTCATGCGACAGTCTGCATTCCTGGTTTTACACTCAATCACGGCTAATAGCTATGGTTTCCTCAGAATCAATGACGGCTCTGACGTAATTTTTTATTGGGTGGGTTGGTGAGTGATGCTTATTTGTACCTGGGCCCACCGTGGCTCAACTTGAGGTTGTCTTAAGTTTGACTATCTGTGAGTCGGGCCCTTTTCTTTGTTTCATCATAGTATGTTAATTTGATTCGAGTATTTCTCCATGATGATACATTGCAATAGATAGAAGGCCTCCATGCGAGCTGAACATATTTTATACCTCAACAATAGCAGATCAATGTGTTTATGTGTTGTTTATTGCTACTCCCATTGTGGGAGTCTGTTATTGTTCTATGTTTTTTGTACGCTACTTTATGTCCATTCTAATTTTGAAATCATCTTAGTGGGGAAGAGAGAGCTGGTTGCTTTACTTCGATTGTTTTCCTGGTATCTCGTGCGTGCTGTGTGGCTCTTCCTCGCGGTGCCATGGGGTTTGTCTGTAGTTTGTGTGAGTGGTATTTCCTGATCATACTCACTTACCATTTTCGTTCATACTTTACTTTGACGGTTCCAGCTTAAAGACCTATCTATAGATAACATGTATTGGGCCTGATGTTGTGTCTTTGGCCATGCCCACCAAGATTTAACTGATACACTTGTTTTGCTCAGGTATTCAGTTGTTTATACTGTTGTGTCCTTATTTTTGTTTTATCTTCTTTTTATATCTTAATTTGTATGCACATGGAGATGATACATTGATGCGTTAGGGGTCTTTTTTGCGAACCAAACATCTATGCTTCTTGATCCACATCTAAAATATGGGTAAGTTTAGTACCGTCAAACATATTTCAGCCCTCTAGTAATTTTCTCTCTGACAGTACCAAGGCAGTGTTTTTGTAGACCCTTTTGGTTATTTGTGTTTTGTGTTTGTCTTTGTTGTACTGTCTTGTAGTCAC
Source organism: Loripinus fragilis (assembly GCA_964019695.1). Classification (NCBI taxonomy): domain Eukaryota; kingdom Metazoa; phylum Mollusca; class Bivalvia; order Lucinida; family Lucinidae; genus Loripinus; species Loripinus fragilis. The sequence continues at coordinate 229,280 of CAXHUL010000179.1, forward strand.
CTCACCTGCTGAGAAAGGGCTGACCTCTCGGCTCTCTGGTGTGTGATATGCACTTGTGTTTTTGTCACATTCTGGTCAGGTGTGGTAATTGAATGTATCGATTCCTAATATTTACATTCTTCCTTACTTTAAGAGTGAAACTTATGACTTATCTAAATTATTTATTTTTTATTATTTTTACTGATTAAACCTTTTTTTAAGAATAAAGTTTTTTTTTTCAAAAATTGTAAGGCTTTTATGCTGGCGTTTTCTTATTACACTCTTGTTAGACTTAATCAAATGTGAAATATTACACCGTGTAATAGTATTTAAATTATTGAAATTCGTCAAAAAATGACGTCCATTAATTGCCAAAACTATTAATTTTGTAATAATGTGAAAACCATTTTAAGAAAAAGAGTGGACAGTAGTATCATAATTCACAATGCTAAACCGAATGCGAATACCAACCAAATATCTATGTGTCTTGATCCATATCTGCATTAAGGGTGAGGTTGGCGCCGTGAAACCTGTTTAAGCCCTCCAGTAAAATATTTTACTGACCATTCCACGGCGGTACTTCCTTTGTGGATCTTTTATGTTTTTTCTGTCTTTTGTTTGCTATGCCTTTGTGGACGTCTGTTTATATGTGCCATGTGGTCACCTGCTGGGAAAGGGCTGACCTCTTGGCTATCGTTTGTGGTGTTTGACTGTGAGTTTGTCACTTTTCCATTGGTATCCTGGGTCAGGTGTGGTACTTAAAGACATATGCGGTTATTTCCAATGCGCACCTTTTCCGCGTCTGCAAACGGGGAAAGTTGTCTGGGTGACCTGTCTTTCGACCCTTAACGGATTCGGATCAAACAGCTTCCGATATTCTTATGTCATATCTGTGTTCCGACATTTTCTTCACAAAATAACTAATTAAAGTGTGTTCGAAATATCTATTGACATCTTTTCAGAACTGATCGTCTCAGCACTAAAGGCAGATAAATGTATCTCAGTCGAAATCAAACGACGTACACAATAACCCTGATTACGAATACGATAGTGGCCGAGTATATACTATTTGTATGGTTATTTTGAGCGGCGCACGACCTGACCTCGTGGCCTAGTGGTTAGCGTGTCTGGCTACAAAGCAGGAGGACCAGGATCGATTCCAGGATGCGCACATATTTTCAGTGTGTTTTTTCTTTCTTTTATAACATTTTAATGCTAAATTACTTCATATACTAGTAAAATGGTATCATCAAAACGACCGAAATGGTCATCCCCGAACTTTTTATATTGAATTACGCATGAAACCTATGGGGGTGGGGTTAAATTTGGCCCTCTAGAAAGAGAATTAGTTCGGTGACCCCAGATTTTTATTCTTTTTTCTGAAAGGTATTATAATAGTCCATGAATTAAAAATAAATTTTCAAGATTTTCAATATCAGATTTTTTAATACATGATTTATTCTAAAAACAAATTCCATTTTTTCGACGAATTGCCAAAATATATCATGCAGCATCTTGTCACAGCATGGGATAACAAGTAAACATGCACATTTTCTAAAAAGTTTGATGTCATGGGCAGTAATTTAAATTAAAAGAAAGAAGCTGGCTGAAGATTACAACCGTTTTAGCTCGATAATTAGGACTAGTGTTATTATTTTATATTTCTAGAAAATTGGTCAAATGCTGTAAACTTCAATATGTGATTCTGAAAAAATAAGCACGGTGACATATCCTTTTTATTTCATTAATGGATAGCCCATGCATAAAACAAACTGTATGCAAAGTATTGAAAATATTTCAATATGGGAAGTATTTAGTAGCATATGTCCTTAATTGTTTCGCTCCCTGATCTTTGCACTCTTACTTACTTTTATATACAAAAGTATTGATTAAATTTATGTTTAATAGAAAAATAGATATGTGAAAAATTGTATTTTGCCTGTAAACATATAATTGGATATACTCTCTACATTCCCCGTTGACCTTCCTGATCCCAATTCAACTTTTCAAACGCCAGTAACTTAATTATAAGTTTGCGAAATCATATTCTTAAATGGATCTTAAAGACTATTTTATGATACTATTTTAGCCAAAATTCCATTATCTGAGCTCCCGCTCATGCAGTCTTGAAATGCATACACACTATGCACCGTTATCATAGACATGACGTAATTTACGAACAGATATGTAGCCAGTCGCAATCATGTATGGCTTCATATTGCAAAACGTTCATTGTATATAACAAAAAAAGAATATTCAAATTTTTGTGATGAATATCACAGCGAAAAGGCGTATATTTCACTCCATGAAATAAATGTTATAATCATTCAAAAAATTGTATTCTCTATATAATTATTTATTTCATAATTGATTTAACTGTTCAGGAGTATCATAGTGCATATTTGACGTCATAATAGTGTACAAGATAAACAAGACAAGGCGATTTTGAACAATAAAATAATCGCTGGTGCCTCAAACATATTTTTGCCAAAACGTTGTTCATTCAACAAGCATCAATATTTGGCTATAGTTACGAGGGTCATCCAAAATGTTCTGACAATGACCGCATTAAACAAATCCTTTTTCTCTAGGACGCGTTTCATTAATCTTCACATATTATTTAGAATATAAGGAATTGAATTACAATTTCAAATAATTTTCATGTTGCATTCGCAACGGTTGCTAGGCAACTAAAGAAAACAAGGTAAAGGGTCATATGCGGTACACATGCCCAAATTTCTAAGAAATTACAGACTCCTTTTTATATAGATAAATAGAGACATTATGTGTGTTCATTTTAAACGCCATAGATAATGATTTAGGTTGTAACTGTGGTGTCAGTAGGGTTTTAATTATGATATATCGCCGATTTTGCAAGAAATATTTTCCTTGAAAATGGGTTGTACTAATAGAGAACTATATTTGCTGTAAAACATTTATTGAAAGTTATTATTTTCTATGTGTTTAAGAAGACTATAGAACAGCTTTATCGAAATCCAGCGTCTAATAATACGCAAATTTGTCGTAATTGCTTATATAAGTGTTCAAAATATGATATTTTATAATAAGCGCTTAAAGTGAGGCTGAAATCTAATTTTCTGTTGTTTCCTAGCAACCAAGAACGTTCTGAGCAACTACGTTAATACCATTGTTGTATTTGCTTTTAAAGGTCAATTGTGTATTCAGACACGCATACTGCATATTTTACTAACTCTACCGACAGCAAAAATCAGTTAAAACGTGAATTTTCGCGGCCATAGTCTCTAACAGTGTTGTTTACAAATTTGTATAGCATCGGATCAGGCTATGATAAAAACTCCTTATTTCAAAGATGAGGAGGCAACACCCATGGCCCTATGCAATGGGTAATAGAATTCTGATTTCAATAACAGTTTCTGATATGTGAGGGCATTGTCAGAACGTATTGGATGATCCACGTAATCACGTTTATTTATTTGAACATAATCAGTTGGGGGATAACTTTGGGGAGGTATATAATCGGATATATTCTCGGAAAAATAGATAGCAGAGCCGATGACCGTACTTTCAGAAACGTATATTTTGAAGATAAACCTCCGCAAATGACTAATTTAAAAATCATTGAATATGGTTATACCCATTTTAATGAACTTTATTAAAACCTTTGTTTACATTGAACGCAGTTCGTGACGTCTACTACTAACACATGCCAGTTGCATGAAGCCATTTGTTAGCCCAGAAAACCTTTACATTTGAAATGTTGTTCATACCTTTATGATTGGATCGATTTAAGCAGCGCCCACATAATCGCCATTCGGTCAGATAAAAGTCAACGCCTTCCATAAACGCCATTTATTTACTGACGTTTGCGTATCGCCATGACGTTAAGCTCAAAAATGGCATTTGGCTATTCAGAAACCTTTGGTATGTCTGATTTAATTCAAAAATATCCGGAAAACCAGCCAAGGGAGCCCAGTGACTAAGTGGCAGAGTGCTTGACACGAGACCGAGGGACCGCGGGTTCGAGCCTCAGCGGCATCACTGCGTTGTGGTCCTTGAGCAAGACACATTTATCCTAGCTTAGTACTGGTTCAACCCAGGAAGACCCATCCCTGTTTAACTGAAAGATTGTTGACGGGACGTAAAGAATCAAATCAAACAAAACAAAAAACAAACCAGCCAATTTAGGTGAATATCAAAAACTGATACATGACTGAAATTTAAGTAATGAAACTTAATTTTTGTACTAAACATGGATTGAAAACATCGGGTCTTTTGCAAAGTTAACGTGATTCCTTCGAAAGTCTTCCCGTTGTCTTTAATTTGCAATCATGATTTTCTGCTTGAATTTATTTATTGATTATCATATTGGAGTATATAGTTGACATCGCGTTACACTCGCATATGCATTGTAATGGTTGTCTATGCATTAACATCTGCTGGGCCAGAGGGTGGTGTTGTAATCCTAGCCTGACAATCGGGGGTTTTAACAGCCATCATTCGATAGCTAATGTTCTCGCTACGCATCGTAATTATATGTACCACACTTTCCACATGCATTGTTTCTGACTTTACAAATTTGGCACTTCAAATCAAGGCTAATGGACCCGTTTTTCCAAGGCGGTGCTTCTTCTGTGGATCATTTTTTGTCAATTATTTTCGTGTTTTTTTATGCTTTCTTGTATGTTCAATGTAGCCTTGTGGTCCCTGCTGGCAAAGTGTTAACATCTTGGCTCTCCTGTGAGTGGAGTTTTGTTGTGTTTTGTCACTTTCTCGTGTAGTTTCCTGGATCAGTTGTGTTACTTGATTGTATCGATTCCTGATTTTTGCCACCTTTCTATAGTTTATCAGGATATTAAGACACAGTCGTGTTTTAAATAGCAAAACTCCCCAAACAGGGCTTAAATAGTTTCCTACCTGGCTGAACTGCAGGCGCGCCAACACCAAAGCCTGAAACAAATAAAACAAGAATTCTGAGAATCGGATGTGTCGCCTGGCAAAGCAGAAGTCAAACAGGCAAATTTGTTGAATTTTTATCTCCGGTGAAGGGTTATTTTAGGGAAACTTATAAATCACAAAACATAAAAATTTGTAAGTGAGTATGATCAGGAAATACCATAATCGCAAAGTGCAGACAACCCCGTGGCACCGCGAGGAAGAGCCGCTCAACCATCGCGAGACACCATGAAGACACATTAAGTAAAGCAACCAGCTCTCTCTTTCCCATCAAGATGATTGCAAAACTAGAATGGACATAAAGTAACGTACAATAAAACATAGAACAATAACAGACTCCCACAATGGCACTAACAATAAACAAAAAGTCAACAACAACAAAACCACCGCCTTAGAACGGACAGCAGCCTAAGCCAACGGGGGGCTTAAATGCATTTTACTGGTACCAAATCTTCGCCCTAGATTCTGCTGTTGTTGAAGTACAAGAAATGTTCAGCTCGCATTGAGGCCATCTAACTAATACAATGTATCATCATGGAGAAACACTCTAATCAAGTTAACACACCATGATGAAACAAAGAAAAGGGCTCATGACTCACAGATAGTCAGAGCTAAAGAAAACCTCAAGTTGAGCGACGGTGGGTCCAGCTACAGATAAGCATCAGACACCAACCCACCGATTAAAGCTTTACGTCAGAGCCGTCATAGTGTCTGAGGCCTGACCCATCCCATTTTCAATCCCCTGAGATTACATTCGGTATCATACAGATCAAAGTTAAAAGCCTATCAACAAGTTTTCAGTGGTTAGTTCAATACTATAACACTAATCTGTACAAATCCAATATCCGGCTTTTACAATATAGGTGTGGAGCTTGATCTTTGCCATTTTTCTTACTTCAACCAGACCCAGGGGTCAGGGGTGTGTGTAAGGTCAAAGTGTTTGCTTCTATGTTAGTCTATACTTATTTTCCCTTATTTTGATATGCAACTTGAAAACGATCAGATTTTATTCGAATTTTTTAATTCAGCCCACAGGTTGAGGGTGTGTGTAAGGAGAGAATATGTGCTTGCATGGTGCTCTATGCTCCATTCCCTTTAACTTCTTATGCAACATGACCATGTTCTGAAAAATGAATTATGACCTTTTTACCCCACCCGCCTGGGTTGGGGAAAAATCTGTACGCAAAAGATCTGCTACCATGTTGCTGCATTTGTGATTCCCTTAAATTCGATATGAAACATGACCATGTTCTGAAAAAGTTGACACAATTTCAAGGGTCTGAGGGGGATGGGGTCTTTGCACAGAGTATTTGCTACCACGTGGCTGCATTCGTGATTCCTCTTAAATAAATATGCAATATGACCATGTTCTGAAAAAAATGAATATTTACCTTTTGTCCCCATCCCCAGACAAAATATTTGCGACCATGCTGCTGCATTTGTGATTCCCTTTAATTTGATACGTAACATGACATTTTTTCTCAAAAAATGAATTTTGACCTTTTGACCCCCAGGGTTGGGGTCTGTGGGCTTTTTTTGCTACCAAGTTGCTGCATTTGTGATTCCATTTATTTGATAAATGCAACCTGACCATGTTCTGTAAAAATTTTGAACCCCCCCAGGTCTGTGGCGTGTGGGGGTCTGGGGGCAAAACATTTGCTAGCATGTTGCTGCATTTCGTGATTCCCTTTAATTAGATATGCAACAAGACCTGGTCCTGAAAAAGTTGAATTTTGACCTTTTGACCCCCAGGGTCGAGGCGGGTTTTAGGGTAAACTATTTCCTACCCTGTTGCTGCATTAATGATTCCCTTTAATTTGATATGCAACAAGACATTGCTAAAAATATCGAATACAACCCTGAATTATTTCCTATAGTTTAATGGGATGTGCATTTTTATTTATGTCTACCGTTTCTTTGATAGCATCACGTATTTTATTTTGATATTCTGGCTGAAAAAAATTTGAAATATCCTTTATCACGCTCAATTTTATTCAAATTCAATTTTAGATATATCACTGAGTGGTCTGACATGATTCCTGGATGAATTCTACATTTGCTTATTTGATTTAAAATTAATTTTATACAAACAAATAATCCAGTCTTGAAAAAATACCGGTTTGCTGGAGGAAAGCCATATATAAAAACTTTTTGTGGCTTTTCCATGGGTAGAAACCAGTACTGGGCCCGGAGGGTTTATGATTTGTGTGTTTATAATATGACGGGAACTCTGGAAGGCTCAACCAAAAGTGGTTTTATGGAGAAGCCGGGAATCGAACCTGCAACCCCTGGTTTACAAGGCATAGCGCTTATCCACTACACCACGGGGGCTTCTCTAGGAAAGCCATATATATTGGCATAAACTTGGATTAAAACCGCGCCATAAATCAGTAAGATCGAAATAATAATCCTATCTCTACATTTTTAGTGTGTACCTTTAATATACTCCAAAATTATCTAAATTTGAATTTAAAACAGTATTAAAGTCTCCACCAATGATATATTCTTCTTTATCATTTTCTCCAAGGAAATCAAACAAGGTTTCAAATAAAGAAGCATGATCATTATTTGGGCCAAATGCAATTGTCAAAACAACATCATGATCATCTATGTTTAACTTAAGAGCATGAATTTTACGAGGGATTATGTCGTTGTGGTAAATTAATTTAAATTGCAATGACTTTTTCACCAGAATGCATACGCCACCACTGTTGCTACTTCTTCCGCTTAAGAAAATATGACGTTTACATTCGCGCTTGCATGATTCCAATTCTGGTTTTAAACGAGTCAGTTGTAACAAACTTATTTTGGATTGTTTTCTTGCGTTTTGTTTTTTGACCATGACCTCTGACATTAAAGGAACAAATGGAGTGATACATTTTAACCAACCTGTATGAATGAGTCACAGATACATATTAGAGAAGAAAAAAGAGTGCTTTTTGCAGTTGAGCATCTTGCTCCATTGACTCCATCATCTTTGTGTTTGGAGTGAAGAACCCACCGAACAATAGGAAACAAATCTTATTGCTACATGAATTTTATAAATGAGAAGCATCGATGGCATTGTGCATCATTTAACCACCATCCCACAGAGACGACCTTGACAGAACAGAGCAGACCCAAATCAGGCAGTTCTAGCCACCCGACCAGGGTCCACTCCGTTTGCCCACGGAAACATGTCCAGACCAGTGGATTTGATAAGTATTCTCTTTGTTCCATGTACAAAGGTGAAACTTTTTTTAAACAATTATTGCAGGAGGTGGAGCCCTGCATAAATACCTATGAAGGAAAGGGTTAACGGGGCAGATGCATCGACGCATCCCATATAAGTCTATAGAGCATAGCGTAACCCCGCTGCTGATGTGCAAAAATATAGGTTTTACTCAAATTCAAATATCCTATCAAAAAAGGCTCTATATTTTTTTCTTAATATCATAATAGACACCAGACACGGCTGCGTTCTTGTGCAGGCCGACCTGTGTCATCTCCTGACGCTTGATAAGTCGTACAAAAATGGCATCGAACCCAAGATGCACAAAACAGACCACACTCATGCGCAGGCTAATCTGAGCCTCTGAAGCTAAAATACCTGCAAGAACAGTTTGTTTAGCTGCGACACGATTGCAAAAAAACATCATAAAATCAATCATGTAAACTATAGAACATCATTATAGTAAGGAAGAAGTGCACAAATATCTCCATAAGGCGAGCTTCTTGCGCAGGCTAATCTGCACCATCCTTTGTTTCTTGATAAGATACGAAATAAGGCATCGAGCCAAAGATGCACAAAACAGACTGCGCTCATGCGCCAGCTATTCTGCGCTTCTGAACCTCGTATCAAGGAGTTTTAAACTACATGCTAGATTTTGTTTTGTTTTTGACTTTCGAAAATATACCAAAGAACATAAACACATCAAGCATTTTATAAGGAGGACCCATTGACGAATTTCTCAATAAAGCAAGCTTCAATATAATCTTTACAGTCATAGCAGCGTGCTCTTTATTTACAGCCAAACACTCAACAAAAATTCTGAAAAATGCAGTCTACACTTCCGCCTGCATATTTGTCCTTTTCAAATTTGCGTTGAAAACGCAGGTAATACGCACTGCATTTTCAACGCGAATTCCAAATAGCCAATCGCCGCTCGTTACCGATAATGCACTGAACTGCAGTGAAACGCATTTACCTGTCTACCAATAGATACTGCTGATTATCAACGCGAATCAATGTTTATCACTGCGTAGCAATGCAGTTTCGCATTGTATTGCATTGTTGCTTAGTCATTCATTATAGGAAAGATAAAAGACGTTTAAAAGGATTAAATAGCAAATAAATCATTGAGGTTAGAAATAATATTGTGTTGCGCACAATAATATAGCAAATTTCAACGTTAAGATTAGATTTACATATAAGAAAGTCAACACACTTCAATATCGATTTTTTAAATAGGCAATTTTGATTGGTTAACGCACTAATGCTTCCCAGCACATATGAATATTCATGAATCTTGCCTTGCGTTGATACGAGTTTATTTGCGTTTTCAACGCACTTTAAATCAAACGTGCGTACAACGCATTTAAAATGCGCACGCAACGCGAATGCAGGACAAATACGCGAGCGCCAGTGTAATAGTATTGACTAATTTAAGTAACGGAAAACTGGAGGTATGACCTTTTGATCTCTAGGGTGTGTGTGTGGGGGGTCAACAGGTGAAATATTTTACTATCAAGTTGCTGCATTGGTGATTCCATTTCATTTGATTGCGACATGACCATTCTCTGAAACAGTTTACTTTTGACCCTTTGACCACATCCCCAGGGTCAGGGTAGGAGGTCTGTGGATGAAGCATTTGCTACCATGTTGATGCACGCGCCAATCCCTTTAATTTGATATTCAACATGAACATATTGTTAACAAAAATGAATTTTGACCTAAAGACCCCATCAACTAGGTCCAAAATCGCGTTTGATATGTTTCATATTAATTAAACCATTCTCTTCAGTAAATTCAGTAATAATGTCGACAAATGACACAGTTATAATTACGAATTTTAAATATTTGACCTTTGACTCCACCTAAGGAGTCAGAGGGTTGGGTAATGTTTTAATCACTATCATGCTTATCTACAGCACTGGTTAATCATGGCATTTAGTGAGAAGTTGTCAGATATAATAGTTTTGGATGAATGTGAAGTTTATTCAACAAAAAGTCAATATAGCGTTTGTATTAGCCTAAACCTAAGTAAAAAGGGCCATAACTCAGTCAAAACTTTGCAAATTACCTCCAAATTCAAATTTGACCTGTATATTGTGATGGTTTACCCATCCGTAAAATTGGATCCCTTCAAGAGTTTTTTGATCGGAAACCACAATTTATAGAAAAAATCTAAGTAAAATAAAGGCCATAAATCAGTCCAAATTTTGAGAATGACATCCACTTACGAGTTTGACAGGTATTTAGCAATGCTTTACCTTTCAGTAAAGTTTGAATGAAATCGATGCATCCTTATTGGAAACCAAAAGTGTGACAATGCCGACGCCAACGGAGATATGGTCCATAAATGTCGACCATGCTTCACAGGCGACACAAAAAGGAGATAGAATAAAGATAAGGACTCGATACTACATACAACTACATACCGGATAAAAAGAAATTCAATAGTTTAACTCCAGTGGGTCTAACCACAGACACAATATCTGGCCCGAACGCTCTCATTCATAGATATACAGGTCCATTAAAAAGTTATTTCACTATGCAATATTTCAAAAGTTTTTTTTACATTTTTATTATACATTCATGGTCTATGTTTTACAATACGTATTTTGAAATGTTTATGCCATTTTGTTTCTATAAACCATATCAACGTATAATCAGGCAGCATTTTTATAAGAGTATCGAATATATTCCAAGGAAAAACACAACAACATACTTTAAATACATTCTAAAGAAAACACAACAATAGTGTTTGCCTACAGCATAAAGTCAGTATTTGTTTGTATCTCCCTTTGCTTTCATGAGATCTGTAATTCTCCTTGGCATTAAATTGTTAGGTTCTTCCAGGACATTCGACGCTACACTATACCACGCGTCCCATACTGGCTTCCAGATCTCTTCTTTTCTACATGGCATTTGGTTACCAATCTCTTTCCTCATTATATTCCAAACGTTCTCTATGGTGTTCATGTCTCACCAATTTCATAATCATTCTAGAACAAGTATTTCTTTACATTCTTGGAATGTTCTAGTACTTTAATAGTTATTGCATGTGGCGATATCATGTATAAAGATATATCCCTTATGTGGAAACACAACACATTCAAAAAAATATCAATATCATGGGTAATATCACACTTGTATTATGCACTATCCATGTTACCATTCACTTTTCTCTGAAGAGACAGGCATCTGCTGCTAATGGCCCTACAGACTTTCACATTTACCGGCGATTTTACAGTAGCCTGAATACACTTAGCATGATACTCCTCTTTCTGTTTACGACAATGGTGTCGATTGTTATTACTGTGATAAAAACCAGACTAATGAGAATGCGTTGTGTTCCCACAGAAGGGATATATCTTTATGCACGATCTTGCGCATTCCATAAGTCTAAAAGGACTAGATCATTCCTTGAATGTAACGAAATACCCATTCTGAAAAAGCTAGGGAATTTGCCAGAATCTAGTTCCATAAAGAACGTTTAGAATATAATGAAGAAAAGATTGGTAACCAACTGCCATGTTTAAAAGAAGAGATGTAAAAGCTAGTATGTGAAGTTTTGTGTAAAAGTGAGTATGTGAAGCATGGTATAGTGTAAGACCAAACGTCCTGGAAGAACTAAACAATTCAATACCAAGTATAAATGAATATCTTATTTAAGCAAAGGTAGGTACAACGAATACTGCCTTTATAGGTAGTATGCATACAGGAATGTTGTTGTCTTTTAATTGGAAGGTATTTAAGTATGTTGTTGTGTTTTCATTGGAAGGTATTTAATATTAATATACAAATGTTGTCATGATTTATAGAAATAAAATGTCACAAAAATTCAATTACATGTATAGTAAAACATAAGACCATTAATAAATAAAAATGTGAAAAAAACTTTTGAAATATTGCGTAGTGAAATAACATTTTTAATGGACCTGTATAGTTAAGTTGGAACCGTAATATTGTCTGAGGTCCGACCCGCTAGTGTGCAATTAAAGAGGACAGCAATGTTGTCAACTGTAATTGGGTTGAGCCCCAAGCATACAGTCTGTTACTATACCTTAATGTTAAAACCAATCTTGTTTACAATGAGAAATTATTTTCTTTAATTCGTACACTAAGTCACCATAAGTATCTGGTTCCAAAAGTTGCTATCACAAATGAGATTTAAGTCTGGCGTTGAATTTAAAGTGATATTAAGAACAAAACTAAGTTGTTATGCTAGAAAACCCCCCAAAACCACGCTTGCGCGGGTTCCAACCTAGTGCGGCCTCAATTCTAGCATGCATTTCTGATTTATCAGTATTTCCATCACAAATAAAGTAAAAGTAAGTAAGGGTGCAAAGATTAGGAATCGATACAATCAAGTAACACACCTGACCCAGGATACCAATGGAAAAGTGACACACTCACAGTTGGACACCAAAAACGAGAGAGCCAAGAGGTCAGCCCTTTCCCAGCAGGTGACCACAAGGCACATATAAACAGACGCTCACAAAGGCTTAGCAAACACAAAACAGAAAAAAACATGAAAGATCCACAAAAGAAGTACCGCCTAGGAACGGTCACTAAAATATTTAACTGGAGGGCTTAAACCGGTTTAACGGCGCCAAACTCACCCTTAATTCAGATGTGGATCAAGACACATAGATATTTGGATTGCATGAAAGACCCCTAACCTATCAATGCATCATCTCCCAGAACATATAAATCAAGATATAACAAGGACGTGACGCAAGGATAAGGACTCAACAGTAAATAAAACTGAATACCGGAGCAAAAGAAATCCAACAGGTAAACCCTGGTGGGCCCGACAAACAGCCAAGTCAGAAATGATTAAGAATTTTTCGAAGAGCATGTTGACTTTACTTTTATCTCTTTATGTTATATTAAAAGGTGTTAGTTTAACTACGTTAATGTGTTCCCTCTTAAAGTGACGTACAAATGTTGGTTGGCATTTGCTTGTAACCCTGACATTTACTAGCACTATTCACTGTTACGTGTTCGATGAAGATAATATAGACAAATATATTATTCCGTAATGTCATACCTCCTCCTCCTCCTCCTCCTCCTCCTACTACTCCAAACACTATACCACCTCCTGAAACACGAAAACAAACGTGAATTATACACACCAATTAATTTGAAATCGTCACCGCAAATCATACTTATAGAGAATATATCACACTGAACTTCAGTTACATAAGGACTAAGTGTCCCCTTTTAGTCACAGAATTGTTCACAGCAAATGGCATAGTTTCATAAAAAAAGATGATAAGCAGGATGATTTTATTTTTGAAATAGGTACTTCTAACTTCTTGATGGCGATGTTCATTGCTCCCTTACCTATCGTGTATATATTTTGCAGCTATTTTGCAAGAGTATTTTTCCAATTTCTGACTGCTTAAACAAGGTATATATTTCAGAAACTTCATACAGCCATTCCTAATTTCACCGCAGACACTCAGATACAATTTTTGTTTAAAATGTCTCACACGGCGCATCAAAGATGGCAATTTACAGTGATTCCGTTTATAAATTTATAGTTATTATTGGAAAGCCTAATTTTTGTGATCAATTTTAATAGATAATTAAAAGCTATAGAAAAGTGGGAAAACAAAATGACCATCATGCGACAGTCTGTATGCCTGCGGTTTTTAGCTATGGTATCATTTATAATTGCAGGACGGTGGGTCAGGCCTCAGACTGTCCCTCAAGGATGTACCGGCCTTTCATACATTTGGTGGTGTCTGATGCTCTTCAATGGCTGGACCCAGAGTGTCTCAACTTTGAGTTTTTCTTTAGCTTTGATTATCTGTGAGTCATGAGCCTTTTTATTTGTCTCATCATCGGTGGCTTAGGCTGCTGTCCAGTTTATGTCGTTAGTTCTGTTATTGTTGATTCGTTGTTTAATGTTGTTCAAACTGTTTGTAGAGCATTTTTTGGCCCTAATTTGTTATGCATTGCATAATGTCCTATCAAGTCGTGTAATTATCATGACTAGTAAGACGGAGCCGGTTATTTTTCTTCACTTGTCTTCCTGATGTCCTGACTGTTAGTGTTCTGTGGATCTTCCTCATGGTGATGGGGTAGGTATGCAGTGTGTGATTGTGATATTTCCTGATCACACTCACCTACTATTTGGTGTGTGACTGCTTTCTTGTGTCATCTTCCGGATAGTGAAATCACAAATGAATTATATGTTGACATTTTTGTTATCTATGCATACACTCGCACTATTCACGTATTCAATACATATGAGTTATATAGGTAGATAGATGTAAATGCATGTTTTAAGATTGATCTTGTCGCGTTTGCGATAAATTACATGTTGGCTTAAATATCTTTTACAAGCAAACAAACTATTCAGCTTCATAAAAGTGCTGTGTTTGTCATGCTGATGGATATTAAAATGTCAAACATTGTTGATATTATAGCATTTATGAGCATGCAATAGTTCATGCTAATGTATGTTGAATATGAAAAAGGTTATAACCTATAATTAACTTTTACAAATAATATATTTTAGTAGCGTCATTAAAGTCATATGCGGCTAATTCCCATGCGCACCATTTCTGCGTCAGAAATTCTGTCGACCATTTTCAAATTTGGATCAATAGAGTGTTAAAATTCTCCATCATGATACACTGCAATATCTAGCAGCTTCCATGCGGGCTGAACATTTCTTGTACTTCAACAGCAGAATTTAGGGCGAAGATTTGGTACCAGTAAATGCATTTAAGCCCCCCAATGGCTTAGGCTGCTGTCCGTTCTAAGGCGGTGGTTCTGTTGTTTATTGTTAGTCTGTAATTGTTTTATGAATTGTTGTACGTTACTTTATGTCCATTCAAGTTTTGCAAGCATCTTGATGGGGAAGACAGAGCTGGTTGCTTTGCTTTGTTTGTCTCGTGGTGTCTCGTGATTGTTGTGTGGCTCTTCCTCGCGGGGCCATAGGGTTTTTGCAGTTTGTGATTGTGGTATTTCCTGACCACTTACTATTTCTAATGTCAGATCAACTTTCCAACATTTTCTTAAGTGAATAAAATATGTCCGAAACCCAAGATCTATATTTTATAGGTTACAAGCGGATATAAGCTATGTACGTAAATTCAAAATTTATGTGTGTAACAAATATGGAAGTGACGAAATCTCGAATTATCCAGTATTCTTCTTGTACAATGATTGAGAGCCGTGAAAGATCTGGTCTTCTATCCTAGTGGTTAGCGTGCCTGATTCCCGGGTGGGCACCTATTTTTCAATATATACCTTCTTCCTTTTTAGTGTTTAAATGCCGAAGAACTTCATACGAGTAAAATGCAATAATAAAAACGACATAAATTTTCATTATTGAAGGCTTTATATTGAATTATGCATGGAGCCTGTGGGGGTGGGGCTAAATTTGGCACTCCTGGTTTTTTTTAATGTCAGTTTTTTATATATGATTTGTTGTAAAAATCAAATCCTACTTCTGAGGTATTACTAAAAAAATCATGTCATATCTTGTCATGGCTTGGGATAACTAATAAAGCACACTTTCTAGAAGGCATAAAGTTTTCAGCTATTATTAGAATTAAAAGAAAGAAGCTGACTGACGATAACAACTACTTTAGCTTGGTATTTAGTATTCTTTCATTTGTTCAGAAAAATGGTCAAAAGCTTAAAACTTCCGTATTAGATTATGAAAAGCTGAGCTTGGTGACATATCTTTTAATTTTATTTTATTTATCTATGTAAGTATTTATTTATTTGATTTGATTCTTTACATCCCATGAACAATCGTTCAGTTATAAAGCGACGGATCTTCCTGGGTTGAACTAATACTAAGCTAGGATTAATGTGTCTTGCTCAAGGACACAACGCAGTGACGCAGGTGAGGCTCGAACTCGCGGCCCCTCGGTCTGGAGTCCAGCATTCTACCACTGAGTCACTACGCTCCTCTATTTTATTTTATAACAAACCGTATGCAAAGTATTGATCAAATGTAAATGTGTCCTTAAAAGCGCCAAATGCATTACTGTATACCTACGCTACGCAAACAAAGTCTCTGAGAAGCCAACGTAATGCACCAGTCATTTGTATGCCCCGCCCCCATGAGACGTGGGATACCGGAAACATAGCGGGGCTAAAGTGCCGACATTTGACCTACGATGTGCGGTGGATGTATCTGGGTTTCAATTTTCCGCTTAAATAGACCACTACTGAAATTTCTTGTCTGAAAGGTCCTCTAAATAGCGCACTAAACATATACCTATATCATATGCCTACATAAACCGAACGGAGTGCTACTTTGCGGGTTTGGTGGTCGATTCGAATGTTCTCGCGCATGGGAGCGGGGTCTGGATCTCCTGACCCCAAGTCTCTATGTACTCATAATTTAGATATAAAGAGAATCGGTAGAAACAATATATGCTCCCAAAATATATGGTTGCTCAAAAAGGGCTGCAAGTTGGCATCTCTAGTAGTGTCCATGTTACGCTATGGACACAATTCAAGTATAGCAAAGGACAATAACTTCTAAATGATGCAAAAAAGAGTTATGGTTCTTCTCCTCGTCGAGATCTATCTACCAATAAAGTTTCAAGTTGATACCTTTTATACATGTAGTTGTTGGGTTATGCTCTGGACAAATTTATCTATGAAAAATAACAAAGAGCAATATCTACAAAATTATGCGAAAGAGGTACGGTTCTTGTACAATGTACTTCTTCTTATCAAGATCTATTTACCAGTAAGCTTCAAATTGAACCTCTTATAGTTTCTTTGGTATGCTCTGCACAGAAAATTCATAAATTCTCTGAAACCACTGTGCCAACTGAAGCCAAATTTCATGTGACACAACCATTTGATAGGGGACGAATGGAAAGCTTATTCAAATGATTTAGGTCATTTGGTGTTATTCAATATTGTCAACCCCCGGGGGCGGGGGCATTTAGCAATGATTTTATCATAAATTTGGTCCGGCAGTGCAGGGCTTTTAGCAGGGCTTTGAAAATTGAAAACTTAAAAGCCCCTCTTTTCCCCAGGCCCGAAGGGGAGATACAAATGACTGCTGCATACTAATAACCTAAAAATAAACATTTTGAAAATTTTATGATAATACCGGTTGCTGAAAACAAATTAGATAAAATGTTCCAGATCGTCGTTTTTAATTTTTAGCTAATATATATAGTTTTCCAATCTTACCTCCCCCTCCTCCTCCGAGTACATTACCGCTTCCTGAAAGAGAAAAATAGTGAATCAAATGCACCTATATTTGTAATGTTCACCGTAAATCAAATGTGTATGTAAGCCAGTGCATGACTGCGTCCTTGTGTCCTCCCCTATATTTGCTTATTCGTTTAAAGCAGCTTGGTACCCGTTAACTGTGTCCCATTCCGATAGCGATATTCACATTTGACTTTGAATTATCCATACGACATTTACTGACACTAATAAATGCTGAAAATTTATGCAAATATATAAATTCATAAAATCGTACCTCCTCCCCTCCTCCTATCGTACCGATTCCTGAAACATAGAAAAAAAATCTCGAATCATGCATTCGATTTAATTTGCAATCAACACCTAATATCATGCATGTATATATCAGACAAGGCATGACAAAACCAATAAGATAACTCGTAACCCTATTTTTTACACAGTATTATACATCATATGCACATTAATATACTGTTGATACGTGCGTCCGACAGGTACGCGCTAAGTGCGTGCCGTCAAATGGGACGCAGGCTTTACATTAGGTATCAGATATTTTTCTGTCAATTTCTCCAGTGATTTGCCCAATCAAATTAATGATAACCCTTTCAAACAAGCGCCCATGTGATCGTTCTGAGGCCTTCAATGAAGCGACCAGATTGGACTGGGAAAAATTGTTTCCATAAAAATCTGGTCAAACTATACTACATGTAAAGCTTCTCATTTTCAATCGTGTTCTCTGCATTTGACTGCACAGATCTGGTGTTCACAGACAGTTTGGTCTTGGTTCAACATGTGTTTAATGGCGACGGGAAGATTTGCTGTCTTCCTCAGTTAAATCATAAATAAGCTGCGAATAATTAATAGGGTAATGTAAACAAGTTTGTGGAAGTTTTAAGGAATATATACGTATATATACCATAATATACCATAAGTGAAATGAGAAATACAGATACGTCAGAAAAGGGTATGCCTTTAATATTTGCTTACACATTAAATGATGTGCGTGGTCCAATTGCCCATTACAGTGAGCCACTTTAGTTACGCACCACTTATAAAATGTAAAATTATTCGGAAAATAACTACGATATTTGTATTCTGAGACTACCAGTGTAATGCGCATCTATATTTGCACCAGCCATTAGAATTGGATGTGATCAGATCAGAAACGAATGAGAAAATGAATTTTGAAGGGCACTACCCTCAAAACACCATTTCACATTGCATTATTCCGAATGAAACTCAGATCACATTGCACTTTTTCAGGGTCAAATTTCTGTTATGCTAGAAATCAGAGCCGATTTATCTTTGGCAATATCTAAGACTAGAATGTGTTTCTTAAAGTCATCATTTTTGACGTTTTACTATTTTGGTTCCCAGTGGGCCAAGGTTTGAACAAAGTTGGATTAAGTACCCTTTTTAAAGATAGTTAAAATTTCGTATGATTCTGAGCAAACTTGTTATCAAAAAACTTCTTTTATAATTTCATTTTAAACAACCATGTATCCGCCGTTTATTTTCGAAAAAAAAAATAATGAATTAAATGACGTCATGGTGTTGACATTAGCCACGCTTAGGGATGTCTGTTACAACGCAAGGTGGTTCTGGACGACAGTACGTTATGGGTCCCGGACGAAATATTTCTAAATATAGGTTTGTTTTATTGAATGTGTATCGTTTTCAAGAGATTTAAATCACAATGAACCGCAAAGTATCTTATTTTGTCTTTGTATATTTGTCCACGACACTTATCTTAACTTAATTAATCCTGTAGAGCATGGCGACTGTATCCAGTTAACGCGTATATCATACATTATTATTCTTTAAACTGTATTTTACTACTACACTTGTCCGCATATCCTTATTTAGTACTTTCACTATCGTTTTCTTTTCATTTTATGACTTGATATGATAACACATTGCATTGTCCATCACATAGACCAAGAAAGAATTTTCTTATCAATCTGCTTACTTTAGACAGACACTTTTTTAAAACTGAAACGAATGTACTGCAGTCATTTTTCCATGTTACAGATGTGTAACAACTGCAAATATTTTGTTACAGGTTATTGTCGACAGCGTTGCAGGTGGAGACGACAGTGATGGATTTATAAGATATATCTTAAACTGAAGAATCTTCTGTTTTGACTGAGGGTGAAATGTCATTTACCCTGTATGTGAATACGAATATGGCTGATACTCAGATAATGTACTGGTATTTCGAGCCACGCACAACTTGACATCTTGGCCTAGTGGTTAGCGTGTCAGACTTGGGAACCAGAGGACCAGGGCTAATTCCCGGATGGGCACTTATTACAATTTTTTTCTTTTTTTTTTTTCGCCTTGTAATGCAAAATTACTTCATACAAGAAATATTATATAAATGACAAAAATCACACTCCTTAAATTATGCTCGAAATTTGTGGGGTGGGGATAACTTTGGGCCTCCTGAAAGATAATTAGTCTGGTGACCCCCGATTTGTATCTTTTTTCTAAAATGTCAAATGATAGTCAATGAAATAAAAACAATAAAATAAGATTTTTAATGTCAGATTTTTTTATATATAATTTACTCTAAAAATCAAAATCCTTTTATGGGGGAATAAAAAAATATATCATGCAGTATCTTGACATGGCTTGGGACAACAAGTACATTTTCATATTTTCTAGAAAGTTTGAGGTCATGAGCAATAATTAAAATTAAAATAAAGAAGCTGGTTGGCGATTACAAATATTTTAGCTTAATATTAAGAACTTGGATTTTTTAAGAAAATTTGTGAAATGCTGAAAACTTCCATGTGAGATTTTGAAAAATTGAGCGTGGTGACACATCCTTTTTATTTCATAAATTGACAGTTCATACATAAAACAAACTGTATGCAAAGACTTAAAAAGATTTTAATGTGGGAACTATTTCCAGCAATTGCCCTTAATAAGCCCCAGGTCCAACAAAGTGTAAGTCACATAGGTCCAACAAAGTGTAAGTCACATATCATGGTCGAATAATATAAAGTTTTAAGCTCACCAAAGCTGAAGGCACCGTGGTGAGCTAATAGTATACAAATGACTCCAGCCTCCATCCATCTGTCTGTTCGTCAACATTTTCAAACAATTCCTCTGAAACCACCATGTCAATCGAATTTCATATGGAGACTCCTTAGGATGGAGGGACGAAAGTTATTCAAATGATCTTAAAATGCATTCAAGCCCCTATCCCCATAGCTCAGGCTGCTATCCGTTCTGAGGCGGTAGTTCTCTTGTTGTTGATCTATTGTTTAATGTACTTCTCATTATGGGGGCTCTGTGTTTGTCTTTGTTTTGGGATGCATTACTTTGTGCCCTTTCTAGTTTTGCATCCATCTTGAAGAGGAAGAGAGAACTGGTTGCTTTGCTTATTTTGTCTTACGGATATCTTGTTACTGTAAATGTTCAGTGGCTTTTCCTCATGATGAAGTGGGTTGGTCTGGAGCTTATGATTGTTGAATTTCCTGATCATACTCACTAACTTCATTGTCTTGTGACCAAGAAGCTGCCATGCCCAAATAAGGTAAAAACCCTTTTAAATCTTCTCTGGAACCAGAAGACCAAAATGCCGCCAATCCCATATATGGTATTGACCTTTAAATTCTTTTGATTACCTGGGGGCTTAGTATGCACATTCGATGGGAGGTCGCACAGTGCTAAACTACTCCTTCAAGCGTTGAATAGGCTTTAGAACAGTATTTACATCTACTCAAGTGTTCATGAAAGAAAGAAAAAATGTCGTCTCACACCTGTTACAGAAAAACTGACGTCGTCTATTGCCTGTTACACAGTCGTCTCTAACCAGTAACATTAGAAAAAATGAAATTTTGAGGTTTTTAGTTTTCTTTAAAGAAGGGCATGTTAAAATTGACTGAAAAATCATGTGAGATCTATTGTCTAACCATTTATGCTTATTTCATGATGGGAATGCAACTTGTTAATCATAAATTACATATTTCTGAAGTTTCTATTCCAGACTTGAGTTTTACAATTTAACTACAAATATCTATGGTGTTTGTACTTCTAATGTCGAACTTACAAACACTAATATGAAGGAAATGATTAAAAATAACCAAACACACTATATCATCATTTTCTGCGACGTCTCTGTGTGTTGCCCCTTTCCACTGTCGTCCAAAACCCTAAATCTGTCATCTAAAACCCGTTACCTGTCGTCCAGCACAGGTAAGCAGTCGTCATGGGCCTGTAACGAATTGTCGTCCAGAACCCCCTTGCGTCGTAACAGACATCCCTAAGCGTGATTAGTGATGCCGTCACTACTACCAAGGCTATATGATGTGTCAATGATAAGATGTTTTAGTGTTTTGATACTTCTTTGTCAACAAGTGACTCATAACAAAATAATTTGCGAAGGAAACCCTGTTTGATTCAAGGCCGTCGTCGCCGGTCCGGCGGGGCGGCGAGCGCCGGACCACTTTTTGGGCCGAGTATGCTTCCCGTCGTGTCCATTTTTTCTCGTTTTGTCTCATTTTACATTTTACCTCTGATTTTATTCAATCTGATGCAATTATCAATAACGCTTGCTGCACGTGTCATCAATAGGCCGACCTAGCCAAGGTGTGAAAACAATGAAAAATTATTATGACATTATTATTATTATGATTAATTTCATAATCGGACGGCCTTAACTTATGGAGCGTGTCGAGAGAAAACCGTATTAAAGTATAATTGATAAACTTGCTCCACGCAAAATTTCAGCATTCTAGCTAATTTCTGTAACTGAGTAATTTGGTTTGAGTCTTGCATGGTCGGAAAGCCAGAAAACAGGTCTTCTCGTTGAGGTCCAGATACTTTCTATGATCCAGTTTCATTTTTCTCAAATTGACAATTCGTTGTTTCCCTTTTAATCAACATGTCGACTTGACATATATGAGCATCGTGAGCCTGTGTTGTTACAATGCATTCCGGTACGGATATACATGTTCCGCCTGTTCCAAGTCAGCCCAAGACTTTTCGGTTCCCCCAACGTGCATTCGACTTTAAGAAGCCTGATTAGCCGTCGTGGTTCGGCAGTAGGTCCTGGCTCCATTACGATGAAGCCAACGATCTCATGTTATGCCTACCGAAGCCAAAATCTAGATGAAGCTGCAGGCTTTATCTAACGGGTGTTCTAATTGAAAAGACGCTAGACTAAGTGTATCTTTTAATTACCACCATAGATCAGTGCTAAAAGTACTTTGGCAAAATCTGCGGGTACATAGATGAAATAATGTCAAAGAAATATGCTGAAGAAAAAGTAAAATAACTTGTGACTGTCTAAAATTCGGTCCCAAACGCATAAACCCCCCCATTAAAAACGCACATAGAAGCGCTCAAAATTCTAAAATTTTCTCGGGGGAGGCCCCCAAGCCCCCCCCCTTTCGAGAGGGGGGAATAATCCCCCCTCTCGTGCTCTCCAACCTCTCGTGCCTTCGGCACTCGATGACTTCCTCCGCCGGACCACTTTTTAATAGGCGGCGACGGCCCTGGTTTGATTATTGTAACTGACCTTAATATGACGTCAAAATGAGCATTTCGTCAAAAAGTAACGGTGTTGCTAAATTCAACCACCGAAAAAGGGGGGTTTATTTGAATTAAATAATTGTTTTTGGTGTTTTTCTGTCACAACGATCACCATGGATAATGACTAGCGCAAAACGCAAGCAGAAAATATAAACGTTCAGGTTACACGTGCAGTTTTCTCAAAATTGCATTTGGCGCAGCAGAAAGATTTGCATGAGTGATAACGATATTTTTTTCTATGTCGTCAAACATATTAAATGTCAAGAATTAAATAATCATCGAGAATGTTCGATTCGAGCATTTTTGTCAAACAATGTGGGCCTTGAAAAAGTGGTGCGTAACTAAAGTGGCTCACTGTACTTCATTAATGAACTTGCCAATTTCCATTTACAATACTAGTAAAAAGAAGGTTAATTATACTGTAAATGCAGGACCTCGCCCCACGATGTGCTTATTCCCTGACCCATCTGTGGATTAAACTTGACACACAAGAAATATTTACTCATCGTTATATAGGAAAAGTTATGTTGATGCCAACAAATCATATAATGAACGCACGGAAATAGGTAGCACCTATCAAATTCAAATTATTTCGTTATCAGGTCTTAAATATTGGAGTATAAAGTAAGTAAGTAAGTAAGTAAGTAAGTAAGTAAGTAAGTAGGTAGCACCTATCATATTAATATTATTTCGCTATCAGGTCCTGAATATTGGAGTATAACAAAAGGCAGAATCTCCACACTAAAGCTGGTGCTAGGTGCGCAAGAGCTAATGAACAATACGTTAAGAATATGTTATACCAGCTTGTCAACGTATGTGTTTAAGAAACAAACAATGTCCTGGCGTCCTCTCCTTCTTAGTTCATGTACGTGGTTGGCTGTGGTGGTTGTCGTTTCTCATGGTGTTTATTTTGATTTTATTAAAGTAAGTAAGGGTGTAAAGATCAGGAATCGATACAATCAAGTACCTCACCTGGCCCAGGATACCAATGGGAAAATGACAAACTCACAGTTGGACACCACAAACGAGAGCCAAGAGGTCAGCTCTTTCCTAGCAGGTGACAATACATTTAATGATATTGCTCCCATTGTGTTTATGGTTTTGAATTAGATCCTGGTTTAACAATATAGTTTTATGCGTCGCTTGTTTCTAACAATCTTCGTGCTGAGTTACAAAGACCCTGGTTATTTTACATTGATTTTGTTAACCATTAAGAGCACTGTTCGAGGATCATGCCACAATAACACACTGCAGACCAATTGGTGGTGCCAATTGGAGAGGAATATGCCCCAACCCTAAATTGAAAGTAGCATGCTTATTAAAAGTCTGATTATCCCATTGCTGTGTCACAATAATATACTTCATACAATATATAAAACTGGAATGTACCACTTAGTTCAGAAGAAAGCATGTGGAGAATATAAAACTGGAATGTACCACTTAGTTCAGAGGAAAGCATGCGGAGATACATTTTTCTTTCAAAACTTAACAATACAAAGTACTGGTGTGACTATGAAGGTTAGGTCAAGGTTACCAAAAGTATCAATTCGTTTCCCCCTCCCATAAATGTATCTATACATGTTGATCACAATATAACCACTGGTTTAAAAGATAGAGCTTGATGTGGTTGTATCCAGGTTGCCCATGTACATACAAGATAATGTAATGCCAAATTATGTGCCTAAATGTTTTTTTTTCTTTTTTAATAAACATTGTTTTAAATACAATTTTACACCAGTTCATACAATATTGTTTAATCTAGATTATACATATGACCAATGTACTCTAGGAGTATAGTTATTGCAATGTAAAGTCCCAGGTCCAGAATTTCTAAATAAGCATGTATATTTACTTTATTCGTCTCTTCGCAACAAATGCGAATTTCAGAATATTAACCTGGTATTTCTGATGAAGCCTGCTTTTATGTCATGTGTACTTTATGCTAATAAGAAGCAACACAGTCCTACTAGAAATTGATTTGTTTCTACCGATTCTCGTCAGTAATAAACTGAGGACGTTCTACTATTGGAGACGTATTGACCATTTTTTTTGTTTGGCATAGGTTGGAACATTTAGGTATGTTCAGATTTTTTTTTTATGTTTCCCTTAGGTACATACTGGAAACTGGCTATGCCGCCTAGGCGCAATGATTTGAACCTAAATTCAAGTGAAGATTGGTTAAAATTGGCCAATTGGTATAGGAGGAGCTGTCGTTTGTAGTAAATTGTTGACGACACATGACTAGGGCATGAGAACAATTATAATTAAGACAATGATTATACATATTGCATCCAAATCCATTATTTATAATTAAAGGGAAAACAATGAACAATAATGCAGAAACAAGACATAGTAATTTACCTCTGGTACGTAACTCACAGTTTACTGAAACAAACACACGTGTAAAAAGTACATTGCTCTATTCATGTTAGGTGTCTGCTCCCAAAGACGAACACAAAACAATTTTCATTTCATGCCATGATATCAGGTATGCAACAAAAATGTGTTGTGTGGACAATTTTAAAGCTATGCGAAACAAAACAATCAGTGTAAATAGATGATGTCTTATGCGACCAAGTGCAGGGTTAGGAGTGTTTCCAAGGCCGCGCTTCTTTTGTGGACCGTTTTTGCTATTTATGCATCGTGTTTGTCATGCTTTCTTGTCTGTTCAAAGCAGTCTTATGGTCACCGGCTCGGAAAGGGCTATCCTATTGGCTCTCTTGTGTGTGGTATTTTGTTGTGTTTTGTCACTTTTTCGTGTGGTGCCCTGGGTCTGGTTTGGGAATTGATAGTATTGATTCTTGATCTTTGCCTCCCTACTTAATTTGAATGTGTTATCTTTTACTGTTTCTTGCAGTTTTGCAAGCAATTTTAGGGTATCCCAAAAATAGCCAATTGCTGTGTTTCTGGTATTAATCATGTATCCGTCTGTCAATACATGTGCTTTAACCTGTATAAGCCTGGAATTTCTTTTATACGATCAAACTGTGCAGACCCAGAACTAACAAGCAAACACATTGGACTTGAATATATCTAATAGGTTATACACTGGGGAAAAAACGCCTCTCGCATAATAGACCTTTTTCAGTTACCGCTGACCTTAGGATGTGCAAGGTGTAGGGCACCTTAGACTAATTTTATTTAAGAAGGACGATGTCATCAGTGTTGCTCATAAACTTTTAACAGCTGTATTAGTTTTAACTTGCGACTCCGTTATTCCCTTGTTTTGAAATCATATAAAGTGCTTCAATAAAGTCATCTTCAGCAAACTAATAGTTTCTGTTAAGTCGTGAAAATGTTGCATGCTTTTTATGTCTGCTGATTATATTAAAATGGACTCTTGACTACTTTTATGATGGAAGTAAACATAATGAATCGAGAACAGACTGCAATTCATGCCACGTACATAATTTTCTGTTCAGGGTAGCATATTATGGAATCAGCGGCATATTATGGCTCTACACTGCACACTGTTTATTAGTTGGACAGAGAACAAACAGTTGATGCTAGTGTTCTAAATAATTATGGCAAAATGCAATTTTGTTGCATCGGTTTGACTCTGTCAGAAAGAACGATTATATTCAATCTGTTGAGTCTGGGTTGTGAGTTTGCTCCTGACCTTGTCCCATACTTTTTAGAATTTGATCATGAAATAATTTCGCAATAAGTAAGTCAGATTGCATTTTTACCTAGTTTTTTAGTATACATGCAGAGGTGCAATATATTGTCCTTTATTTGGGACTCAAAGCCCGATACTACACTATAAAGAGATTATAATAATGGGGTTCTAAGAATGATAACTCCTGAATACTTTTTAAACTCACTAAAAGTAAGCTGGTTGAAACGAATTTTTGATGATGAGTCTAAATCTACTTTATGGAAAAGCTTTTATAATCAAATATTAAACAGTTTTGGAGATAAACTTTTAGAAGAAAGTAATCTAATTGTAATCTTAATCTTTTTGTCTGTGCAAAAATAAATACAAACAATAATTTTTTGAAAAAAAAAATATTTTAACAGCATTGAGTAAAACCAATTACAAGGAAAACCCAACACGCATATCAAACCCGATTATTTGGAATAATTCTTATATCAAATGTGATGACAATATAATGTATTATAAAGAGTGGCATGAAAAAGGAATAAAACAAATAGAACATTTATTTGATTATAGATCAAACACGTTTTATTATTTTATTAATTTACAGAATATATATGGTATAAATACTAGGGATTAAAAAATACCATAAAATTATTACCAATACTAAGGATTTAAAAATTACCAAAACATTATTACCAATATACTTTCACGTTGGAAGCTTTTACTCAAAGGTGAAACTTCTGAGGAACAAGGGATATATTAAAGAAAAACAAATAATGACACCATTTCGTTGAAATACAACCTTAATAAAACCCCATACAGCACACACAAAAAAAGATACAATACAAGAAAGAATGAAATCAGAAGTAAAATGGACAAAAGATTTCCAAAATTATGATATTGTTTGGGAATTAGCAAATCAGATGTCACACAGATGTACAATTGATATAAAATTGAGAAATGTTGATACAAATATTTAATGCGAATTATGCCAAACCATAAATACATATTTAAATGCAAACTAGCATCAACCGTTTTATGTGATTTTTGTGCAATGCAGGTAGAAACCAAAGCACATTTATTCTGGGACTGTCTTTTATTACAAGGCTATTGGTCAAAAATCCAAAAGTTTTTTTTAAGATAACAATTTAGAAATAGACTCAACGTATTAGAGAATAAGTTTCGGTATTTTAGATAAAAACAATACAAACATCAATGGTTAACTTCATCTTTCTAATAGCCAAATATTGTAAATTTGCATCAAAGTGTAAAACGCAGAGGCTTTCTTGAGACATTACATCCAAGAAAGGAAGCAGAACACTATATTGCTTTAGCCAAGGACAAAATCGAACAACATAATCAGAAATATGAATTTTTGGAGACTTGGAATTGGTGTTGTTCTTCTTTTTTGTATATTGTCTGATTGCTTTACTATAATAATTATAATAAGAATGATAAATAGCATCGAAAATTCCTTCATATATACTACAAAATAGATCCAAATCTTCTTATTTGCTAGCGTGTTAGAAAAAAAACAACATTTTATACAAACTGACAACTATTAAATTATATATAGTTAATTAGTTAGTTAAAATACTGCAGTATTTGGAGTAACAGTTGAAAATTACTATGTAATACATATTTAAGTATAAATTTGTTTAACAAACCACTTAAGTATATGTTTTAGCAAGTATCAGCATGGTTGAAGTTATGGCGAAAACAAGCATTAATTAAGAGTAGTTAATTAATTTAAAAACAAAAAACAGCGAATATATACTGATGTTTCAAAGATGAATAAGAATCGTTGTAAACAAACACTGGCGAGTTTATCTTGTTTTGGGGCGTACAGGTAGTCTTAGTTTACATTTATAAAGAACCTACGAGGGGGGTTCAATATGTAATGAAAACCCATTCATAACTCCATCCACAAACGCGTTAGGATTTAATGCCATATGCCAAACAAAAGATCAAAGCGTCGCCGTTATAATGGTGCATAAAACATTGTTTTATCTTTCCAAATTCAATATGTTACAGGCTTTTTAAAAAGCACACTAATATACACTGCATATATTTTCCTCATAATTGTAAAGACTCACTTTAACAAAGGTAGAAAGGCATGCTGTATTTTCTAAATCAAACATTTAACATGCATGAATCACATATCTTTAGTTTTCTGACTCATTTCCCCTTTATCTGCTATAACGATACAAACTTTTGACCGGTACCGTTGTCTCGTGCAAACGGTTTTAGTACGTTACCCCTTCTTACGTTGACGTCGATTAAAGCAATGGGCGTAACACTAAAATACTTATGGTTCTTGAAAATCGGAAATGTGGCTTTGTACCAGGAAAAGACAATTTTGATTGTATCGAAGTTTCAGTAAACACAGTACATAGGCAGCAGACCAGCTAAACTGAAACCAATATTCAGGGGTATCTCATCTGAGTGGTATACCATTTTCGTTTCCTATAATTTTATTGTCTGAAATTAGCCAGCCAGACTATGTACATGTTAATATGTGTAGTAATGTCCAAATAATGCATCCGGATGCAAACATCGATGAAACTCGGTATTTCGTCTGATCCATTTCAGTGTTAGCCAATGATGGCATTCTTTTAAGTGATTTTCTTATTTCAAATGACGTACTATGGGGTACTTTATGAGTAAGATTAAATATGGAATTTTCAAAATCGGCTTTATTACTTGCAAATGAACATCGAAGCGACCAGAAAAAATGTTACAAAAGATTATCGTATGAATTTTCGCTATGTATTCGTTCACGCAAAAACGACTCTGTCAATGGAATGCCAGAAAAAGTAGCATCAAGGAGGATTTTAACCAAAATGACAGCCTCAGTATTTCATAGATTATGAAGCAACTTCAAAAATGTCTGCAGGTATAAATCTCCAATATATGGATATTTACCAGACGAAGAAGTAGACTGAAAACATCACTCGTTCATGTAGTTATCTGCTTTTGAGAACATTGTTTTATTTCATATCCCAGTGTACTTCAGCACCCTATCTTGAAAGTGGCTTGTGTAAATTAGATAATGAGATGGACAACTGCAATTTTACATGTATTTAGCCAAGAAACAGACCTTTCAATTAAAGTAATTAAAAAGTGTGTAAATATAACACTTTGGGATATACTGGGCTGTTTTCATTACATATTGAACGCCCCTCGTACCACAGAATACCGTACATGCACGTGGTAGTGAAAACGTCATCATTACCTGTTTATAAGAAATATAGAATCACCTCATTAATATGCATCTTTGAAACATCAGTAGGTATGTATATGTGATAAAATAACAGTACACCAATCCATATATATGGATTGATATATTCTATTGCCTCTGCCGTGTTGGTTATCGGTATGATATTGCGCCATTGTCAAATATACTCAACTACAAAAGAAACCCATCAGTCATTATTAAGGCAAGTATGATAAAATAATTAAGAAATCAAAATATACCGTATTCTTTAACCATCAATTATGCATTAAATTATTAAGTAATGTAACAGTTTTACTTAAACCTGTTCATGCTGTACTCCAGTGTATAGACAAGAGGTCATTTCTAAAAATGAAAAGTTTCAGACAATTGGTTTTCATTCAATTATGGTCTTTATTAGTTCACCTCGTCCAATAACATGATTGTCCCTCTCTGACGAAGCAATAAAATGTGTGCAGAAGCCAGAACAAACCTCGTAAGTTTAGTAAGCTAGTAAGCCCGGATCTCAAGAGTGTAGAGCAGTTTTAAGATGAGCTATAGCGCCGCATCCGGGATCGTTTAGTGCATTCTCAGAATCTTTGACAGCTTCATGCTGCTCATGCGCGGATCCAGGAATTTTCGTCAGGGGGGGGGGGGGGGTCCAGGTCAATCTGACAAAAAAAGCTTTTTTTTTTTTTTTTTTTTTTTTTAGTCCTCAGCTTATCTTTCATAAGTCAAATGGTTAATTTCAAAGACAACTGTCATTTTTCAAGGTTCCAGAGGGGGTCCATTTTTTTCCAGGGGGGTCCAACTTTTTCCAGGGGGGTCCAACTGCTTATTCCCTTTAGAAACCCACGTAACTTGTGATTTTCCAGGGGGTGGGTACGGACCCCCTGTCCCCCCTCTGGATCTGCACTTGCTGCTCTCCATTACGAATGGGCGTGGATTCCCAAGAACGTTGTGCGGTGTCACATGCTTTTGGCTTCACCTCGTTATGAGGCAGGTATTGCTGCAGGAGATGACCATGTCTGGTTTTGAACGAATTTAACTCAAGTGAACTGATTTAGACGAGAACGAGATATTCATTCTCGAGTGAAAACTTGTCATTTTCGAAAATGACCCCTTGTCTAAACACTGGCGAATAGCATAAATAGAATTAAGTAAAAAAAATTGTAAGTGAGTATGATCAGGAAATAACACAATCACAAACCGCAGTAAAACTGTTATATTATTCATTTAAATGATGCAGAACTGATTGATACGGAATATGGTATAACTATATTTTCATTTTGTAATTCTGAGTTCCATAATTGCCCCGAGAAGTGACTGATGGGTTTCTTTTGTAGTTGAGTATATATTTGTATGTTCATTCATGTTAAATAATTATACTGGTCAGATGTATTTCTGCATAAAGAGAAAATATAAAAAATATCTATCTTTTTATAAAAAATCTTTAAAAGTAACGTTTTCAATTATCAATATGTTGTATACAAATATTTAATGCGAATTATACCAAACCATAGATACCTATTTAAATGTAAACTAGCACCAACCGTTTTATGCGATCAATGACATTAAGAAAATAGGTCAAACGGGGAAGAAGGAAACATTGAAAATTCAAGATTTCTCATTTCATAGCCACGGGAACAAGGGTAAAGCCCATTTTCAGGCGAACAAACGAATTGAAAATGAACTCTTACTCCAAGATGCACATCTGAGGTCCCAGGATAAGGTTTTTAGCTACACATTTCTTCGCCTTTTCACAGAAGAATATATGTCGGCAGTATTCCTTTATAATCACATTTTATAGATAACATATCCATTAAAACACGTTTACTCGCAATATTGTGACGTTATTATGTGCAACTTTGACGAGTGACTACGTCAGTTGAGAGTTTTGTCCGGTGTTTACACTCAGCTGAAAGATGGACGGTGTAAAGATAAATATGTTTATATTTATTCTATTAACATCTCTTCTTGAGAAGAAGAAAAAACGTTTCATTATATGTCAGGGCATGTATTTGATTTCCTATTTTAAAAGCTAGAGGGTGGTATATTTCAGAGCTTGATATCGTTGCAAATCATTAAGCACTTTTAAAAATGAAAACTGTCGATAAAAGGTCGCATAATCTTAATATAAAATGGAGAATACACTGTCATTAAGTACAAAATAAGAAGAAAAGTGTTAAAAAGGTGCATTGAAATATGCTCTCTGCGTTCCTACTGATATGTGTAGCTTTGTATTTAAAATGCATGTGATTGTTCTTTTTGCTGCAACATTTTCAAAAAATTAACACCATGCAAAACCTTTCATATTTTGTTTAATTTTCCGATTATATATATCTTTTAAAACTCATTGAGGTATTGAATATATATAAGATTATAATGCATCATGCAAGTACTCACGATTTACTGTGGTGGTAGATGTTGTCGAAGTTGTGGTATTTAGCGTTGTGGTATAAGTTGTCGTCGTCGACACTGAAATAATCAAACAATATAAGCACACCCAGGGAGCGGAAGTGAATGGACAATTGCGAGTGAACGGCAAGTAACGACACATGCGACGTTGTACATTAGACGGTTGGTCACTTGGTCTAAAAACACTGTGCACATAAGTATGTTTACACGACTACTATAGACATGTTTAAAATGATTTTACTTTTACTCATGTAAGTACCAAGATAATTATTCTGTAAAGTGGAGATATCAAAACTGATATTTGTAAGCGTTCTTTTGAAAATAGTGACACTGATCATTTCATGTACGCTTTGATGCAATAAGCTCACTGTGCAAATTTGGACCGAAATATTGCATAATAATTTATTTTTTACTTTCTGCTTTTTGTCTACCTTCTACAATTATATACCAAGCTAAGTCTAGAGTAAAGGCAGTTTAAGTAGTGTTAATTTGAATAGTATATACAGAATTGTCACGCCACCTTTTTACATCATTTGAACGGACACTTGACAGTAAATTGAACGATTCCTTGCGATCCAGGCTGTCCGTATTGAATGGACACTTGAGATGAGTAGCCCATTGGGTTGAATGAAAATTGCTATAATTTGGTGCAAATTTACTATTCCAAACCATAAATAGTTTTGAGATCGTTTATATTAGAAGCTCTGAAATAAACGTTAAACAAAATAGTTGGTTTCAGCATGAATTCATCCAGTATTGGTATGCTTAAATAATACACCTTAACTAAAAAAAAACAAGTGTTAAGTTTGCCTGCCTAGCA
This sequence comes from Loripinus fragilis, assembly GCA_964019695.1. NCBI lineage: Eukaryota > Metazoa > Mollusca > Bivalvia > Lucinida > Lucinidae > Loripinus > Loripinus fragilis. The sequence goes on from CAXHUL010000179.1 coordinate 262,197, forward strand.
TTAAATTGCAATTGGTAGTGTGCACAGTCAATTCTTCTGGAATTTGTGCTTTGATTTCAAAGCTTGACAATCATCCTTTCAATGAGATGGTCACGAACACCTTTCTTATACATTTATTTCCTTTTAGCAGGACAGTTATCAATTGCTGGACGAAAATGTTTAACCTTATACACTGTAGAAATAAGCGCTTAGGTTAAGGCTACAAATGGGAAATTGATCTTAGACCATAAGGAGTTTAGGCCCAAACAATCATCTGATTCAATACATGATTTTTTTGACATATACTACTATGTTAAAAGATCATAAATTACGATTCACTTAAACATCGAATTATTATTGTGAGTGCTGTTTGTTTAGGTACATTTCAAATTCCTTTTTTTAGTTTCTTTAAAACATACCTTGTGGTTGTTTATAATAACTGGCTTGATGGGGCGGCTCAGTCCCACTGTTTATGTGAGCTTGTTAGACCTATATACTTGCAACTTGCTAAACCTGTATCATTGAGGCAGTTGAAATGAGTACCCACAATCTTTGAAAGATACACACTGAGAAAATATCGCAACAGTAATTTAGTGAAAATATATGGCAGAAATGGTCGCGTGTCTAAACCAGAATCCTTCAAAAAAGTAAGTGAGTATGATTAAGAATATTCTGATAAAACATATGTTATGGGTCCTTAACTCAATCAATTTATATTTTCCTTGCACGCCGTTTTCTGACAGACGGTCCAAAATAAATATTTTAAAACTGAAATAACTGAAATCAATGATATAATTGGGCCTCGTTGCGAGAAATCTGTCTTAGGGGTCTCCAAAAAGTGAGATTCAAACAAGCCCGCTCAGCTACAGAGACTAGCCTGAAATTTAGCTTGTAGTACTTCTAGATATGATACGTTACAACAAGTGCATAACAAAGGCACTGATCAGACTGCGTTGATGCACAAACTGATATGCACGTTTGTTGTTCTCAAACCCCCAAAGACAGGTTTTCTGTAGCTGGACCCACCGTGGCTCAACTTGAGGTTTTCTTTAGCTCTGACTATCTGTGAGTCATGAGCGCTTTTCTTTGTTTCATCATTGTGTGTTAACTTGATTAGAGTGTTTCTCCATGATGATACATTGCATCAGTTAGATGGCCTCTATGCCAGCTGAACATTTCTTGTACTTCAACAACAGCAGTATTTAGGGCGAAGATTTGGTACTAGAAAAATGCATTAAAACACCCTGTGGCTTGGGCTGCTGTCCGTTCTAAGGTGGTGGTTCTGTTGTTGTTGACTTTTTGTTTATTGTTACCCCCATGTGGGAGTCTGTAATTGTTCTATGTTTTGTTGTACGCTACTTTATGTCCATTCTAGTATTGCAATCATCTTGATGGGGAAGAGAGAGCTGGTTGCTTTGCTTAATTTGTCTTCCTGGTGTCTCATGATGGTTGAGCGGCTCTTCCTCGCGGTGCCACGGGGTTGTCTGCGGTTTGTGATTGTGGTATTTCCTGATCATACTCACTTACTATTTTTCATATTTTGTCAGCCCAAGTTTTACTACAATTGGCCCTCACTGTGAGAAACCCTGTAACTAGGGTTGTTGAGCAGGACAAACCAAAAATAGTTATAGTTAGTGAGTATGTTTAGGAAATACTACAATCCCAAACTTCAGACAAACTCATGAAAAAGAGCCACACAAAATCACGAGACACCAGGAAAACAAACCAGCAAATCAATCAGCCTCTATACCCCATCAAGATTATTGTAAACCTAGAATCGACACAAAGCAACGCACAACAAAACATATAAGAATTATGCACCAGTCATTTGTATCCCCGCCCCATTGGGGCCAGGGAATATGGGGCTGTTAACTTTTCAGTTTTAAAAGACCTGCTAAAAGCCCTGCACTTTGGGGCCTAATTTGTGGTAAAATCCCTGCAAAATGTACCTGACCCCAGGGAGTTGGCAATAATGAATACCAACATATGACCGTAATCATTTGAATAAGGATTCCATCTTTTCCCCTCACCCATGGTGGTGCCACATGAAATTTGGCTTCAGTAGGCTTAGTGGTTTCAGAGATTTTGAACACGAGCCTTTAGCATAAATGAATGCAACTGTGCATGCACATGTATTCTTAAACACCAGAACACAACAAATGGGAGTTGTTCCAAATGAAAACGTATTTGGGAGTGGCTTATGTGGTTTTCTACAGGTGTGTATACATTTGAAAATTGAATTAGGACTTTAACATACAAATGTGTAAAATGCAGGTAAATAGGCAGACCAAACAAAAGTTATTAATGTCAATGCCACATCATGATCCATGAGTAATCTTATATTTGGGCTTAGTAATCCTTTAACAATCCAAACTGCTCAGCTATAAAAACGAGTTTAAGTCTTCGAATTTTGGATTTGGCAAGTAAGAGTATTGAGTATACTATCCAGGCAATAATTAAAAGAGCTGGAAAAAAACTGAAAAAAGTCAGAGAGAAATAAGATGCACAAAAAGGTGATTCAAGCAGTGACACATGGTAGGTCTAATCCTGGCACTTAACCCCTGCTATGTCCCTGGTATCCACGGCCCCAAGGGGGCGGGGCAAACAAATGACTGGTGCATTACAGAATCCCTCAAGGGGAGTAACATTTAACAACGAATCAACAACAACAGAACCACTTTATTATTAGATTCAGTGTCGCGAGGTCTCTAGTAATCCTGACGGGAGCACAGCATAAATAATTTTATATTTAAAACAAGAATGTACCCCTTAGACCAGTCGTTTTGTATATGAGTCAGATCACTTGAATGTGAGAGGGTGTAACTCATCAGGAAATACAACAGCAACTGCAGATAGTGGAATGACATCTAGTCAAGGAGAAAACATTAGTACCATCCCATTTGGGAACAGCCTATATCAGTCTTGTACTGCATATGACTTGTGCGCCTCTGTTTATGTGTGCCTTGTCGTCACCTGCTGGGAAAGGGCTGACCTCTTGGCTCTCGTTTGTAGTGTCTAACTGTGAGTGTGTCACTTTACCATCGGTATCCTGAGTAAGGTGTGGTACTTGATTGTATCTATTCCTGATCTTTGCACCCTTATTTACGTTGATGCAATGTTGTAATTGGCAAAGTGCAAAGTACAATAGAGGAGACACATGGTTAGAGTAATGTGACGTAGTTTGTCACGTTGTTATGCTTTTTTTTATTTAATTGGACAAAAGCATGTATTTCTTTCATAATTCTAACAGTAAATCTGTGTTGTAATCAAACTATTACCAAGTGTAAAGTTTCTTTTTTATAATATCATACCAAGAACAACTGTAAAGTTAAGCCTATAACATGTTATAAAGATTAACATTCCTGCCTGTAATTGCATGATTTTGCATGCGTGAGCTAGCAATTTAATATGGCTTTGATTCGTATATTGCTTACGCCTAGTAAGGTGCAGTAGGTGTTTTGATATGGGTTTGCTTAATAAAGCTGCCAGTCGAAATATTGGCGCTGGTGTGCATAAAATGATAGCAATTATAAAAGTCTCAATAAACAGGTAACCGTTCAGTAAAGACGCAATTGTCATGTCCAATCCGCAAGCGAACCATAGCAAGTAACTAAATTGTGACCTACTCCAACGTGTGTCATGTTTTCGTTATCTGTGAAGCTTTGGTTCATTTTTGACAAACGTCATTAGTATTTTCTAAGAAAGTACTAACATTAGACGACTAAAATTTCCTGACGACAGCAAATGTGTATCTTTATTCACATTATTTACATGTTCAAAAATAGAAATTCAATCACCCTCAGTTGATAAACATGTGATCTGTATGCAAATTCACTGAAAACCGACCATGAACAGTATTTCAATGAAGTTAGCAAGTAAAAAATATATTTTACTTACCTCCAAGACCAAAACATGCTTCAGCTGTGTTTTTTCGTGTTAAGAAAAAGAAATTTGTTTAATGTGTAAATGAACAATCAAAAAGTCAAGTGACCAACCGTCCAATGTACAACGATGCAAGTGCCGTAACTTGTCGTTCACTCGCAATTGTCTAGTCACTTCCGCTCCCTGGGTGTAACAAGGGTCATACGCGCATTCATGATATGGATCCCATTGGAATCTGTTTTAACCCATAGTCTTTAGACCAAGTGTTTATACAGCTTCATAAGGATGTTGGGAGATATTACTTATACATATACCAGGTAACATATTGCTTTGTTGTCTGCGATCTGTGTTTTTCTTCAATTTTTACATTTACGAGTAAATATTTCACGAGAATAAACGGATGTGCAGCATCTCACAGGGCTGATGTCTACCCCTGGGAACTTTTGACGTCTGCAGACAGGCTTTGCAAGCAGTCGGATAAAGAAAAAACATTGGGCATAATCTGGAATCTAACCGCTTGGTGATCATTCGGGTATAAGTGAATCAATATTTGATCACCATACTATAGTCAATTAGTTTGGATCTAGATCACGAACGCTACATTTTGTCGGTCCTAATCTGGGTCCAACCCTGTTAGCAAAGGAATTGTCAAATGAACTAAAATCCATTTTCAAATTATGAGATTTACGTGTTGTTTAAACAGGTGTTTTAACTTGAATATACTTGAAATTAGCCCCGATTGTTTGTCTAACAATATACGGAAAGCGCTGCAGCCAGCCCGGACTGATCATTACGTCGACGTTTTTGTTCTCGAAAATGTTGCATGCGTGATGACGATGTGACGACGTTATGATGTTCAAAAGTGTAACACTGACACCATTTTGTTTGGAGAAAAGCAGTGCAATAAAATGTTATTTAAAGGTTTAAAGCGGCGTTTTCAGTGGATTAGGTCAAATATGCAAGAATAACGATCACACATAACTTTTTCATTTCATGAACACCTGCCTAGTCCCATGGGAGATGTGTAAGCATACAGTTTCCTCAGGACCCGGCACATGATCATGCATGAAATCACATCTGTGATCCATATATGCAATCGAAACAAGGCTGTTGCTTTCCAACTTAACATACTCATGATTCGTTTTTAAACTTTTCAGAAGACTGTTTGATTCCTTTATCAGAGTTTGTAGTTGACGTACGGTTTTATTTGATAATGGGAAGCCAGAGCTACAGACTGTAGACATGAAAACTACTGTAAAAGCAAGCACATTGTCTTAAACATTTTGTAATACTATTAATTCTAAAGAAATGATACATCAGTCATTTACAAGCCCTATTTTATTTTCGACGTTAAACTTTATCTCGCAATTGAGGAAGAGCAATTTATATATCATTAAGAAAAAAAATAACACCAAAACATAGAGCAGTTAATAGAAGTAAGTACGAGCGCAAAGATCAGGAATCGATACAATCAGGTAACACACCTGACCCAGGATACCAATGGGATCGTGACAAACTAACAATTAGCCACCACAGACGAGAGACAAGAGGTCAGCCCTTTTCCAGCAGGTGACCACAAGGCACATATAAATAGACGCACACACAGGCATAGCAAACACAAGACAAAAACAAAACATTAAAAATCCACAAAAGAAGAGCCACCTTCGAACGGTCAGTAAAATAGTTTACTGGAGGGCTTAAACTGTTTCGCGACGCTAACCTCATCCTTAATTCAGATGTGGATCAAGACACACAGACACCTGGTTTGCACGAAAGACCCAAACCCACCAATGCATAATCCCCTAGAACATATAAATCAAGATAAAACAAGGCGATCAAGCAAAGACAAGGACTCAACAGTAAACAACACTGAACACTGGAGCAAAATTAATCCTACATGTTAACCTCTGAGGGCAAGTGCAAATAAAGACTCTTGCTGTGATATTGAAGCCCTTCCCCAGCCTTAACAAATGCTTTTTGACGGTGCCAAATCCATTTAAGTTAAGACGAAGGCAAATATCAAGAATCGATACAATCAATGCAAGACGACTTATAAGGAAAGTGACAAAAACACAAACACACAAGAGAGCCAAGAGGTCAGCACTTTCCCCGCAGGTGTTCTTCACAAAAATAATAAGTAAGTATGATCAGGAGATACCACAATCACTGCAAGACTGCAAGTCAGCATAACAAATACAAACATAACACATATATAACAAAAAGATCCACAAAAGAACTATTTTAGCAATAATTGTTCCTTTACCAATGCAAAATAGGCATAATATAAATGAAAATTAAGTTAATTGTCATGGGGTTGAAACGAAAATCAATTTTAGTTTTAATGGGACGTGACTTATTTATAAGCATTAAATATATATACATTTACAGTAAATCATGACAGAGAATATGATTTCACAGAACACAATAAACGTGTGAATCCAGTAGAGATTACAAAATGTTGCATTTAAGCTAAATTGTCTATTTATTGCTTAGTTGTTATAAATATGCCACAAATGGAATTTATTAATATGATGAGTTTTTATTTTATGTACTTAATGTACAAATACAATTAATAACCACACAATGGTGCCACGATTATATACTACAAGCGACCACTGATACTACGGAGATATTTAAGAACAAACTATGATACAAACATGCACATATTCACAACAAAAGGGGTCATTTTCTACATATGTTACAATAGGAAACGCCTCAGTCATATACTTTAGACCAGCTCGTGGTACCCAGAGGAAGGGACACAAACATACAGATAAACGAACAAGGTGCATGCACATCAAAAACAAACTAATTAAGACAACAACCTCTCTTACCAAGTGATAATACTGCAAAACTAGAATGGTTACACAACTATTCATTGCAAAACCAGAGTTTAACAACAGCAGAATATAGGATAAAATGTAGTCTGTGTCCCCAGTAGCTTCAGCTGCTACACATTTAAAGGCAGTGAATATTTTTTTATATCTTAAGGTTCATTTACAGAAATGTGTAATAGGTCCATGCAATGTGTCTCACACAAGTTGGATGGTTCCTCCTTTCTTAGTCTCTGAGTTATTCCCCTTTCAATATTAAAAAATCAGTAACCGTTATATACTTTTACGAAACTTTATAAAAATGTGCAACAGGTCAATGGAAAGTGTCGTGTGCAATTAGGCTTGCGGTCGCTCATTCGTTTCAGAGTTATGATCCTTTGATTGTTTTGTACGCTTATTGTGTGTAATTTACACTCATGTTCCCCCATAACTCACTCAATACTCATGATCTCTTCATGCAATTATATAGGATTGTGTATTACGTAAAGACAATGTGCCACAAGCAGGAATGGGTGTTCCCCTTTCTTAGCATCCAAATAATGCCCTTAGATTATTTTTTCCAAACATATTGTATCCACCATATTTTATCGTACACATCCTAACTCGGTAACCGTAAGGGATATCTTCATGCAACTTTAAAGGGAAGAGTATTAGGTCCAAACAATGTATTCTGTACAAATATGATTGCTTTCCGTTTTTTTGTTTCAGAGTTATTATCCTTTCATTTTGTATGCTAAATTTATATACACTCTTGTACGATTCATAATTCAGTAACAGTTCAGGATATCTTCATGCAATATTCTAGAAACATGTATTAAGTAGAGGCGGCGATACACATAGGAATGTTTGTTCCCACTTTTTAGTTTCAAAGTTATGCCCCTTTGATGTTTTACATACACTTATTGTATGTGCCATTCCTAAATTACCATTAAGGACATCTTTATAGAACTGTGTATTAGATCAAGACGATATTTCAGGTGCAATAAAGCTTGGTTTTTGTTTCGTTGTTTCAGAGCTAGGTCCATTTTATTATTTTATTGCTATTGTGTATGTATATACATTAATGTAATATCTCTAAATCAGTAAGCGTTCATGATATATTCATGCTAATTTATAGAGATGTGTATTAGGTCGGTATACTTTGTGACATATAAGATGTATTGTCCATATTTCTTAGTTTCAAAGCTATGCCGCTAAGAATATTTTTCCATAAACATTTTTGTATGCTCTATATCTCTGTGTGGTTATTCGTGATACCTCCATGTAAATTTGTTTATAGGATTATGAATTCAGTCAGGACAGCATGTCGGGCACATGAATGAGTGTTCCTCTCTTGCTGCCCCACTGACTTAGCAAAAGGCGTATAATGCACCGCTAACGGAGCTCTTGTTACTATATCCACGATGTCATATGGAAAATATTGAAATGGAGCAATTGTATTATTTTTTTGCCCAATGCGGGCATTTTGATATGCTGCTGTCATATGTACAGTTTAACTTTTACATTTAATATCTCTATATCGTCTCATACGCTTGAAATCATATCTTATCATTATCAGAATTGAGTGAATAAATTTGAATTTAGAAAAAAAAAACGTCTGGCTGATGCATTTAAATAAGCGTTCTGAACTCCTCTGTTGTCTTAAATATGACCACGTATGGAGGCAGACTATTCCAATGAGTCCAATGCGGAATAGTCCTGAAGTAAAATACAGTATATGTCTTGGACCTGCAGCACTGGGAATTTTGTGATGACCTAGTGACCTGATGACCTAGTGAGTCATGATTTGTGGACTGCATACCTTTGTTAAGTACTTGCATTAGACATTTTTTCCCACAAAGCGAACTGCTGATAGCGGATAACTGACTGCGGATTAAATTTTAGGGAACATCTCAACATTCATTTTGATGTCAAAATTACAAAACACCGATTCAGGCTTTATACAATGATGTACTGTATATACACACACTGGGTTTGCGGCAATCATGAGCTCAGCCTTTTTTAACAAAACTGTTTTTATGCCCCCAAAGGAACTGTGGGAGGCATATAGTTTTGCTTTGTACATTCCTCTGTCCGTCCGTCAGTCCGTCCGTCCCGCTTCCTGTCCGGTGCATATCTCCTATATTCTTTGAGGTAGGAATTCCAAATTTGGTGTGTGGATGCATATTGAGATAGCAAAGTGTCTCGTAACATGTTCAGGTCACTGTGATCTTGACCTTGACATCTGACCTAGTTTTTAGAATAATCGTGTCCGGATCATATCTCCTATATTATTTGAGGTAGGAATCCCAAATTTGGTATGTTGATGCATCTTGGGATGACAAAGTGTCGCGCACCATCCTTGGGTCCCTGTGACATTTGACCTTCACCTTTGGACTAGTTTCTAGAAACTGCTTTGAGTCTGGTGCATATCTCCTATATTCTTTGAGGTAGGAATTCCAAATTTGGTGCGAAAATGCATCTTGGGATGGCGGAGTGTCACGAACCATATTCGAGTCACTGTGACATTGACCTTTGACCTAGTTTTAAGAGTTCTTGTCTGGAGCATATCTCTTACATTCTTTAAGGTAGGAATTCCAAATTTGTTGTGTAAATGAACCTTGGATGGCAATTTGGTGTGTGAATGCATCTTGAAATGGCGGATTGTCACATTCCGTTTTCCGGTCACTGTGACCTTAACCTTTGACCTAGTTTCTACAATCGGCATCAAGTCTGGTGCAAAACTTCTATATTCTTTGAAGTAGGAATTCCAAATTAGATGAGTCGATGCATCTTGGGATGGCAGAATGTCGCATACCATTTTTGGGTCATTGTGACCTTGACCTCTGGCCTAGTTTATAGAATAATAGTGTCTGGAGCATCTCACCTATATTATTTGAGCTAGGGATCCCCAATTTGGTGTGTGGTTGCATCTTTGGATGGCAGAGTGTCATGTGGTAAATGTGTTTTAGGTGAGTGCTTCTTTCGTTATCACAAGTCAATCACAATCAAGGTAAGCTGGGCTGGCCAGGACCTTGCTTGTTCGCCAGAAACAGTGGAATGTAGTCTATTTATTGAAACTGTATTGCCACTGCATTGGAGGTCAGCAATTTAATACATTGCGACAGTCAGTATGCCTGGCAGAAAACCAAATCACGGTTTAGCTATGGTTTCCACTTTAATTGCATCACGATGGAGCAGACCTCAGTCTCAGAAGCTTTCGTCTTTATGCTGGCCCCTTATGCTTGTTTTCAGCTGGGCCCACCGTGGCTCAACTTGAGGTAATCTTTAGTTCTAACTTTCTGTGAGCCTTTACTGTGTTTCACCAAACCATTGATACACTTAACAACACTTATAAGTGTGCATAAACATGTGGGCTCATATCTCCATTAATACTTCATTTTTAAATTTTCAACAAATATAAAGGACATGTGTGTAATAAAATTGCATTTATTTGATTTCGAATAAAATATTAAGTTAAAATATGTGAACGCAAAATTCAAATTGATGGTAAAATTAAAGTTTACATTTTTCCAATACTTCAGAAGAGACTATATCATAAAACAAAGTAAATATCACAATATTCTTAAGATAAATCCTGTACTGGCGTCCATGTCCATGTAAACTTAGTAGCGGGTATGTCCCCCGCACTATTCACTTTCGGCAAGACAACGACGTCTCATTGACGTCACATAACGCTGAACGTAATTCTGAGGGAGGTTGTTCCATTTGTAGAGAATATTTGCTCTCAGTTGATTCAGTGTGGTCTGAATAGCCCCTGTTCTCCTTACATCGCGGTTTGGTTTATCCCAAATGTTTTCAATTATGTTAAAGTCTGGTGAGTTGGGAGGAAAGTCGACGACATTTACATTGTTTGCATTCAGATATACAATGGTGACCCTTGCCAGATGGGCTGGAGCACCATGGTGCAGCAACTGCATTCCTCTGTGGTTTCTCACAAATGGAATGACCTCCGTATTGAGCACTTTGTGTTGATAGCGAGCTGCAGTTAATTTCCCCTTTATTAAGACAATGTTAGGTTTATGATGTAAGGATACACCTGCCCACACCATAACAGAACCACCACCATGGCTGTACCATTAAATTATGCAGTTGTCCTGGAAACGTTCCCCTCGTTCTCTGTATATCTTTGTGTGGCAGAAAACTGTGAACTTTGATTTTACATTATATTTGAATTTTGATTTCGCATTTTAAAAGTTCAAGTTTTATGAAAATTAAAATTTATGGATTATATGTCATAAATGTCATCTATATCTGTTGAAAATTTCAAAATGATCTGATTTTTATTTATGAAGATATGGGTCCATTTATATGTGCACACTTATAAGTGTTGTTAAGTGTAGTTTGTTCCTCTGTGGTAATGTTTTGCATAAATTAGAAATCCTCTATTCGAGCTTAACACGTTTGTGTTTTAAAAGAAACCCAGCAGAATCCAGAACAAAGATTTGGCGCCATAACGCATATAAGCAACCAGTAGCTTCCGCTGTTGCCCATTTTTTGGCGGTGATTCTGTCTTTGTTGAATGCTCATAACTTTATAACCAGATGATATACTAGTTTGATCAAATTTTGCATACGTATTCATTTCAACATTGTCCAAACACTGGCATGCGTAAAAGTTTCGTTTTGTCGGACAAGGTTATGCCGAGCATCAGTCAGGCGGGTAATGGTCAGTTAGTATAAATGCTAATAAATCATAAACATCATGGCATATTTCGATCAAATTTTGCATAATTATTTTTTAATATTCATTTTCACATTGTTCAGACACATGTATGAAAAACGGTGACGACGCTTTGCCTAGCATCATTTAGGCTGGTCGAGGTATTTTAGTGAAATTGCTAATAACTTTGAACGGCATATGTATTTTGATCAAAGTTTTCATATTTATCTTTAACACTTGTATAATATAATTATTTTGAATCTTGAACAATAGCCGAGAATCTGATGCTGTGTAAAGTGGTGTTCTTGTTTTAACTCTGGTAGTCAGCTGATCAGAACCGATTGATAAATCTTACCAGATGACTTTATAATAAACCTTTGCGTGATGTGTTTTTGAATCGGGACCAATGGCTCAAGAGAATATGGCATTTTAAGATATTTTTATCTACATTCTGGCAGCCACTTTGTTTGCCAGAACAAAATCATTTAGGCAATTTTGTTAGAGGGCATTTTGGGGAACATTTCTGCGAAATTGTTTTGCATTTGTACCAGTGCTGTTTGATGTAACCTTTGTTTCGCATTTCATTTCAATTTGTAGAAATACCCACCCTACAAGTCTCTTTAGCTAAAATGTACTCATATACCATGATTTTAAACTCAAATATGATATTTTGGACCCCTACAGTAGAATATCTTAAAATTCTTCCACTCCCAAATTCAAACTATCCCTTTCTCAACTAGTCAAAGCAAGAAAAAAAACTAATACGAATCTCAGGCGAAATGTATGTGAACCGCAATTGCGATATATCCCCAAAGATGCTCTCGCTTTCTTAAGTCTCAGCGCAGTCAGATCAGTAAAAACAGATTTAACTTTAAAATGTTGTTTCTAAGATATACGTTCACCACGGGTCGTGCATATTACGACCAGTTGATTTTATAGTTTATTGTTGCTCTCATTGTGTGTGGGAGTTTTGTGATTGTTCCTTGTTTTGCTATACAGTACTTAGTATCACTTCTAGTTTTGCACTCATTCCGCTAGGGAAGAGAGAGCTGATTGCTTTATTTTAATTGTCTCATTGCTGTGTTGCGACTGTAAGTGTTCCGTGTCTCTTACTCACGGTATGGTTGGTTGGTCTGCAGTATGTGATTGTGGTATTTTCTGGACTCTTAGTTTTAAGAATTGCGCACAACATCAAGATTGTGGTATTTTCTGGACTCTTAGTTTTAAATATTGCGCACAGCATCGCCGCCTACCTAATTTTATACCTCACATATCATGAACAGATTAAACTTTAATTTAAAGAAAGATGGATCATATATCACTTTTAAATCTGAAACTGCGCTTACATATATATTCTATGCTAAAAAATAGTTGACGCCACAACAATTATTTTGTGCATGCTATTTCATGAGCACCACAAATAATCGCATATATGACTGTGAATGTTTTCACATGCCATGGAAAAGTCTGATAACTTCAAAAAGACCGTAGCTAAATTTCACAACCGACCATTGACACAAAAACACCTCAAACCACATTGTACACCATATTAAAAACGGGATTCTTCTAATTCAGTTAGCGGCTTTGCATGCTAGGTAATTTTGCGGGCTTTCTTGAAATCTGCTCAAGTTCTCTAAATTAGTATTTCAAAACATAATCCAGAATACCACCAGAATGTCAAATAGTTACAAAGTTCATGCTGTCGGTCTGATCTGGTTCTAAACTGAAGCCGAAGAAACAACTCGCTACCAGCGCGGAAAAAGTAAATCTCGTCCGATACGTTGGCAAGAAAGAAGTACGTATGAAATGGTGCAGAATCTTGAGCTCAGGAGAAAAAAAGGCATTCGAGGTCGTCATTTCTAAAATAGTGAATTCAGCATCCAAACTATGTACAGCTGCTCGGTACATGAACATGTAGGATATTCCACATATTTTTTCATCCACTGAGGTACATGTACATGTAGGATATTCCACATAAGAGAGAAATTATCGGTGCAGCAGTCAATGTTTAATGGAAGAATCTCATATTTTAATGTGTCCTAGACAGTCACGATGGGTAAAATTTATAAGGACAACGGGAACGACTTTCTTTGCCGCCATAAATCGGAGACTCTAAAGCATGTGAAATAACGAGCAACGGTTATTGTATCAACAAGCGTAGACAACGGATGGGCTGCAATTCAGTGTCCGACAACTTTAAATTGCAGAGCGCAGTGGCTCAGTGCTAGAGTGTTTGACTCGAGGCCGAAGGGCCGCGGGTTCGAGCCTCACCGGCGTCACTGTGTTGTGGTCCTTGAGCAAGACGCATTTATCCTAGCTTAGTACTGGTTCAACTCAGGAAGACTCATCCCTATATAACTGAACGATTGTTGATGGGACGTAAAGAATCAAATCAAACAAACACAATCAAAGCAAACGCATAGACCGTACCGACGTTCATGTACATGTTGTATGTAGTTATCCTGTGTATTCTGAGAAAATCCCCAAATATCTTAACCAGAGCATGAAATATAGCGATTGTGTTTTTTCGGTCAATAATTCCTATTACCCAAAGATGTCTTGTTTACTCGGGGGTTGTTATATGTAACCCAGGGCAGAATGTTGGTCTTATATTATGATGTTTTCTAATAGCCCAAAGCACATGAAATAGTGGCTGAAATATGTTTTATTCCCAGAAACATGTCATTTGCAGTTTTGTGGTCATCACTCTTAATTCACAGTAGGTTCAGTGACGATATATACAGCAGAACATTCTATAAATACAGCCTTTTCATAATGCACTAAAGCATATAAGACAACATATCTGCGTGTAAGTTTGCTTGGTAAAAATTAAAAAGTTGAACGCAAATACACAATACACTGCACCCATAAAGTCAGTGTAAGGTGCACGCGTAAGGTGTCAGCCTGTGGGTAAAAATGTCTAATTATCAGTGGACATAGTGGAAGAGAAGTAGAGGACTGATACCCCTGGGACTCAAGAGTTGACCGTTCAGCTCATCGGTCATCTTCTCAACACTACTAGTGTGCGTCACCAAATGTATGTCCATTTTGTGAATCTGAGTTTTCGAACATGGATCCCAATAGGTGCTGCTTACTCCATTTTAGGGCGTACCAAGGTTTTGTATGCACCCTCCTTGCTACTCCTATGGATAAAAGCCAAATCCTGCGAAGGAAACCTTAACCGTGAAACTAGTTTAAGCCCTCCAGTATTTTTTTACTGACCGTTCCAAGGCGGTGCTTCTTTTGTGGATCGTTTTTGTTATTTATGTTTCGTGTGTGGCATGCTTTCTTTTCTGTTCATTGCAGCTTAGTGGTCACCTGCTGGTAAAGGGCTTACCACTTGTCCGTCTTGTGTATGATGTTTCATTGTGTTTTTGTCACTTTCCCAGGCGGTGTCCTGGATGGTGTGGTACTTGATTGAATCGATTTCTGATCTTTGCCTCCTTACTTACCTTAGACTGAAATAGGTTGTTTCCAATATATACTAATTGCACTTTCACCTACACATTCAAAACAAAATAGAGCGATACTTGTTATAACTTTTAAACTTGTGTTTATTAAATCCGCATGTGAAACGCAGTATACAAATTTAAAAACTTTTGCTTTTTTAAAGATTGTGTTTGTTATGAGCGAAAACAAAATGATTGTCAATAATACGTACATAACGTGCGTAACGAAATTATAACCGTGCAATAGAAGACCAACTGACGAGTTTTCAAGCAAATACCTTTAATACAACATATTCCAAACACTTGCACCAACAGTATCATCAACATCATTGGATATCTAAGAAAAGCAAGTGAAAAAAGTTTGTGAAAATTTTCGTAGAGACAGCTGCAATTGAAGTACAGAAAGTCAACTAAGCAGAAGTTTATATCGTTTTTTATTCAATTTGTCAAGCTTTCCTCTTTTGAAGTTTTCTTTTTCGTAAGTAAAATGTTTCAAGATTACATTGAAGTGCGTACGCAAACAGAAATATTATTGGTGTAAACATAAAAGTTAGTATGCTATTTCGCAGGAGCTATACTTGGACTACATTCCGACTGTAAACCAACTCAAAGAAATTGGAAAGCAAACACAACTGCTTCTGTTAGGCTCAAAATATATATCAATAGCGTGATTTCATGTGAGTTTTTATATCTGAAAGTCTGATGATTTCCTGAACATTTACCATACACATTTAAAACTACTTTTGACAAATTCAATATACTTGAATTAAAGTAAACCTTAAACTTCTTAAGTTATTTTTCCTGATGTCAAAGTTTTCATTTAACATTTACACAGGCCCCCAATACTGGCTTGTTTGAATAGGCCCTTGTGTAAAATTAAGACCAACGTTCGTCCGAAATCTATGAAATAAAATTGAGGTCACAACATGGAACAAAACACTCGAATGACTAGGGACCATGCCATTCAGAATTCAGAGATAATAAGGCCTGAGTTAGTTTCCTTCTCTGACTGTGTCCTTTTTCGTATCAAACATAGATAACCGTGACTAAACATGACTTACTGCTTCTGAAGCGGCAACTTTTAACCTGAAATATCCGATTGTTTTGTGTTAAAATGTTTATGTCACGTGACTATGACGAATGTTACCCCCTAGAATTATAAATGACGTCATTGTAAAGCAAGTAATTGTCTTCCAAATTCTACAACAAGTAGTACTTTTTATTATAATAAATATCTTGGCATTTTAGAGTAGATGTGTACTCAGATATGATATGCCTATTTGACATTATATTAGCTTAATCCTCTAGTCATGTCTGTGTTGCTACGCGAGGTACATTTGTATATCTAGCATTGCTATATACCCACCGCACAAAACGCGCCGAAGCAAGAGAAGAGAAAGAGAATATTGAGAGAGTTTGAAAAAAATGTACCGTGAATTCATCACAATCACACAACACCAGATCTTCCTGCAAATAAACTACGTTAATCTCAGCACAACCAGACAACTATCATAGACCAGTCAGCTGTTCCTGTAAATAAATAAATCATCCTCACCACCCAGCGGATATGACCAGAAATATATCACAATCATACGAGTATATGAGTCAGAAAAATCCTCAACACTAAGTTATTCACAGCAAGTCGCTCAAGCTTACCTGGTGGCATCTATGAGATCATTTTAGCCTAAAAACTAAGTTATTTTCAGGTTCAAAAATGACCCCATAGTGGTGGGAATTGCAACCCGCGGATTGTAGCGACCTGATATTAAATTGCAGCGAAGGACAGCCTTTCATATTTGCATAAAAACAGAAACATAGATATGTTGAAAGCAAGTCAACAACATATTTTGTTCTTATTGATAAAGTTATAATTTTTAAAACAGAAAAAGAAGATTGGTCTCCTTTAAGAACAAAATGACTTTCAATAGTTACATGTACACCGTGAAACAATTGCATTAGTATCAATTTGATCAAGACGAATGTAGCTCACTGTAAATAGACAGCTAGTGCATTATGGCTTTTCACCTCGTTGTAACAATAAAGTAAGTGAGTATGATCAGAAGATACCACAATCACACACTGCAGGCACCGTGAGGAAAAGCTACAGAACATTTACAGTAACAATGCCTATGTAAGATATTAAAAGCAAAGCAACCAGCTTTCTCTTCATCTTCAAGATGATCGAAAACCCCGCCCCTTGACACGCCTTCTTACCGTGGATTAACTGCTATTACTCCTCGACAGCTAACGGCATGTCAAAATTAACTGGGCCAAAATGAGCTACGAAAGAAACCACTACTGTGTTTCCACGTTTAAAGTGATAGTTACCCCCGTTTTTTGCCGATTATTCTTTAATGGTGATTTTAATTGAAAAATAATTAGAGAAATGAATTGAGATATAGACCACATAATTAATTTTTCTCACATAAATAGGCTGAGATTAGACGGAATTTTGGTGTGTATTTGCTGCTCGTCCCCAAGTGAACCTAACTATATAAATATGGCTTATACAGCTCAGTGGAGGTAATTCGTCGAGCCCACAGATAAGAGTGCGTAACAGAATTTGTTTTCCTTTTTCTCAACCAAAACATATGTTGTGGGTACTCGAAGCAACCGTCTCAATGAGACGTTTCTTTTGAGCACATATAACA
>CAXHUL010000179.1:284653-518000 GCA_964019695.1 Loripinus fragilis
TGCGCTTTACGTTGGTAGTCTCAGAATAAATATATCACATTTATTTTCCGAGTAATTTTACATTTTATAAGTGGTGCGTAACTAAAGTGGCTCACTGTATGTATGTATGTATGTATGTATGTATGTATGTATGTATGTATGTATGTATGTATGTATGTATGTATGTATGCATACATTGCATGCATGCATGTATTTATGTATGTATGTATGTATGTATGTACGTGTATGTTTGTTTGTATGTATGTATGTTTGTACATGTATGTAGGTATGTTTAAATGTATGTATATATGTTGATAACTTCTTAAGGCATTAGACATTCCAAAATGCTAAAAGCACAATTACCTTTGTTTTGTAGATATTTTTTACATAGTTCTTGTGAATACGTTATGGTGTTGGTAGTTCTTCAAATTAGCATTGCATATTTTGAGACACTTTCACATGATTAAGCTTTATCTATTGTATATCGTCAGATACATAAGGAGTAAACTCTTCCTTTCTAGCTATATAATCTGAAGATTGATCACGTATAAACTTTAAAGTAGTATAGTCAATTTGTATAACATATGTACATATATCATGACCCTCGAAGGTAACATTTGTAACAGCAAATATTCAAATTTAACATACAGATTAGAAGCCCATACATATTTTTAATCTTATAATAATTCCTTCCATTAAGACAAGTAAATAAACAGTCAGTCACATGGTAAAGCTTGAGAATAAGAATACTCTATAATCTTCAATGGTATCATTTTAAGCCATTTTAATGGTAGCATATGTTACTTAAATGTTACTTGCGATCACTGCATCTGCAAGAGAGATAATACTTGTCATTTTGTGGCTTATACAGAGCAGTTTTAGAATACCATAGTGTACATAATAACCCCTGGCAGAGGGGGTGTATACAGCCAACCTAAGGACAAAAACTTAAAGTTAGACTCGCTCCAGTCCTTAAAACTATTTTTCATCAATGTGTCATATCATATCATATACTTGTAGCCAGTCTTAATCTGGTGGCTCTGTTATAACACTGTCAACTAAAATACGAGGGATGATCCAAAAGTTCTGATCCTTACCTTGTAGCTTTGTCGAGAGGCATTTTTGAGAGGCATGCTATGTACCATTCAAAAGAACAAGTTTGTACCGTTATAATGATGCTAATATTTTCTCGCTGTACTGTTTCGTTTAATAATTACAGCACCTTATATATGGCCCACTCTATACCACTGCCATGTTTTCATGTTATAGAATTATACTAATATTTGAATTTGAATCTTTCAAGCCCACCATCTTTAAACCCACAAAATAAAGTTGCATTGCATTTTACTTTTTGTTACCTAAAATGTCCATTCAAAGTTAGAGTGGCTCCAGGTTGGGTCGATTCAATATTTTAAGCACAATGCGCAATTCTTATGACGTCACTGAGCTTAACATCTACGTCATTTTGATTACATGGCAGAATTTTTATTTCAGAGAATATTCTATTTTTGTCTGTCAACTTGGACTAAAAACATGCCGAACCTAGTAATTGCACAATATTTAAGACCATTATTATTTTGATGACGAACTATCTTAATTGGAATATTGTAATAAGTTTTTTTTTTTACTAAAAAAGTGATTGATTTTAAATAAGAATTTTCAAAATTGTTATTGGTTTCAGACGGGTGTTTTGTGTTCAATTAACTCCAGTATTGCATCATTTTACGATCTAGTGCATCTTCGGACAATTGATTCGATTATAATTTTAGATATTTACATGCAAATTTGTGTACCAACGAATATTGACATTATTTGTGGACTCGTTTTAATTTTGTTATGTGGGTTACTATCAGTCTCCGACGATACCAGCTATTTGTAATTGCTTCAGACAAAAGTTAGTTCATCTAAAATTGCCTAAAATCTTTACTATCTTTAATACAGATGCTGTTGCGGCAAAATGGGCTGGTCAAACTTCAAATGGTCAAACACTTGATTAAAGCTCACAGTTGCATAGCCATACAAGTAAGGGTCTATGAACCCAGATCATATAGAAAGTTCGTCATATGTATAGGACATATTGGGTTACAGATGAACATTGAGCAGCCATGAAAACGAATTGCTGAGACTGCCCTTGTCTGAATTGTGAGGTCTCTAATATGCACAGTCTGCTTGATAGTTCAGTGCATTGAGGGTAGGGTTGTTTCGGGGTATATTTCTGGTAGCTCCTCCAAGTTATAAAGAAACTTGTCAGAGCGGTGTATAGACAAAGAATGTAGTAGTATATGGTACAGTTTTCAAGCATGTTACATTGCTGGTTACAGCGATATCACGCCAGGGTCATCCCTTGTATATTCGATATGTAAAAATATTAATATTATATATACAGTTGTATCTGCAGTTAGTATCGTTTTTCTGTCGAAAATGTAAGTTTAATGAAAAAAAGAATGTGAAAAATTAAACAAAACAACCAATTACATAAATATTCTGTTTGCGTTATCTAAAACAGGCTTTAGCTGTCCATCTCAAATATCCTGCAATTTATGCTATATGTCAAATTATTTCAGATAATGCCCTTATTAGCATATTTGAATTAATTCAGAATATAAAAGCCTCATTTCCTATTTAGAAAAAAAAATGAAGAAAAAACACAGTCTACTTAGGAATAATTTAACTCCCAGAGTGTTATCTTTGATACTAAATAAAATATTACGTAAAGAAATATTGCAAGCTATCGTACCATACTATACTTAATGCATTTTGTGGTACTATATACAGAAAATATGTTTGCCACACCTTCTGATTAATCAAGATTTCAAGTTACAATATATATTCTAATTATTTAGTTCTTTGTGAATGCATTTTTACTACTCAGAAATGGTTGAATTTATTAAACCACAAGTATATTTATACTAAAATACCAAACATATTTTTTTATATTTTTTCTTGATGTTCAAATTTTAACAACTGAATGAGAAACTACATAAACTGTTGACTTCGTAATAAGTATGGGGCAATTGACTTTACAGTAATGAAAAAGTTAAGTAACACATTCTATCAAATGGTTTAACAATTCATTTAACATATCTGATGTAAACGATGATGTATAGAAGTCAAATTGAATAATAAACCGCATACAGTGTACAATATGATAAATATATACTTAGCGTCAAAGAAAAGTTAGCAAGCATTGTTTCAATATTTTGGAAAATATTTTATACAGCTCTTTGGCTGCTGTTACGTTCATGTTTTTGGTCAACGACTAACTGGTTTAGAGAGATAAAACAGTTCCACAAGCCCTGAACTATGGTGCACATGATGCACGTGCATTTTATGTTTTTTGCAGTTTAAAAGAATTTGAAATTATCATGTTCGGAAGACAACGTGCCAGAACATGCCCGAGATATTTTCATTGAAAACGCCACCAAAATGGTTTGGGTTATCCCATTAAATGCAAAAAAGGAGATCAAATTTTAAGGTAGAACCAAAACTTTGTATTTTCCTATACAATGCAATGGAAACCATAGGGGTCCGCAAAGGAATGAATACAATTCATTCGGGTGTGATGGATACCGTTTTCCATAGTTCTGATGCATTGGACTCTCGCCACAAAATTAAATGTTGAAGTATCCGCAGTTCTTCGTTCAGAATGAACTAAATATTGTCCTATAATAAGTGTTTGCGATTTACTGGTGACCTTTCACTGACGTTGAGTATATGTTTTTGATCATCTAAGCTTTGTTGGGGTAATATCTTGGGTACTGTTGTATTGTATACTTTACAGTTAATTATTCAATATTCAAGTATATGATAAATACCACAAGTTCTATTTCTCAATTTACAAAAATCGTACTTAGGTGAATAAAGTTAACTACCAATTGCAATGTTCAAATTTCTAAAGCATTATATTTCCCTTTTTTAAAGAAATGGTTGAAATTGGTTGATTGAACAGGTACTTTTTTTAGAAATTGGTATTCAATTTATATAAATTGCCCACTTATAATTGAATTAAGTATCAAAAAATGAAATCTGCATCATGGTTTATGATTTATTGTTTAGTAAAATGTATAATTGAATAAAACATTTTATAGACTTTCAAAAGACAGTTTGTCGTCTTCTCCTTTATTTCAATCTGACAAAGTGAGACATAACAATATTCATGCACAATTATTACCAAATAATGTTCTTACCTTAGCACAAACGCATTACAGTCAGATAAAGTATGACATGAATCAGACATCTCTTCATTATTGTCTATTGTGGTACTCTGCTTACAGAAACTGTATTCATAGCCATTACTTAATGTTATGAATATGTTTCCTGATCATATTCACTTACTTATTTATGTCTTTTAGATAAATATGAGTGCCAGTTTCTGCATAAGTGCCTGTCAGATTAACACATATTAATTATTTTATCAATTTTATAGGGAATACGAGGGGTTATCCAGAAATACGCGGAAAAGTTCTATAGAATTTTTGTTAATCATGCAATCCCTTTGAAACTTACGAAATCCGATCTTTGATATATTTTGAATATCGGAAGCTCATTTCAAAACACGTGGAATACAATGTCTTAATGGAATCGTTACCATAGCGACGTAAAGGTAACGCTACCCGGCGCACATAACGTCATTTAACGTTTTCAACAGTTTTAATCAGAAATTCAGTGTTCAAACAGAAGCTCCGTGACAGACGCTTTCTGTATTGAGTAATATTTAAACAACGGCCCTGATTTGAGGTTGACGTTATGGACATCACAACAACCATTTTGACGTCATTGGGCGTCGAACAAAAGCGCGTGACACAGATGATCCGAATAAGCATAATGGCTGCCCTTGAACAGCGTCTGCGATTAAATTGTGTGTAGCAAACAGAAAATCAAGACAGGAAACGTTGGAAATGTGAAAAATGGCTTTTGGGAACATTGCTTTGAAGACAACTGCTCCGTATAAATGGTACAGTAAGTTTGAGCAAGGCGATAATTCTGTTACTGATGAACCGAGGCCAGGCCGCCCCTCATCCGTCTAATGCCGAGTCGTGCTGTTCCCGAGAGAATGACTGTTAGTGCAGTCCATTTCCACTTTTGACAATAGATGAGGTTAATACAGAACAACTAGGGTGTTGTTTTTGCTATCAGGTTCTGTGCCGTGATTTGATAATGCTATGCAGAAAAAGAGGCATGGTATACTTCAAACAGCTATCCTTCACCATGACAACGCACCATTCCATAGAGCAGCACAGACTACGGAGACAAGAAAAAGATTCGGCTTTGGTATCCTGGGTCAGGTGTAGTACTTGATTGTATCGATTCCTGATCTTTGCACCCTTACTTACTTTGAACTTTTACACCCCCTTACCCTCCAGATTTGGATCCTTGTGTTTTTTCTATATCTATTGATCAGGAGTGTTTTGAGAGGTATGCAATTTGAGCACGTTGCTGATCTTCCAGTTGCAATTCAGTAAGCTATCGCTGAAATACAAGTTAACTCGTATAGAGAGGGTTTTCATTCTTGGGTAAAACGCTGCAGATAGTGTGTCGATTACAAGGTATGCTATTTTGAGAGAGATTGACATTGTATTGTGCGCCAATGTGCCTGCTAACAGTGATGGAATGGACTTTTCATACTGGTGCGCCGGGTCGCGCGACCTGACGTTGCCATGACGTCATTTAAAATGACGTCATTAAACTTAAATAAATTTAAAGACCAAATCTCAAATCGGCATAAATTTTGCTTGATTGTGTACAAATATAATGTAATTCGCATTAAGATTGTAGAAATAATGGCACTTTTCCGCGTATTTCTGGATCACCCCTCGTATAATGTTTGAAAAATCCCATCAAAAAGGAACAATATTCACAGTGAACTATTTAGGTATAATTAGAATTGTATAGTACTTGTTTTACTACTTTAATACCATACCATGGCTTTAATGATAATATTAAACAAGAAGGTAGTATTTGTAAATTACCAGGGTATTCCTAAAACGCAGAAATAGACATAGTTTAACCGTTTAGATTTAATATCATATCAAAACAATCTTGCAGTCATATTTCACTTTCTCGATTAGTTACTCTTTTTATCTCTTCACTTCGTAATATGGATATTGGGGCTAATACATTCTTTGAGAGCGCTCATCGACTTCATGATGCAGCAATTCTTACCAGGTGTTATACGCAATACGCTCTTTGATGTTATATTGACTCAGGAATTAATCATCTTAGGTATTTTATCAAAGTTCAATTTGTAATTTTCAACAATATACGACCATTCGGCATATATATATATATATATATATATATATATATATATATATATATATATATATATATATATATATATATATATATATATATATATATATATATATATAGGCTATTAAGTATGTTCAGACAATAATTTAACGTCAGAAGCATTGACAAGTAACGTAATACATATCAAGACACACATACAGAAAGCATATCTATTAATATAATGACAACATTGTATATATAGCAGCTTTAAAAAGGTAGTTTCAGAAAATTATAAGCTAGCTAGATTTTAATTTGTGTAAAAATCACGAATTAGTGATTTTATATTTTGGAAAGTAACGTAGTCCATAATCATATAAAGTACTTTTGCCTGACTTAAAACGTTGGATGTACCGAGTTTCATTCTGTGTAGGGGGCGTACTAAAATAACATTACTTTTGAATATAATGCTACACCCAGATTTGTCTTTACCCAGTTTTAATTTGCCTGTGACCCTAATCATGCTGAGCATTCTGATAAAATGTTTAACACGTTAGATGTTGTTTTTGAGGTGACTGAAACAAGGTCAATTACTAGTCGAATCGTTCTTATTCAACAAACATTTTATTTGCCTTTTGGGCAGATAAATTTTGTTGATAAATCAAGATATATTTCGTTGTGTTATGGCGGCAAAAGGGAGCAAAACTGATGTTCTGATGTTTTTTTCTTCTTGATTCTATTGGTTGTTCAGTGATTTTCGATTGTGGTATTTCTTGGTAATATTCATTTTCAAAATACCAACTTTGTCAAGAAGAATGATGTAACATTTAATACTAGGGCGGCATGGGTTTTAACTTTCTGGAGACCAGAGACCCCTTACATGGTACTTTTGCAAACAGTGAATACTCAGATTCAGTAAATACTGCACCAAGCGGCATTTCATTAGAGTCAAAAGTGTTTGCTTAGACCAAATCAATATTCAGTTAAAAAAAATGCAATATTTTTTTTTATTAAATTAAACCTTTGACCTCTCAATGTAAACAATGGATCATTCTGACTAAACTGTACCAACCTTTATGGTTAATTTCATAAGTCTTTAAAAGGGCAAAGTGATAACTTCACTGCACTAGATATTCGCGATATATTACGAAGGCTTGACAAGGTATCAGTTACACTTTCTGCTAGCTTCACTTTTAGATGAGCGAAATGTAAGTGAGAATTATTAGAAATACCACAATAACACACTACAGACCAGTCTATGGCACCTTGAGGAAGAGCTACAGAACACTATCAGTTACAAGACACCAGGAAAAAATCAACGTAAAGCATCCAGCCCTCCCAATCAAGATGATTCTAAAACTAGAAAAGGACACTGCATACTACATACCATAACATGAACTGAACCCGAAATTCCCACAAACAATTGGAGTATTAATAAACAAATTTAAAGCATCAGCTAAAACAGAACTACCACCATAAAACGGATAGCAGCCTTAGTCACTAGGTGGGGGGCTTAAATGCATTGTTCTAGTTCTAATCTAGATAACAGTATTGTAAAAACATAAAAAAGTGCTTAGCTGGCTAGGAGGCTTCCTAACTTATGCAATGTGTCATATGTAGATGCATGTAACAACATACATAACAAATTGCCGGTTGTAAAGTTGCAATAGACGGCTACGATTTTCACACTATCAACTTTTTGTACTCTTAGAACTGTTATTTAAAGTATACGAGGGCTGTTCATTAATACTTGCAATTTGTGTCTGAAATCAGAGACTGAAATTGGAAATCAAACATATTTTATTTCATTCCTTCAACGTATTGCCCTTGATATTTTATGTAAAGTTGCAGTCTTTTTATCCACATTCCAAAGGCATTTTCAAAGTCCTTTGTAGGATTACTCTTCAGACAATTGAAAACTGCAGATCCCACAAAGCACCGACGGGAGAATTTTCTGCCAGCTAGCAGCTTCTTCAACCAAGGAAACAGAACATACTCAAATGGGGCTAGGTCTGTGAATAGGGGGGGGGGGGGGGTTGGGCAAAAATGTAACTTTTTCCTGCTGCAGAAATTCCGTCACAATACCTGATTTGTGTGAAGGAGCGAGTCGTGGAGAAGTACGAAAGTGGGCAAATATCAGGAATCGATACAATCGACAGGATTTCCATTTTATTACCTATACATCTTTTAACACAGTGTCTAACGAGTACATGTATTCAAACCAAAATTGAGCGTTGTAAACGTGAACGTCAGCGTGTAGGTACTGAACCGATGTAAAAAATTATGCTTGAATTGATTCTATATATAATGCAGAGCACTAGAAAAGAGGCCAATTACAAGTTTTACTGAACGACCCTCGTACACAGAAATTACATTTGAAGGAAACAGATATCATTTCACTTTACATATATATGTATGAAGAATACTCATCATAGTAAATGGCTGCTGATTATATAATAACAACGTTATATAAATATCTATCTCTGTCCTATCCAACAGAATATTTACTGAATTAAATATATCATAATACAGTAGAACGTTCAAAGCAAACGAAAGAAACAAAAAGCAACTGACAAACCATGGAAAAGTTGACTCACAATCAATAAACATTTTGAGCAGAGAAAATATGATAACATGACAAGAACCTGACTAATAAGTCGCCGCTTCAGTGCTATAGTTTTCTTAGTGACATTTTGGTCGAAAATGAGTTATGCATACCGTTGGAAAGGAGATTTAACGTTCTATCTTCTGGTGAAGGTTTCATTTGCCTATTTCCTCCCAGTAAGCTTAAAATCGCCGCGTGCTTTTCTGTTCTATCTACAAAGAGTCAATTACGTTCAGTGCTATAGTGTTCTAAGTGATTTTCATCCAATGGCCAATGATGATTATGTCACGTGACTGGGTGAGTTCAGTTTCATACTGTTCTATCTGCATAAAGTCACTTCTCTTGGAGAAATTGCACTTCAGTGACCTCCCTTGCATAAATTTAAATGTCCTTAATTGACGCGATTTGTCGGTCTTATGACGAACTAATGGCTATATCGGCTACTTTAAGGTCCGAAAAATTCGCTCAGTCAAGATTATAATGCAAATTGAGTCATGGATAGAATAATAAGGTGTAGAAACAGATTACTTCCCTTACACATATCTAAATTGCTTTAATTGAAGTAATTTGTCGATGTTATTACAAATCAATGGTTTAATCTGCTACTAATAGGTCCAAATAATCAGTTCAGTCTAAAATATTATATAGATTGACCCTATTGAAAGAAAGATTAACTGTAGAAACAGATTACCTCCCTTGCATCAATTTTAATGGCATAATCCGTGCGGTTTGTTACTGTTATGCCAAATAAATGACTAAATCTGCTACTTTTAGGTACAAATAATAATTTCTGTTCAGACTAGTATATGAATTGACTCCATGAACAGAATAATAAGCTGTAGGAAAATATAGAACACTATAGCACTGAACGCAGAAGGCGATTTTAGGGCATAATGTTCAATCTGCAAACTGTAAAATGCCCGTAAATTCCATATTATTGTGAAAATTTCCTTAAACCAAGGTCATTTACACTGTATGTATATGTTTTAACCCTCTGGTATGATTCAAAGGTCTGTGATAAATAAGACATCAAAAATCTGGATGCTAAAATTTTCAAACTCATTTTTCTCAAAACGTGTGCAATGGTAGATAGAACACTATAGCACTGAAGCGACGAAGTGTTAACATAAGATATAATGTAGAGGTAAAAACAGACTTTGCGATGTTAGTTGAATCGTGGCAGTTCTTTTATGAACAAAACTAATTTAGTTTACAAATAGTTTAAGTAAGATGCTTAACCCTTTACAATTACTATTTTCTAAATTATAGTATTTTTACAAAGGGACAGACATAAAACTAGATAAGATACATATTCTTAGTCATTATTCATATTTCAATAGGGAATGTTTCAATGCGATAGGAATAGCATTCAAAAGTTTTAAATTTATCGATACAAGTATTGAATTGCATCAAATATTATAATGATTGTTATATCTTAAATTATAATTGTATTAATTATGTTACATATTATGATATCAATAGGAAAATGCCACTCCTCTCAAGGAATAATGATTGTGGCAATTAACTACGTTTCTTACGTTTTCTACAAGCTCTACGAATGACATGGAATCTTAATCAGAACACTAAACATAAAAATAGAAAACTTTACAAGATGGCTATTTTAACACGCCCTTACAAAACAAGATATATGTTTAAATATTACAATACAATATACATATAGTGTAGGCCGCTGTGTAATTCCGTGTGCAATTTTTGGTAAAAGTGTCAAAACATACATTTTCTTGTAGAAAAATGTATTCTGTTTAAGAAAAAAGATGTTTACAATTTTTCTTTGGCGTTTTACCGTCACAGTGACGTCACAAAGTGACGTACCCAATTTTAGCGTATTTAAGGCTTGGAAGTGGACTGTTATGAATTCCCAGCAGGTATAAACATGAACTGTTTGATCAGATGTGTTAAGTTTACTGGCGACATGTTGATTTCGGAGCATAAACCCTGACTCTGGATTTTAAAGAGGTTACATTAACTTCAAAATGATGTCTGTATATGGAAAAGTGACGTCAGTACCTAAAATGAAAATTCTGTGATAGTGAAAGCTGAAATAGCTAGACCCTCAACTACACACAGCAGGGAAAATACTGTTCACTATAAATTTTCTGAAACTATATTATATAAGATGCAAAATGACATACGTTAGCTCTCTGACCTATAGACAGGCATGTTAACTACGTTACCCTATTATAGTTTCAAATCCTACTTTGCAAATACCAAGTTATACCGAATTATCATTTATCAACATGCTGTTTGTCTTAAAACATCTTTAAATGAATGGAACAGCCGGTATGCATTTAAACAATACATCACTATGATGTTACAGTTATATATGTTACTTTAAATGTATAACAATTTAATGCATTACTGTCACTGGACATTGGACTACCAAAATGCCTCCTAGGGGAGTTTTGTACACTATCATTTTCTAAAACCACATTCTACAAGCCACAAATTAATGTATTTTAACTCTTTAGCGGTTGGGGCTATACCAAGCAATAGCAAAATTCTCTACGTTACTGTAAACAATTGGAAATCTTATCTAATTACTCCTTATTCTTACATGACAATATAACCTTTGAATTGTAAACAAATGACAAGCAATATGATATTATCAAATTAGAAGGATCTTCTATTACATGTGATATAAGTTACTTTCTTTTAAATACATTTCTAAATTACAAAGGAAAACTATTTGAGTTTTCACTGCTACTGGGGCATTTATTACCATTAAACTGCCATTAAAGTCATTAAAGGAAAATACCAACAACGCATGCATGAATAAAAGAATAAAATTTGAACTTTATTCACATACAACGATTTTTCAAGTCTGTGCGTTTTATCAAATATGCAAACAGCATTTTATTTTCTTAAATTCTTATTAAATGAAATCTTTTATCTCTTTGACACTGATATATTTGCATTTTTTATACGTGAAATGATATATAAAAGACATATATAAAGTCAACAATCATATCAGAATAAATGCTAGATGCTCCTCAGGAAAATTATTGTTGTTGTTTCACTACATTATAATGTTTACTTATTGTGTAGTTTATAAACATTGTTATATGTTTAATGCTGAATAAAATATATTAAACTATATTGTATGGTATTTTAGATAACACAATAATATTAAGCATGGACTAGCTTAGTAAATTTATCACATATTGTTTAAGCCAGCTATCAGTTACAACTACTATGTTGATACCATTTAAGAATAAAAACCTTTTCAGAATTTGTCATTGTTGGTCAATTCAAGCATATATCAAAATCGGGAGTTGAGAATTTAAAACAGTACTTTATCCTTGTCTTTTGAAAAAAATAAACTGAAATGATTTAAAACTTAACGATTTTTGCCCAAAGGTATGACACACACTCTATGGTTAAAACTGCTTTATATAAGAACGATGTCCAGTTTGGCGATAAAAGAATACTATTTAAGATGGTAAAATGCATAACAAGCGAATTTTAGGGGCATATTGCATCATTTGTTCTGTCTGGTTCTAAATTATTGTGAAGCATTCAAACAGAACAATATTTGTTCTAATGGTTCATTTTAGTCATATATTTGAAATATATAACTTTATCACTTAGAAAAAAACCCAGGCATTGTTAGTATTAATGTATATTGTAGCCATTGCTAAAATAGCTGACCCACAACAAATTTTTTGCTTTTAATGAATTATTTGTTTTGCATTATTCTATCAATTAGACCCATTAGTCTTACAGTGGAATTGAATTGCAGATAATATCGAATGGATATTTAGCATGTCAAATGTGAACATTATCGTTGATACAAAATTGTAGCCTAATGATAATATTTGCATAGCTCAAATCAAACAAAATAGATTTACTAGTAACGAAAGAACAGATCAAAGGAATAACCCCATTTGATCTTGGTACTTGTCGCAGTGTTTAGCAATGAAGGCTCAGGTGAGCATGTGCATATGTGTAAGCCGACTTGCCAGAGCCTTCGCTGCTCGTATACACAAAGTAGTATGGAGGTATATGCTAGCCCCTCTGCGTCACCATGTGTGATTAAACAATGCATTTGCTAGTCCAAGTATTTATTTGTGAATTACAGTAAAATAGTCTAAAAATATTTTTCATCTAAAAGCAACGTGACTTGTACTTGCGCTACTGTCAAAGAACATATGTGAAATATAGCATTCAACGTTACGTTAGCTTTACCTTACACATATATTACACAATTGACAATGAGGCACTTCTGAGATTTATAATGATAGCCTGTACATTTAAATGTAATGATTTCCTTAAGAGATAACCGAATAAAAGTATACATGGCAAATTAGATATGCATAAGTTCATGCACATTTTTAAACTTCGCATGTGCGACTATCATTGGTGACAATGTTGATACTGAGAAGAGTGCCATCTTAGTGCTAAACAGTTAGCATTGTTTATGCTCCTTTTGAATATATCCCCTGGCAAGATATCAACCCATTCTAATCTTAAGTACACATATATATATGTAAAACATTGTTATTTATGATTGCATTTATCATGTTAGTGAGGTTCCTGTACTATTTTGCCAACGTTCTGTTTAGTGGAAATTAACATCAGGTATATAAACATTTATTGCTAAAACTAAATTAGATCTAATTTCTTGACTACATTTTTTTTAATATTTCACATTTCTATACAGCATTCTAAAAACCATTGTAAAATCTACTTTACAATAACTTGAATGTCACCTGTTAAAATTTGGCTGGATACAATTTTAGCTGAAATGTCTTTAAAAGAATTGGATTCTTAGTAACAGCTGGCCTATTTCCTTGTATATGACTATATCTAATGTGGCCTTAAAGTAAAACTCACCATTATAACAAACTTTCTCTATTTCCAGGAAAGCATATTACTCATCAATAAAGCAGTTTTTTTTAGATATTATTGGTTGAGCAAGCGATCCAAGGTACTTACTTAATATGATGGACAGTTTTGTTGATTGCACAAAGAAAGCTATACTGTATATAAACCAAAATTAATTCCAAGCTTTTGTAATGCGTTACCACATGCATACACAGCTAAAAGTCAGGATACACATTGATTTCGATACAGTCACCAATAACTAGTTACAGACACTTTAAATAACTGAATAGAAGTAGCTCAATTACACTTAGAATTCTTCAGAAAAAATATTACAAAACTATAAACTTAACATAATATATAAGCTTTTCTGGCTCAACTTTATATCGTCTTTGTTAACATTTTGTATAAACATATGACAATATAATATATTTTGTACACTGCTATTATATTATTTTAATAAATTTGACAGAAAATTGAAATATATATATCCTACTAAGTGATGTTACTTGAGTGCTATTATTTCCTTTGTTTATGAATTTTAAAATCTTTAATTTTGGGCAAATCATTTCTTTGCAGATGTAAAAAGTTTAAATATATACTATTTTGCAAATGTAAATGTGCATGGATAATTAGTAGGAACTTAAATGCAAACTGATAAATTCTTTTTTCAGACAGACTGGTACCTTGATATCTATTTAAAAAGAACAGTCAGCTTTGAGATGAAATAAAGTATCCTATGACGTATAATATACGGAATAAAGCAATGTATGTGCAGTCTTGAAAGTTGTAATATACGTTACATGATGCCATACAAACAAAAAACTAATATTTCACACCGGAAATGAAGTTAAGCATGGCTTTTCACTCTTGCTTATCAAGAGAATAATCATATTTGGTGTTTAAAGATTTTCCAATTGAATTTCAAACTGAATTAAAGAATGAACTTTAGTTCAGGGTCATCATATTTAACAGTTTATAACTCTTACAGTATTTGTGATACAAACAAACTGTTTGTAGCTATATAATGGCCCATTACTTGTTTTTGGAAGGTGTATTTGAAGCGTGAAAGTTAAATGGGAAGCTCATCATAGAAAATTGTTTAACAAAATCTCAGTGATTTTAAATGGAGTAGCTTAAAATGTAACATAAATAACATTACAATGGACCGACATAACTTTTGTAAACTTAAATATATGTAAGGAATAAAATGTTCTTGTATAATACGTGAACGTTTGTCCAATTTAAATAATTCAAGTATTACCTTAACAGCCTTGATTACATTTATTTTGTTTAAAAATGTAGGGTAACGTAGTTAACACGCTGTAGCAGCTGAACGCCCCAACCATCAGAGAGCTAACTTGCTCCAAAAAGCTAAGCCAGGAACATACAGTTATGCTAAGATCTGATTTCAGTCGCAAGGCACACGCGAATTTTCAGAATTAATTTTTTGGTACACAATATGTTTTTCCAGCACATTGACGTCAAATTGACGTCAATTTCATGTAAAGTTGAAGTCCATATTGAATCAAATTTTTATTTTAGTGTTTCTATAGACGTTTTTAACCATTTCAACGCAATAAACATAAAAATAAGATTATTTTAGGTGTGTTAATAATCACACCACATATAAGCTCTTTGATGCAAGTGAAAAGACGGTACCCCATTTTGTGACGTCACTGTGACGTTAATACTGCGAGAAAAAATTGTAAACATATTTTTCCTTACACTGCATATATTTCTCTAGTTGAAAATCGTTAAGAATCACTTTTACCAAAAAGTGCACACGGGAGCCCAAATTTCGACACAGGGGCCTACACTAATATGGCCGTGACATGAGTTTTCCAACAATATGGTATGTGCCACCAGCAAAACCTCAGATCAGCCTGCGCATACGTGCAGTCTGGTCAAAGCCTTTGCTATTCGTAAGAATATTCGATGATTGTAAGCTACTGACCGAACAAAATTTGGAGTTTCTAAGCTTAAAAGGAGGCTGCTTAGGATCGTCTGTGTCTACACTTGTCAAAATGTCACATTGTTGGAAATCACATATCGCGGCTCATATAGTAAATACCAAAACGCTATGGATTCTAAATGTATGTATCATTATTCCGTTGGTTGGTCCGTTATCTATCACAAACGTATATTTAAAGTGTCATCTTCCTGCCTCTTTAATTGAATCGCTAGCAGCTACACATAAGATGCATCGTTAATGAGAGTCACACCTGAAGAATAAAGCACAACAATACGCGTATGACTTAAATCTAGTAACATCTACACTACTTAACTTCAAATCTCTAAGTGTGTAGACACGCATGGATTTAGAATTAATGAAACTCTATCACACAATGTTTATGACTACTCATTAAGAAAATAAATATTGTTTATTCGCAAGTTCATTGTTTATCGCTGCTCCCGTTGCTTGTGTTTTTGTTTGATTGGTCCTTATTTTATAATGCAGTATTAAGTGTCGATTTTAGTTTTTCAATAATCTCGAATAGTATGAGAAAGCTGGTTGCTTTACTTTAATTGTTTTGTTGTTTTCATGTTGTTTTTATTGTTCTGTATAGTTTAACTCGCAGTGCTGTGTGTTAGTCTGTGGTATGTAGTTTGGCGTTTCTGGTCATTTTCACACATATATACTTAATGCCAGTAAAAACGCAACTTTTACAGTATAACCTTACTCGAGATTTAATGCTTTTTTATCATTCTAATTAAATAAAAGCATAAACCTATGGTCGCGATATCAAGCCAATAATCTTTTGGTGCAGATCAAGCAGTCCAGATAAGCCAGGCTGTATTTTTTGATAAAGGGACACAACCCTAACTTCGACACAAAAACTGCAAATTGCCTTATTAATCTGGATATCAGATCTTCATTGTGAATAGCTCTTTTGAATTCAAACTTTCGCAAAATTTCAACATTGCTCTATTTTCTATGCACACGCAACATATTTTTTCTGTCTTGAAGTTTTGACTCTCAAAAAGGTCGTCAAAGTTTCAGCATGAAACCGGAAGTTACCGAAAATGTGACACTTTCGACGGTAAATAATGCGAAAAATTATAACCATAGGTTATGACCTTACAACTAACGTATATCAATTTTTAAATGATTCCGTTTGATTTAAGCTTTAATGATTTCTCAAATTTTGGAAAAATTTAATGAAAAAATTAAATATAAAACATAAATTTTAGATCCTTCCAGCAAAGTGAATTTTGTGTTGTAAACCATTTTTTTTGTTTGTTTGAGAGAAATGCAGTACTTGCACGCTGAAATTGAATAAAATTTAAAGATTTAATATGGTTGCCAAAAATTTGATGAATTTGTCAGTTTTCACCAAAAATTTTGGCATAAGTGTGCAATTGAGCTCAAGTTTTGGTAAAATGTTCTCCTACGTTAGGGACGCTTGTTAGTACAAAGATAAGGTGTATCAAGCTGAATCAGATATTTATAGGAAAAATAACACTTGTATCAGTTGCGTTTTTAATGGCTTTAAGTATATATATGTATAGTGTCAGGAACCAATATACGACGTGTACTGCATCAGTCGTCGTCAATATCAGCGCTTCCTGAACATCCTTTGTGGGGATGTCTCAGTGGCGCAGTTGGTAGCGTCGATGTCTGGTGTAATGCTAGGTGGAGTTGTCATGGTCGTGGGTTCAAGTCTCGCTAGAGGCAAAATTATTACAGCATCTATCGGCTCAGTTGATTCATTTATTCCCTCTGTATTTATCTACTGTTATGAATCTGCATCAGTTTCTGATCTCGTGTAGCTCGAAAGCAATGATGTTTGTGAAATTATATTTCCGCACTTCTGATATTTATCTAATTTCACTTGTATCCTTGGATCCATCAGGCTTTCATTTGCGAACTAAAGAGATGCCATCCATTTAAAAGGAACCAATATACGACAAGTACTGCACCAGTCGTCGTCAATATTAACGCTTCCTGAACATCCTTTTTTGTAAACTCTCAGTGGCGCAGTTGGTAGTGTCAATGTCTGGTGTAATGCTAGGCGGAGTTGTCATGGTCGTGAGTTCGAGTCTCGCTAGAGACAAAATAATTACAGCATCTATTGGCTCAGTTGAGTCATTATATCCCTACGTATATATATACTTCATTCTGTTACTTGCTTGAGTAACCAGCAGAATCAAAATTGATAAAATGTAGCCAAATTACTCAAATGGCATGCGAAATATCAACATTAAAACAATTGAATATCAAAAGATCTATTTATATATTAACCTTGACGAATGTCATTATAATAAGAATAATGTTGAAGATCCGAATTTCATTTTATTTCGTTGTTGATTGGTACTCCCATTGTGGAAGTCTGCAATTGTTCTATGTCCTGTTGTGTGTTACTTTGTGTCCATTCTAGTTTTGCAATCATCTCTATGGAAAGCGAGAGCTGGTTGCTTTGATTTGCTTTGTCTTCCTGGTGTCTCGTGATTCTTGTGTCGCTCATCCTTACGATGCTAAGGGAGTATCTGCAGTTTGTGATGATGTTTTTTTCCTGATCATACTCACTTACTATTTTTCACCACTTTAAAAATTCTCTATCTTTTGCCTTTGTATTCGCTATAAACATGATCACTTAAGTATTGTAATTCATGTTTTAACATATTGATGCTCAACAAAATGAGTGACAATGTACCCTACCCACTGTCATACACTAAGAAACTGCTATAGTTTGCTTTTTTAAATCTAACATTTATTATAAATGGGATGATTTTAATTTTCAAATATTTAATTTCCAATTTCTTGATAGAGATGGTCTTTGTTCTAACATTAGTGATAACAAAAACCATGTTTTGATTGCTAGTAATTACAACAAGGTTATCATTATAATAAAATTTGTTTAGCATTTTCTGCATGATTGATAAATACAGTATTGGTTTACTATGTTTGGTTTGAAAACTCTTCTGTAATTGGGCATATAAAACGCTTATTATTTTTAGGTTTAGTTTATGGGTTCCAAATAATTGTTGGAAAACCTAATTTTAGTGAGTAATTCTAAAAAGTAATCATACGTTAAAGAAAAGTTGGATATAACATATATATCATGTGAAGTTTTGGACCCAACCATTGCTTACAGTTTTGGTTTCTCTTTAATTGCACGACGGTACATAAAGCCTCACTTTTCTTGGGTCCACCATAACTCAACTTAATTGTTTTTTAGCTCTGACTTTGAGACGCCAGTTCGTTTCTTTGTTGCATAATAGTGTGTTAATTTGCTGGTGAAACATTGCATAGGCTATGATGTCACCATGCGAGTTAACCTATTATTTTCTTTTTTATCAACAACAAAATCTAGGGCGAATGTGTGTACCTGTAAATGCTTTTAAACCATCAGTGGCTTAGGCTGGGGGTGTTTTGTTGTTTAAGATTATTGTTGCTTCTACTGTTTCTGTGGGTTCTATGCTTTGTTTTGGTATGTAGTACTCAGTGTCCTTTCGAGTTTTGTAATCATTATGATGGAAAAGGAGCCCTGGTTGCTTTATTTTTATTGTCTTCCTGATGTCGCGTGACTAATAGTATTCTGGGACTCTTCCTCACGGTGCCGTAGGTTGGTGTACAGTGTGTGATTGAGGTATTTCCTAATCAAACTAACTTCGTTTTTATACAATATGTTTGAAGAATTTTTATTCAAACGTGTTGTTATGAAGCACAAACGAGCTTACAAGTTATGCCAGTAAAGCGCTAGTGTCTATGCTAATCGATGTAAATGTATATTTTTTAGCATCAGCAAAATAAAACACATGTAGAAACTAACAGGGAATTTTAGTGACTTAATATTCAAATATGTTGCTTATGAGATTTTCTTTTGCATTAAAATCCAATTGGCCAGCAGCTTTTAGAAGTTCCTTCATTCTTACAGACTGCAAATACTGTATCACCTTTTCACACATATATGTATATAATATGTAACAGCTTATTATGGATATTATGGGGATTCTTCATATTTTTTGTATAAAAGTATATTCCCCTCCTTGAACCAGCAGCACCTTTAAAAGGTTAAGGCTTGTAATGAATGTACTCAATATATGTTATTGGGAAGCTGGGTCAAGGAAGGGAACATACTTTTATACGAAACACATTTAAGCATCCCCATTTGTCCATTTACAATCAGAAATATTATCTGTATTTTGCACGCTCAAATGGTGCGCAGACATACTGATCAGACATATCAAATCAGATGGCGTTAGATAAAAAATAGTAAATGAGTATGATCAGGAAATACCACAATCACAAACTGCAGACAAACCCGTGGCACCGCGAGGAAGAGCCGCTCAACCATCATGAGACACCAGGAAGACAAATTAAGCAAAGCAATCAGCTCTCTCTTCCCCATCAAGATGATTGCAATACTAGAATGGACATAAAGTAACGTACAACAAAACATAGAACAATTACAGACTTCCACAATGGGAGTAACAATAAACAAAAAGTCAACAACAACAGAACCACCGCCTTAGAACGGACAGCAGCCTAAGCCACCGGGGGGCTTAAATGCATTTTACTGGCACCAAATCTTCGCCCTAGATTCTGCTGTTGTTGAAGTACAAGAAATGTTCAGCTCGCATTGAGGTCATCTAACTAATGCCATGTATCACCATAAACCTTTATTACATTATTTGATGGCGAAACACAGCTGCAAAATTAATTAAAAAAACTTACATTTTTAGCCATTCAACTGATATAGTATCGAAATAATATTCTACAGTGGTTATGTTCAGCAATATTTATCTCTCCTTTGCACTCGGTTTAAAAAAAAACAACATTAAATATATGTTATGTATGTCTGTTCATAGTTACGAAAACTATTGCAAAAACACAGTTTGAAATTACTTTTAAGAGGATTTTATGCCTTAACAGGAAATCTCCGTTAATACATTTGGAGTCATTACTTTCTCAAACATCAATAGTAATTTTATCAGCTAATTTAACATCCACACATGCTGTACACCAGGAATAATCATAACTGGGTACCAGCTACCTAAATTCAGGAAAATAACTACTGAAGCGAAATTGAGTTCAGGTTTGAGGGCATCTAAGAAGAATCTTGAGAGTGCTGACAACATACCTTTTCACAGGAAATAATGCAAATGATTAGCGTTTTATCACACAAATTTACGTCCTCTGTAAGTCATTAATAACCATTTACAATTGTGTGATTCTCTGCCTTAGGGATAACTTTGAGTAGCTTACTGTGCACGGTCATTTTCCTCATGAAACTCGTTGAGCAGGTACTGTAAAACGGTGACCTTGACCGTCTTTTTCAGTACAAAATGCATCTGAACATACCACTTGAGGGTTAATAAATCAACACAGCTGCATAATTAAGTTGATTTCTGATATATTGACAACGGTTGGAAACCTTTTTGTTTTGTTCAGTCGTTGATACTCTTTGAGTTAACTGCCTAGCAACAAAAAGTGAGTATGATCAGGAAATAACCGAGGATTAAACTGTATAAAAAGCAGAATTAAAAGCATAACATATTAATTAAGCCACAAAATAATTTATTTAAAGTCCTTACCGAATCTAGGTCATTATTGATTGCTCGTAATGTATACACTTATCAAAAATTCTAATTGGTTACTTTTCAAACTCATTATTTCTGACCAATGGCTAATAACATTGAAATGAATTTTGGTCTAAATATGTGCAGTTTAATGAGCAACACTTAAGCGGACTTTCAAAAAAGTTGTCTTTCAAACCACGTTTTTTGGCTAGAAAAGAAAACATCTGCTTTTTTATGAAAAATGGTATTTGATAAGGGTTTTATCTAGCTGACTTCAACAAACAGCAAACTCTTATTTTTTTTATTAAAATAGATTTTTTACGCATTTTCACATTTTTCGAGATTTTTGAAATTCACCAGTAGCACGTGCTAAAATTGTTAAATGTAATTTATTTTATTTGAACATAATAGGCCAACAAGAATAGAACTTGATTCGTCCATTTTTGTGATGACAAACATAACACTGGTACTGCGCACTTCTGATTTGAACGTGAACTTAAAAAAACAATTTGACGACACTTTATTCATTTTCAATTCTAGAACTGTGTCATCTAGTAGATATGAATAATCACTGAAAAATTCAATGCCCTGTCACACATAATAAGGCGTGCAGAACAATGCAAATTTCATATGTAAATTGCATGCATAAGGCAGACTTGTTTTGTTGTACGTTACTTTATGTCCATTCTAGTATTGCAATCATCTCGATGGGGAAGAGAGAGCTGGCTGTTTTGCTTAATTTGTCTTGTTGGTGTCTCGTGATGGTTGAGCGGCTCTTCCTTGCGGTGCCACGGGGTTGTCTGCGGTTTGTGATTGTGGTATTTTCTGATCATACTCACTTACTTTTTTCTATGATTTAGCTGCTGTTAGTGTTTGTCTCCATGTCATTACGTAAATGAAACATGGGGTCCCATTGACACAAAACATTTAAAGTTTGTTTGTCTTAAATCACAGCAGCCAGTAACATATTTAAGCAAACAAAACTACAAATTGATAACGTTTCTGTGGATTATACCATATTTTAGAAAATATGTGACTTTGAAATGAGGTTACCTTTGCTCTAGCATCGTCTAGGCAAGAAGTACCAGACATGTTTTTATGAAATGACCTGCAAAGTCTCGGCAAAGCCTTGGCTTTACTTATAGAAGTATGCATTTTGTATAACCAGTTCTTACTTTCAAAACTAGCGTAAAAATGTAAGGTGACCAATTCGAAATTTTGTTAAGTGTATATTGCTTAAATCAGGCAAATGAGTTTCGCTATCATTTAAGTAGAAAAATAAATTCAGATAAACAAATTATTCATTTGGTTCACAGAAATTATACGTTTCAGATTGATGCATTTTTTTTTATTTTAGAACGACCTACCGGACAGTTTGGTTTTCTTTGCTGACACATCATGGCTTATTGATGGGATTGACGTCGCTCGTTTTCCATCTTCATTGTCTTGCTTGGAGCTATTTTAAAATCCAGAAAATAATATCAGATATACGTAAACTTAGACAATCAGTGAATGTAAAAGGAAATGATAAACTAGCAGATCACAAGCTAGCCTATGACACTAAGCAGAATTGACAGCAGACCATGGATATTCTAAACAAAGAGGGACAAATAGTAAGTGAGTATGATCAGGAAATATTACAATCACTAACTGAAGGCAAACCCATGGCACCGCGAGGAAGCGTCACAAAACAATCAGGAAGACAAATTTAGCATAGCAACCAGCTCTCTCTTCCCCATCAAGATTATTGAAAAACTAGAATGGACATAAAGTAACGAACAACAAAACATAGAACAGTTACAGTCTCCCACAATGGGAGTAACAATAAAGAAAAAGTCAACAACAACAGAACCACCGCCTTAGAACGGACAGCAGCCTAAGCAACCGGGGGGGGGGGGGGGGTCTTAAATGCATTTTACTAGTACCAAATCTTTGCCATAGATTCTGCTGTTGTTGAAGTACAAGAAATGTTCAGCTCGCATGGAAGACTTATAATTTTTGATAGAAGAAGAACACATGACCCTGCTAGATCACATGACTATTGATAGAAGAATGCGAAGATCTGGAATTGATTCAATTAAGTACAACATCCAAATCCACATACAGGAAAGTCAAGATGTCAGCCCTTTCCAGGCAAGTAACCACAAGGTAAATTTTCCAAACAAAATAGAACAATGCTCTTTTAAAAAGAAAAACACAATCAATAAAGAGTTGCAAGAATAATAAACATATAATCAATGATCCACATCAGAAATAAGGATGAGGTTTGTACCATGAAACTAGTTAAAAGTAAGAAAAAGGGCAAATATAAGGAATTGATACAATCAAGCACCTATGGTAAAGTGACACCTTCACAATTAGACATCACAAAACAGAGCCAAGAGGTCAGCCCTTTCCCAACAGGTGACCACAAGGCATCAGTAAACAGACACACACGAAAGCATAAAAACAGTACAGAAATAACATAAACGGTCCACAAAGGAAGCGCTGATCTGGAACGATGAGTAAAAATAATTTACTGGAGGGCTTAATAAGTGTCATGGTGCGCCAACCTCACCTTTAGTTCAGATGTAGATCAAGAAACATAGATGTTTGGTTTGCATAAAATACCCCTAACTTATCAATGCATCATCTCCTAGAACATATAAATCAAGATATAAAAAGGAGATAATGTAAAGATAAGGACTCGACTGTGTATAAAACTGAATACCGGAGCAAAAGAAATCCAACAGGTTAATTCTGCTGAGCCTGACAACAGCCGAAGCATCAGGCCCCTACCGTATTTTAATGACCTTTCAGAGGCGGTGCTTCTTTTGTGGACTCACTTGTATGTGATGTTTTCTTGTGTTTTGTCACTTTCCAATACGGTATCCGGGTTCGGGTGTGGTACTTGATAGAATAGATTCCCGATCTTTTCCTTCTTCTAGCAATAGTCATGTGATCTAGCATGTGTGGTACTTTATTGTATTGATTCCTGATCATTGTATATTTCCTTACTTTTTGAAATATATAAACCATGATCGCTTTAAAGTAAAGATATTAGCCTTCTATACATGGAACCTGTGCACAAGTAAATTGGCAAAGACTGATTAAAAAGATTAAATGCCCATTACTGCGTCATTCAATCAAGGTTTGCATCAATATCGAAAGAAATTGCTTATTTCTAGAGATTACATTACATAATATATATTAGAAAAGTTTAACCCAAGTACCATTGCCATGTACAATTATCCCACGTTTATAATGTGTAATTATCAGAAAAAAGATCAGTACTTAAATGACTATCTGTTAGTCGTAAGCCATTTTCTTTGTTTAATCATAGTTTGATAAAAGTGTTTCTCCATGATGATACATTGCAATAGTTAGAAGGCTTCTATGCGAGCTGAACATTTCTTGTACTTCAACAACAGAAGAATCTAGGGCAAAGATTTGGTACCAGTGAAATGCATTTAAGCCCCCCGGAGGCTTAGGCTGTTGTCTGTCTAAGGCAGTGGCTCTGTTGTTGTTGACTTGTTGTTTATTGTTACTCCCATTTTGGGAGTCTGTAATTGTTCTATGTTTTGTTGTACGTTACTTTTATGTCCCCTCTAGTTTTGCAATCATCTTGATGGGGAAGAGAGAGCTGTTTGCTTTGGTTAGTTTGTCTTCCTGGTGTCTCGTGATTGTTGTGCGGCTCTTCCTCGCGGTGCCATGGGTTAATCTGCAGTTTGTGATTGTGGTATTCCTGATCATACTCACTTATTATTTTTAGCTCACCAGAGCCGTCGGTTTGGGATGAGCTTATTGGATGGGACTCGAGCCGTTAAGGCGTCCGTCCGTCCGTTCACACTTTCAAACATTAATATCTCTGAGACCAGCTGGCAAATCGTAAATAAATTTCATCTGGAGCATAATTTGGGTTGTGGATTAGCTGCATTAGGTTTTTGGTCAGATCGGATTAGAACTCTGGTTTCCATGGCAACAGATAGCTCCCATAGGGTTATAATGAGGAAACCTTGTGACCACTCTAGCTCCTTCATTTTTAATTGGTCCTTCTTGATTCTTGCAGGAAACGAGGACAACTATTAAATCTTGGAGTGCTTCGAAATTCGGCAAGATTAGACAAGGGACTTTTGAGTTAGCTGCCCT
This sequence comes from Loripinus fragilis, assembly GCA_964019695.1. Lineage (NCBI taxonomy): Eukaryota > Metazoa > Mollusca > Bivalvia > Lucinida > Lucinidae > Loripinus > Loripinus fragilis. Next base: position 309,963 of record CAXHUL010000179.1, read on the forward strand.
TGAGCGTCTGGAAAAATCCCCGTAGACTTATATTGGGAGAAATATTGTGACCACTCTAGTGCAGTCATTTTTGTATGGATTTTCTTCATTCTTGCAGGTAGCAAGACCAACCATAAAAGCTTGGATGAGTTTGAATTTCGGCAAGATTTCATCACTGACTTTGGAGTTAGCTGCCCTTGAGCGTCTGAGAAATTAATGAATCATGTTGTGACCACTCTAGCGCCTTCATTTTTGATTGGATCTTCTTCATTCTAGCAGGTAACAAGGACAACCATTAAATCTCGGTTGGGTTCAAAATTTGGTCAGATCGAACCTTGGATTGTGGAGTAAGCTGCACTTGAGCATCTGGAAAAATCCCCATATACTTATAATTGGAGATCTGTTGTGACCAATATAGTGCTTTCAATTTTGAATTGAACTTTTTCATTCTTGCAGATAGGAAGGACAACTATAAAAGCTTGAATGAGTTTGAATTCTGTCAAGGTCTCATCATCTATTATAGAGTTAGCTGCCCTTGAGCAGCTTAAAAAATGATGGATAATGTTGTGACCACTCCAGCGCCTTCATTTTGACTTGACCATCTTCATTCTTGCAGATAACAAGGTGAACCATTTAAAGCTTGGATGAGTTCGAAATTCGGGCAAATCAGATCTTGGACTGTGGGGTAAGCTGCCCTTGATCGTCTTAAAAATCCCATAGATTTATAATGGGAGATATTTTATGACCACTCTAGTGCTTTCAATTTTAAATAGATCATATTCTTTCTTGCAGATAAGAAGGACAACTATAAAAGCTCGGATGAGTTTGAATTTCGTCAAGATCCCATCGCCTATTAAGGAGTTAGCTGCCCTTGAGCATCTTAAACAATTGATGGATAATGTAACATTGTTGTGACCACTCTAGCGCCTTTATCTTTAATTGGATCTTCTTCATTCTTGCAGGTAACAAGGACAACCATAAAAGCTTGGATGAGTTTGAATTTAAAGTAGAACCAACCTCAGACTGTGGGGTAAACATCCCTTGAGCATCATAAAAATCTGCATAGACTTACAATGGGAGATCTGTTGTGACCACTCTAGCACCTTCATTTTTAAATGGATCTTCCTCATTCTGGCAGGTAACAAGGACACCCATAAAAGGTTGAAAGAGTTTGATTTTCGGCCACATCCAGCCACCAGCTACAGAGTTAGCTGCCCTTGAGCGTCTAAAATATAACTGTATAATGTTGTGACCACTCTGGTACCTTCATTTTTCTCTTGATTTTCTTCATCCTTCTAGGTTACCAGGACATACATATAAGTATGGATGAGTTTGAATTTCGGTCAGATCCAATCACTGACTACGGAGTTAGCTGCCCTTGAGCATATGAAAACTATACTTTCACCAGGTTTTTTCTGCAATTTTTATTCAGATCTTTTTAATACTTGCAGGTTACTAGAACTTGTATAATATATTGTATTTGGATAAATTTCAGGTCACTGTTTAAAGTTTAGAGTTACCTGCCTTTGCGCATCGTAAACTATGGTGTCTCCAAACATTATGCTAGCTCCATGGTGAGCAATCATTGCCCATTGGGCTACATGTTGTAGTATTCAAAAGGCTTTGATTTTAAGTCAGACCTCTCTTCTATTGCATTGTCAATTTTAAAATGTCACCCAGAAGGCCAGTGCTAATGCAACCATAATACCAATGAGGGGTGCAAATAAAAAAAAAATACAGCAGAAAGATAGCAATAAAAGCTGTACCACGAGAGCAGTGGCTCAGTGGTAGAGTGCTTGACTGGAGACTGAGGGGCCGCGGGTTTGAGCCTCACCGGCGTCACTGCGTTGTGGTCCTTGAGCAAGAAACATTTATCCTAGCTTAATATTGGTTTAAGCCCTCCAGTAAAATATTTTACTGACCGTTCCAAGGCGGTACTTCTTTTGTGGATCTTTTATGTTTTTGTTCTGTCTTGTGTTTGCTATGTTTTGTGCGCGTCTGTTTATATGTGCTTTGTGGTCTCCTGCTGGGAAAGGGCTGACCTCTTGGCTCTCGTTTGTGGTGTCTACTGTGAGTTTGTCACTTTCCCATTGGTATTCTGGGTCAGGTATGGTACTTGATTGTATCGATTCCTGATCTTTGCACACTTACTTACTTTGAACCCAGGAAGACCCGTCCCTGTTTAACTGAAAGATTGTTGATGGGACGTAAAGAATCAAATCAAACAAACAAAAAAAAACAACAAAAGTTTACCTTGATAACACTTCAGGAGACACCCTTGTACATGATTGTCGTGACAGCAATGCTAACACTCCTCTAGCAGCCAATAATATGCCTGCAGTCCCAGCAATGGCTGCAACAGTTGATGTTACAATAATAAGCTCCTTTGAAGACGTTTTTGTCTCAGAATGGCGTAGTGTTATAGTAGATATTGGAGAGGATGTGGTTGAGCTTATAATGTATGTTGAAGAGGGAGTGGTACTTGAGCTTGTTAGTTCTGTTGTCAATGGAGAGGTACCTGCTATAAATATTACGTAAAGAAATAAGCAAAATCCACTTGATAACCCAGCGGTGTTAAGATTAAATATTACATACATTATAAATCAAATGGTTAAGGACGGGGCATGTAACAATCACAAATCAGGAGCCAACCCATTGCACGAGGAGAAATTTTAATAAACACACAAACAAAGGAAAATACATTATATCGAATTGTACAGTTAGAAAGGCAACCACCCCCTACTGCAGAATGATGATTGCCAAATTAGACACTACACAGCAAAAACATAACAAAGCAATTATTTAAATGATCCCTCCTCACATTTACCTGACAAAAGAGCATTCCGAATTTTCTTTAAAATTACAATATATTCAGCTATTCCATTAATACTGATCTTTAGTGTGTTCATCGAACGGTGTATCCTATAAATTTTTCTCATTTAGGTTTAATAAACTTTTTTGTAAATGGAAAAGGAACACGGTATGGGTCATTTGTAAAAGTCACAGAATGTTTAATCAGAGGTTTGGCCTCCATCAGCCTGCATACAGACAGTACACCGGCGGCACATCAAACCAAATACGAGACATGTTTCATGTTTATTTGAACAGATTTGAATTTCACTTTATGCGGTTGCATATAATTAAAATAAACAAATTTTGGTTGTTCGTGCATAACAGACGTGTCCCTGGTATTGCCAAAACGACCAGATGGCAATTTATAGCGTAGCCATAACACGGCGGCCCTTAATACATCCCCACCTTCTTTTTACTAATTTTAAGAGCTAAAACGGGTGTATCTTCTAAGAAAATACGTATTTAAGTGTGAAATTTTCTTTTAAGTTTAGAGGCACACTCAGTCTATTATTAAGATGAGAAACACCCTATATTTGTCTGTTTTTGCTTGGAAACTGGGCTAAATAAGTTTTTCCATAAAAGTGCCGAAATGGGTATGTCATGTATAAAATGTGTCATTGAAGAAGTTTGAAAAGCAAATTCTCAAAACTCACGGCCGACTTAATTTTTTTAGATATTTTAAGTATCTATTACCGATAAAACTGATCACCAAATATTGCATTTGAGTATTTTGCATAAAATTTAGTGTTGCTATGGAAACTGTAAACCCTAAAATTTGATGTAAAAGTCGCTTCCAAAAAGTAAATATCCAACTGGAATGCTTAATTTTCTAACAAAACATACTTTAATTATTTATGTACAAAATGTAAAAGGTTCCAAGAAAAAAAGACCATATCTTTTAGAGAAATTGTTCGAGAAAGATTTAGTACATTTCGTTTCAGACAGCACTTTTAAACGCTTAAATTTTGACTACTCATCTTCAGAGACTGTTTCATACCAGAAAATAAAGATTAAGAACTATTTTCTTGATGCCTGTGTATTTCTGGAGATCAGACTAACCCATGGAAATCAACTGAGTTTCTGAGTTTTGATTAAGTCACTGGACAAGCATGCTACAGTTTTGCTTATAATAGCAGAATATAGATACGTTCAGCCGGTACAATATATACTGAACGAAACTTCTAAACCGCCAGTTAACAAAACACATTTTTTTTCAACATAGCTCATTTATTATTAAACTATTTGAAATGATATTTGGCACAGTATATTTGGGCACATGTATCCGTCGATATACCATAACAAAGTTTGATTCAATAAGGATGTTTATTTATGCGTAACGATTGAGTATTAAAACCGGTTTTGTACGTGGCGCACGATGCTAAATGTTTTTCACCTTGTGTATACTCGTATTTTCATCGACAACCATCCGCCAACTTTATCTTATCACAAAAATGCCAACGTTTGGACTGTATGAGTATAAAGTAGAGGGGTCCGGCTGTGGGTTTACTCGAAAACGAGGCCTCGCTGAAATTGATTTATCAAAAAGTTTGACATGTTTTGATAGAGCTGAAAATTCAGACTACAACCTGTCGGTCATTTTTCATTTTTACACTCAAATGACAAAAAAATCGTCACAAACTGAGTATTACATACGCCATAAAATGTCCTGTATAGTCCACCATACTTTGGTTCGGTGATGTACAAATGTTGCATTGGAACGTCGGAAGTGTCGAGATTGATGTGCAGTACACATTTAATGAGTGACGGATGTTTCAATAATATTGTAGACAAAAACATTTCATCACCATAAACACATTTCTTTGTTCTTTTAGGCCATATGAACCTCCATAGGAGAACTAAATTGCATAAAAATTGCTACTTTAGTACAAAATAAATATGATAATATTCAATAATGTCCATTTACAGCATCAGAAAGTTTCAATGATATTGTGGACAAAAACATGTCATCTGCATAAAGCATTCTTGTGTTGTTTTATGTCATTATGTCATTCTGGATTACCTAAAAATTCCTACTTAATAAAAGCGAAACCCAAAAATGTTCAATAATGTCCATTTAGTTGGTGTTTTTCACTTAAGATCCCTGGAATACTCGGTTTTAAGCGATGAGTTCAAATGTAAGCGTTTGTGTGAACATGAAATGCGATAGTGCCTTTAAACAGTTTATCAATTAAGCATGTTAATTTCAATTTATAAAAATGAAATTTTCATAGGTTCTGTTTATTAAATTTTTCCATATTGAGTGTAAATTGTAGCCATGTATGTTTCATATATGTTAAGATATATGAAACAATATCGGGTGGCGGTTTAGAAGTTTCGCTCAGTATATTTACTTCCACACTCCTAACTGCCTCAGCCACTGTGGGTACTAAGCTGATGGATATGTTGCGTATGTTGTTTTTGTTGCTGTTCTTGTTGTTGATTTATTTTTATAATGATCCCATTGAGCGTGGATTTAATAGTGGCTCCTTGTTTTGTTCAAAGTATTTTTCCTGTTTTGTCATTATCTTGATGGGGAGGAATTAGCTTGGTTCCTTACATAAAATTTGTTCTTGGTGTTATGTGAGGCCTGTGTTCTGACATGACTCTTCAATTTCTCGTGGTGCCTTGGGTTGATCTAAGTACTGTGCATATGGCACTTCCTAGTCATTACTAACTTGGCTCTCGTCTGCGGTGTCTACTGTGAGTCTGTCACTTTCCAATTGGTATCCTGGATCAGGTGTGGTACTTGATTGTATCGATTCCTGATCTTTGCACCCTTACTTACTTTGTGTATTTTAATAACCTAACTGCATTTTAAATCGAATAGGGGTCGCCATCTTAATGTTCTGTTTGGGAAATATTTATCTCCACGGTATTTTAAAAAAGCGAAGGGAAAATTGTAATCGCCTCAGCCCGTCTGTCCGTTATTCGATCTCCTCCTAAACCGTTGGACAAAATCCAACCAAATTGGTTTGTGAGTTACTCATATGAATGGGGCGTGCAACAGCAGATTTGTTTTGGCCAAGCCCACCTGGGGACCTGGAGAGGGATCACAATGTTAAATATCATTAAATTTCATTTCAAATACAAAGACAATTTCAAAGATATTTATACCAAAAGTAATGTGTGTTCTCACAAATGAAAGATACAAAACGGCTTATCATCAATTGAGCGCAAATGATTTTTTCCATGCCATCGATTGAGCGCAAAACCTTTTCATCGATTGAGCGCAGATTCAGTGTTCACTCACCTACATAATTCTTTTGTTATGGGATTACCTGTAGTAAATACAAGCCCAGGCAGGCAATATCAGCTTGTGTGCACCATAACATACTCAACAAGTTACGGTTCTTACTTGGTCAGTTGGTTGTCATTTTAAATTCGTTTTTATTGGTGAAATTGGGTGAAATTATTCGTACAACAAACGAGCGTTTGGGACGGACATTGGACGGCATACTTTAGATGAAACTTTTAAGTATTGCCCAACATTTTTCATGCAGCTCTATACAATACATGGTACGACGAATGAACATTATATGCTATAAGTATACTGTCTGTGGACGCCTGCCGTATCTGTGCAAAGAGCTCTTCCCTGGTGAATTCGCCATGTATTAGACGGCTAACGGAAGGTAAATACCTCCACAGGTATCTGCCCAAAATATTTGCGCTCAATTGATGAGCAGGGTTTCTAAACTCTATATAAATCCTGCGCTCAATTGATAGCATTTTCTGCGCTGAATTGATGAGCATTTGCGCTCAATTGATGAATCACCTACAAAACATATCAAACGAGCTTATATTCTATAACCTGGGGCATGCCACAGTGGGGGACTTTGGGGCGCTGGGGTGCCAAGAGGGTCAAACAAAATTCCAATATGGTCATGTGGCATATTAAATTGACGGGGATGACTAACAGAACAGAATGCAAGTAAACATTTTGCCCTCTGGTCAAGATTGGTGACCTTGAGGTGATGTCGAAATGTCAAATATCATTAAGTTTAAGTTACAAAGTAAATTTTAAAGAGTATTATACGAAACAGTGTGTGTGTTCTAACAAATAAAAGATAGAAAACATATTGAATGGAATTTTCATTCTGTTGCCTGGGTCATGCCTCTTAGTGGGACTTTGGGGTACCGTGGGGGATCAAAACTTAAGCGTTGGAATTTGCGATGGCGCCCCATCGACAGGTCGTTCTAGTGTTTTTTGTAGACGACAGGTGTTTGAAAATAGAATGCTTGAAACTTAAAAAAAGGGAGCTAATGTTATTATTTTATAACATTTACTCTGGTCATAAAAATGTTTATTCATGGTAAACTAGAGGAACCTGATTACATTTCATAATTTCGAGAATAGCCTTTTTTATAATTGTTAGGACAAGCTTATTATATTTTGTAAAACATATGTTAAGGAGCTCATGTTTGTTTCCTCTAAATCCTGTATATATATATATTCAAATAATGAGTTGACGTTACATGATGTTTTGTTTTTATTTAATATAAACTTTGCTTAATAATGTGCCAACGCGTTTCGCTGAGCTCTTCAGGGCTGGTGCATAGTAACGTCGTAACGTTGAGACGTCACGTTTGGACGTCGTCACGTTGAGACGTAAACTTAGAGGTCACGTGACGTGACTATACGTTTTTTGAATAGCTGTTCATAAAACATTTAATTAAGGTTTAAAGCATCGAATGAAATGCTTTTACTTCGCTAACCTGGCAGAAATGCTTTCTGTGTGCATTTTTAAGAAAGGAAACATTTGAAATTTTGGAATACTTCTGCTGCAATTGTCGATGTGTTCACTTAAAGGAATCTGTCTTGTTGAAGAGTCTCTTATTTGTTGCGCGTGTATAGCTTTCTGGTGCGTAATTTATCGCCTGTTTGACAAATATAAAGTTCTTTGCATCCATTGCAGTTAATGGCATAAATGACATTCTGTACATCGCAAGACATCGTTCTGTTTACGTAGAAAACTGCCCTGATAGTTTAAATACCAGCTCACCCTATTACAGAAATAATTAATTGTCATAAAAAGGTACAATCGGGATAGGGTTATATTAGCTACGTAGTTGGAAAATATATGCAATTGTACTGATTTTCGGATTATTTGATATGGCTATTCTTATTTACAGAAGTTTAGTATTTCTGCGCGTCTAAAGTGTATAATACTAACACTGGTCGCCTATATGACCAATGGATAAACTTGGTAATTTATTGGACGATAAATCACTGCTAAGACTGGGCATGGGTTGGCGTGACGTCAATCGGTCGCAAGTATGAGTTTCATGACGTCATCTATCACATTCAGCCTTGTAACGTTGGCAATATATGGCGTAACGTCGTTTTTACAAATACTGAACTTTTAAAACGACGCAAAAATACAGCTTTAGACCAAACAAAAGTTACAAGAAACTTTAACACTCTGTGCAAAATGATGAAATCGTTATAGACTAATTTTACTGAGCAGTTTAAAAAGCTTTTCAAACGTTATGATAAAGACTGGATATCATGGAATTTGTAGCTGGGCACGCAGTGGCTTAACTTAAGGTTGTCATTAGCTATGACTATCTGTGAGTGGAGCCTGTTTCTTTGTTTCATCATAGTATGTTAATTTGATCAGAGTGTTTCTCCATGATGATACATTTCAATAGTTAGAAGGACTCCATGCGGGCTGAACATTTTTGGTACTTCAACAATAGCAGAATCTAGTGCGAGGATTTGATGCCAGTAGGATGCATTTGGGCCCCCAGTGGCTTGAGCTGCTGTCCGTTCTAAGGCGATGGTTCTGTTGTTGTTGATTTTTTGTTTATTTTTACTCCCATTGTGGGAGTCTGTAATTGTTCTATGATTTGCTGTACGCTACTTTATTTCCAATCTAGTTTTGCAATCATCTTGATGGGGAGGTGAGAGCTGGTTGCTTTACTTAGTTTGTCTTCCTGGTACCTCGTGAGTGCTGTGTGGCTCTACCTCGCGGTGCGATGGGTTTGTCTGTTGTTTCAAATTTGGTATTTCTGATCATACTCGCTTATTATTTTCGTTCATATTTCACTATGACGGTTCCAGCTTAAAGACGTATATATAGACATTATGTTTGGAGCCTGATGTTGTGTCTGTGGTCAGCCAACCAGGATTTAACTGATGGAATTGTTTTGACAGGTATGCAGTTTCATATACTGTTGTGTCCTTATTTTTGCTTTATCTCCGTTTTATATCTCAAGTTGTATGTACATGGAAATGATACATTGATATGTTAGGGATCTTTCTTGCGAACCAAACATCTATAAGTCTTGATCCACATCTGAAATAAGGGTAGGTATGGTACCGTCAAACATATTTAAGCCCTCTAGTAATTTTCTTTCTGACAGAACCAAGGCAGTGTCTCTGTAGATCCTTTTGGTTATTTGTGTTTTGTGTTTGTCTGTGTCATACTGTCTTGTTGTCACCTGCTGTGAAAGGCCTGACCTCTCGGCTCTCTGGCATGTAATATGCACTTGTGTTTTGTCACTTTCCCATATGATGTCTTGGATACTTGATTATATCGATTTCTGATATTTACCTTCTCCCTTACTTTAATAGTAAAACTTAAGACTTATCTAAAATATTTATTTTTTTCTGATTAAACTTTTTCTTTTTAACAATAATATGTTGGTTATTTTTTAAAAAAAATGTAAGGCTTTTTTGCTGACGTTTTCTTATTTCACCCTTGTTAGACTTTATCAAATGTGAAATATTACACCGTGTAATTTTATTTAAATCATTCAAATTTGTCTAAAAACTAACGTCCATTAATTGCCAAAACTATTAATTTTGTAATAATGTGAACAGAATTTTAACAAAAAAATGAACAGAAGTATCATAACTCTCCATGCTAAATGGAATTTGAATGCGTGTTAAATACAAAGTAATGATATACAGGAACATATTGATTAAATTAATGTTTGATAGAAAACAAATAATATGTGAAAAGATGTATTTCACCTGTAAAATATAATTGAATATACTCTCTACATTCCCCGTTGACTTTTCTGATCCCAATTCAACTTTCCAAACGCCAATAACTTGTTTGTAAGTAGAAAAAACACCGATAGTGCATCATTTTCTTAAACGGATCTTAAGGACTATTTAGTAAACCTGTTTTGGCTAAAATTCCTTTATCTGAGCTACCACTCCTGCAGTTTTTGTTTTGGAGTACAGACACACTATGCAACGTCATCATAGCTATGACGTATTTTACGAACAGATATGTAGCCAGTAGTGTGTAATAATGCAAAATGTTCATTGTATATGAAAATAAGAAAATTCAAAAAGTTTTGTTATGAATATCACAGCTAAAAAGGGTATATTTCACTCCATGAAATAATTGTCATATTCATTCAAAAAATTGTATTCTCTATATATTTGTTTATTATATACATGTAATTGATTAAACTATTGAGGAGTATCACAATGCATATTTGATGTCATAATAGTGCTCAAGATTAATACATACATAGGCAATTTTGAACAATAAAATGATCGCTGGTGTCTCAAACATATTTTTTGCCAAAAGGTAGTTCATTCAACAAGCATAATTATTGGGCTGAAATTAATCAAGTTTATTTATTTGAACATAATCAATTGGGGGATAACTTTGGGGAGGTATAATATTGGATATACTGCCAGAAAAAATAGATAGCAGAGCCGAAGACCCTAACTTCAGAAACGTATTTTCGAAGATAAACCACCGCAAATGACTATTTTTAATATCATTGAATATGGTTATCCCATTTTAATGTACTGTTTTAAAACCTTTGTTAACATTGAACGCACTGTGTGACGGCTACTCCTAACGGCTGCCAGTTGCATGAAGCAACTTGTAAGCCCAGAAAAGCTTTACATTTGAGATGTCGTTCATACCTCCATGAATGGATCGATTTAAGCCGCCCCCACAAACTCGCCATTCGGTCAGGTCAACGGCACCCAATAACGTCATTTGTTTACTGACGTTTGCGTGACATGTAACTTGCATCGCCATGACGCTAAGCGCAAAAATGGCATTTTGGCTATTTGAAAACCTTTGTTATGTCTGATTTGATTCAAAATATCCGGAAAACCAGCCAATTAAAGTGAACATTAAAAACTGATACTTGACTGAAATTTAAGTATTAAAACTTAAATATGTACTATACATGGAAATGAAAACATCCGGTCTTTTGCAAAGTTAACGTGATTCCTTCGAAATATGAAAGAGGGCAAAGTCTCCCCGTTATCTTTGCAAAGGACCCTATTTGTTCATGATTTCATACTTGATTTTATTTATTAAATATATTATAGTGGTGTATATCGTTGGCGTCGCGTTACACTCGCTTATGCATTGTAATGGTTGTCTTTGCATCAGCATCTGTTGGTCCTGAGGGTAGTGTTGTTACCCTAGTCTGAAAAGCAATGGTTTTAACAGCCGTCCTTTGACAGCTAATGTTCTCGCTACGCATAATCATTAAATGTGCCACACTTTCCAAATGCATTGTTTCTGAATTTACATATTTGGCACTTCAAAAACAAGTTAAATGGGCACGTGTTTCCAAGGCGGTGCTTTGTTTGTGGATCATTTTTTCATTTATGTTTTGTGTTTGTCATGCTTTCATGTCTGTACAATGCTGGGAAATCGCTTACATCATGGCTCACTTGTGTATGGACTTTTGTTGTGCTTTGGCACTTTCTCCTGTGGTGTCCTTGGTCGGGTGTTGTACTTGATTGTATCAATTCCTGATTTTTGCCTCCTTACTATAGATTATCAGGATATTAAGACACACTCGTGTTTTAAACAGCAAATAACCCAAACAGATACTTTCCTACCTGGCTGATATGCAGGTGCGCCACCACCTGAAACAAATAAAAAACATGTGTTCAGTTCAAATAGCGAAGTGGTATATTTCCAGAAATGTAACATTGCAATTTAAGAACTCTCACATTGTCTGCCGTGGTGTCACTCTTCATTTTTTGTAACCATTCAGGTTCCAAAAAGCACGGCAAAGGGGTACATTTTTTATGCCGAAATGCAAACCATGTTTACATAAAAGGTGGTATCTTAAAAAGTAAGTTAGTATGATCAGGACATAGCAAAATCACAAAGTCTGCCACCACGTTATTCATTAAAATGATATTTTTGAAAAGTTTTTTATTTGCCTATCTGCGTTTAGTGATGCCAAATAAGAATGATCTACTGCTTCTACCAATGAAATAGAAATTAAATGGGCTATTTGCACTCCAGGCTGTTTCAACATCTTTTGTTGAATGCGTTTCTTGTAGAAAACAGACATTGAATTGTTTAGTATGAAGGTGGGTAAAAATTGTGCCCTCTTTATTTTTTTACCCAAGTCCCTTACATTAAATGAGCATAAAGATAACTTCATTTTTATGGAGGAAACGTGTGATTGCATACTGACCCTGAGAGACATGTTTTAACCAAAAATAGGTGTAAAATACACATTAAATGATAAAAGGTTGCTAATTATAAGATAATAACTCATTATGATAATTAAGCAAATAAACAGAAACATTTGAAGGATTGCATAAAAAAATTCTGAAAAAGTTTGGTTTTGACCTTGTGACCCCCCCCCCCAGGGTCTTGGGAATCTGTTGGCAAAATATGTGCTACCATGTGGCTGCATTCATGATTCCATTTAATTTGATATGCAACATGACCATATTTTGAAAAAGTTGAATTTTGACCCTTTGATCTAAAATCACGTATGATATGTTTTATATTAATTGCACCTCTCTCTGCATGCGAAATTTCAGTAAAAATATTGACAACTGCTGAGTTATAATTGCACAATTTAAATATTTGACCTTTGACCCCACCTAAGGGGCCAGGGGATGGGGTAAAATTTTAATCACTGTCATGGTTATCTACATGCACTGGGTAATCATGGTCTATAGTGAGTAGTTGTCAGATATAATAGTTTTGGAGAAATGTGAAGTTTATTACACAAAAAGCCAATATAGCTTTCGCAGTAGCCTAAATCTAAGTATAAAAGGGTCATATTTCAGTCGAAACTTTGCGAATGACTCTAATTTCGATATTGACCTGTAATTATGATGCTTTACCCTTCTGTAAAATTGGATTGAAATTGTTGGATCCCTTTAAACGTTAGTGAATAGAAACCCCAATTTATACAAATTTAATTAAAAAGGGCCATATATCAGTCAATCTTTTGAGGATGACCTACGCTTTAGAACTTGACCTGTATTTAATGATGCTTTACCCTAAGGCTTCTGTAAAGTTTGAATGAAATCGATGCTTTACGTCAAAAGTCATCAAACGGAAACCAAAAGTGTGACACCGTGGATGACAACGAAGCTGACGGAGACATGATCCATATGTGTCGACCATGCTTCGCTGGCGACACACAAGGAGAAAAATAAAGATGAGGATTGAACAGTACATACAACTGCACATCGGCAAAACAAAAATCCAACAGTTAAACCCCAGTTGGCCTGACCACAGACACAATATCTGGCCCTAACGCTTTCATTTATAGATAAATATTTAAGTTGGAACCATGATATAGTCTGAGGGCAGATCCGCTGGCGTGCAATTAAAGAGCAAACCAATGTTGCCAAACATAATTAGGCTGACCGCTAAGAATGTAGTGTCTTTCAAAACATTAATGTTAAAACCAATTTTCTTACAATGAAGACTTATTTTGATAAACTTATTTTAATAGTTTGAGCCAGCAATTTTCTTTAATATATACACTCAGTCACCATAAATCTCTAGTTCGGAAAGTCCCTATCGCAAAAAAGATTTAAGTCTGGCTTTGAATTTAAATAAAAATCAAAATTTCGGCAGTGGAATTTAGAAAAAGGTTTTTTCTGCTAGAAAACCTCAAAACCCACACTTGCGTGCGTTCCAAACTAGTGCTTCCTAAATGCATGCATACATTTCTGATTTCTCATTATTTCCATCACGAATAACGTCAGAGATGATTAAGGATTTTTCGAAAAAAATGTTAACTCTACTTTTATCTCTTTATTTTATGTTAAAAGGTGTTGGTTCAACTACCTTCTTGGCTTCCCTTCTGAAAGTGACGTACACATGTTGTTTGACATTTTCTTATAACCCTGACATTTACTTACACTATTCACTTTTACGCGTTCGATGAAAATGATATTGACAAATAATATAATTCCGTAATATCATACCTCCTCCTCCTCCTCCAATTATCATACCACCTCCTGAAATATGGAAAAGACGTGAATTGTACACACCAATCAATTTGAAATTGCCACCGCAAATCATAGCTATAGAGAATATATCACACTGAACTTCAGTTACATAAGGTTGATTCCTTTGATATTAAGTGTCCTTTTTAGTCACGGAATTGTCCACAGCAAATGGCATAGTTTCATTAATAATGTTGATAAGCAGGATGTTTTTATTTTTGAAATAGTTACTTCCAACTTCTTCATGGAGATGTTCATTGCTCCATTACCTATAGGAACATATTTTGCAGGTTTTTTTTGCAAGAGTATGTTCCCAATTTCAGACTGCTTAACTAATGTAAACTATATGATACACTTTCTATAACCTTTCCTAACTTTCAACACAGACACTCAGATGCAATATTTGTTAAAAGAAGCCTCTTCTGTCACAGGACGCATCAAAGATGGCATTTTACAGTGATTTCGTTAATAAATTCATGTTAATTATTGGAAAGCCGAATATGCGCGATCAATTTAAAAAAAACGATAATTAAATGCTATACAAAAAATGGGAAAAATATGGCTATCATGCGATAGTCTGTATGCCTGCGGTGTTTAGCTATGGTTTCATTTTATTTGCAGAACGGTGGGTCAGGCCTCAGACTGTCCCTCAATGATGGCCCTGACTTTCATACATTGGTTGCTGTCTGATGCTCGTCAATGGCTGGGCCCAGAGTGTCTCGACTTTAGGTTCTTTTTTAGCTTTGACTATCTGTGAGTCATAAGCCTTTTTATTTGTCCAATCATCGGTGGCTTAGGTTGCTGTCCATTTTATGGCGTTGGTTATGGTATTGTTGATTCGTTATTTAATGTTGCTCCAATTGTTTGAAGAGCTCATTTTTGTCCTTGCTTTGTTATGCATTACATATTGTGTCGTGTAATCATCATGACGAGAACGACGGAGCCGTTTACTTCAATTGTCTTCCTGATGTCCTGACTGTTAGTGATCTGTGAATCTTCCTCATGGTGCCGTGGGTAGGTATGCAGTGTATGAATGTGATATTCCCTGATCACACTCACCTACTACATGTATTTGTTGTATGACTGCGTTCATGTGTAACTTCCCGATAGTGAAATAAAAAATGATGTATATGTTGACCTATTTGTTATCTATACATACACTCGCAATAATCACGTGTTCAATAATTATGAGTTATATATAGTTTTAGAATCCCGAGTACCTAAAATTTCGCCCTATAGTGGCTGGATAAGCATGTCAAACATAGCACTTAAGCTATATAGTTTATATCCTACTTCAAGTAAGTAAGGGTGCAAAGATCAGGAATAGATACAATCAAGTACCAGACCTGACCCAGGATATCAATGGGAAAGTGACAAACTCACAGTTAGACACCACAAACGAGAGCCAGAGGTCAGTCCTTTCCCAGCAGGTGACCACAAGGCACAAATAAACAGACGCACATAAAGGCATAACAAACGCACGAGACAGAAAAAAATCATAAAAAAATTCACAAAAGAAGTACTGCCTTGGAAGGGTCAGTGAAATATTTTACTGGAGGGCTTAAACCTGTTTAACGGGCCCAACCTCACCCTTAATTCAGAGGTGGATCAAGACACATAGATCTTGGTTTGCATGATGCATCCATAACTATCAATACATCATCTTCTCCTAGAACATATAAATCAAGATATAAAAAGGAGATAAGCAAAGATATGGACTCAACAGTAAATAACACGAATACTGGAGCAAACGAAATTCAACAGGTAAACCCTGGTTGGCATGACAAACAGCTAAAGCATCTTACTAATAGATAAGTCTTTAAGTCTCAACCGTCATAGAGTCTGAAGTCCAACACACCGGCGTACTATTTAGGAGGAAAGCAATGTTGCCAACCGTGATTGAGTTTAACACCAAGCATGCAGTCTGTTACAATACATTAATGTGAAAGCCAATCTTTTTATAATGGGGAATAATGGACTGCGCTGACAAATTATTAGAGGCAAACAATCTTCTTCAATTAATACACTAAGTCACCATCGAATTCACGTACCAAAAGTCCTTGGCGCAAAATAAATTTAAGTAAGTAAGTGTGCAAAGATCAGGAATCGATACAATCAAGTACCACACCTGACCCAGGATACCAATAGGAAAGTGACAAACTCACAGCAGGCACCACAAACAAGAGCCAAGAGGCCAGCCCCCCCCCCCCCCCCCCCCCCCCGCAGGCGACCACAAAGCACATATTAACAGACGCGCACAAAACATAGCAAACACAAGACAGAACAAAAACATAAAAGATCCACAAAAGAAGTACCGCCTTGGAACGTCCAACTTGGAATTTAGATATCAAATGATAGTACGTCTATACTGAGCGAAACTTCCAAACCGCCACTCGATATTTTCTCACATATCTAAACATATAGGATACATACATGGCTACAATTTACACTCAATGTGGAAAAACAAATTAAACAGAGCGTGTCAAAATTTCATTATCATAAACTGAAAGTAATTTGCTCAATTGATAGACTGTGCAAAGGCACCATCGCATTTCATTTTCACACAAGCGCTAAAACTTTAACTCATCGCTTAAAGCCGAGTATTTCAGGGACCTAAAGTGAAAAACACCGACTTTATCGTGTTTTAAATGGACATTATTGACCATTTTTGGGTTTGCTTTTATTAAGTAGGAATTTTCAGGTATTCCACAATGTTCCTATGGAAGCCCATATGACACAAAACAACAAAAGAATGCTTTATGGAGATGACATGTTTGTGTCTACAATATTATTGAAACTTTCTGGTGCAGTAAATGGAAATTATTATTGAACACTATCGTGTTTACTTTGTAATAAAGTAACAATTTTCTTGCAATTCAGTGCTCCTATGGAGGCCCATATGACCTAAAGAACACAGAATTGTGTTTATGGTCATGACATGTTTTGTCTTCAATATTATTGAAACATCCGTCACACATTAACCGTGTAATGCACATCAATCTCGACACTTCCGACTTTCGAATGCAGCATTTGTGCAACACCGCACCAATGTATGGTGGATTATACAGGACATTTAATGACATACGTAATATTCAGTTTTTGTCAATTTTTCTCATCTTACGAGTGCAAAAATGACAAATGAACGACAGGTTGTGATGTAAACTTTGTGCTCTATCAAAAATGTCAAACTTTTTGATAAATTATGTTTCAGTCTCAGCGAGGCCCCGTTTTCGATTGAACCCACAGCCCAACCCCTCTAGTTTATATTCATACAACCCACACGTTGGCATTTTTGTGATAAAATAAAGTTGTCCGGTAGATGTTGATGAAAATACGAGTATACATAAGGCAAAACACATTTAGCATCGTGTGCCACGTGCGAAAAATGGCATTAATACTCTATCGTTACGCATAAATGAACATCCTTATTGAATTAAACTTTGTCATGTTCAGTCGACGGATACATGTGCCCAGATATACTGTGTCAAATATCATTGCAAGCAGTTTAATAATAAATGAGCTATATTGAAAAATGTGTTTTGTTAACTGGCGGTTTAGAAGTGTCCTTCAGTATATAAAATTTAGAAAAGGTTTTGTGAAGTTTATGATACGGATAGCCTTTTTTTAAGAGGTTTCAGACTTGTTAATTTATTGCGAGTGTTGAGTGTTAAACCTTTTATCAAAAAATAAAGTGCTATGCTAGTAACGACACGTTCTTCAAATGTATAACAAAAACTGTACTGGAAGATGTCATGCTTATTTTGTTGTTGTGCATGAAAAATAGTTATAACCAATATTTTATCATTTAGGTTGGCAATGAAAGGGATTAATAGCGTCGGATGAATACGCAGGTCGAAACTTATGTAGATAGCTTTAATGCATGTTTATGGATTGTTTTTGTCGTGCTTACGATAAGTAACATGCTGGCTTAAATATCTTTTACAAGCACTTCATAAAAGTGGTGTGTTTGTCATGGTGATGGCGATCAAAATGCCAAAAATTGTTGATATTATAACATTAATGAGCATGCAATGTATGTTGAACATGAATAAGGTTCTAACCTATAATATACTTTTACATATAATCTATTTGAATAGAGTCATTGAAGACATGTGCGGCTAATTCCCATGTGCACCATTCCTACAACAGATAACCCAGAAATCGATGGAGAATGTTTATTTCCCCTGTCTTTCGACCAGTAACATATTCGGATCAATACAGTGTTAAAATAATTTAATGTGAGATAAAATATGTCCGAAATCCAAGATAGATATTATATTGGTTACAAGGGGAAGTAATCAATGTATGTTAATTCCAAATTTATGCCTGGTAGATGGGAAGGCTTTATATTGAATTGTGCATGGAAACTGTGGAGTTGGGTTAAATTTTGGCCCTCCTGATTTTTTTTTTCAATGTCAGATTTTGGATAGGGAAAAGATGGAAAGCTTATTCAAATGATTAAGGTCATTTGTTGTTATTCATTATTGTCAACCTCCGCGGGCGGGGGCATTTAGCACAGATTCTACCACAATATGGTCCCGCAGTGCAGAGCTTTTATCATGGCTTTGAAAATTGAAAAAATAAAAACCCCGCTATTCCCCGTGCCCAAGGGGGTGGGATACAAATGACTGGTCCATAATAATTACCTAAAATGAACCTATTGAAAAGTCTATGATGATACTGGCTGCTGAAAACAAAATTAGATAAAGTGTTCCAGATTGTCGCTTTAAATTTTTAGCTAATATACACTAATTTATATAATTTCATAAGAGCTTACCTCCACCTACTCCTCCGAGTACCATGCCGCCTCCTGAAAGAGAAAACAATGAATCATAAAGACCAATTAATTTGTAATCGTCGCCGCAAATCAAATTTGTATGTAAGTCAGTGCATGACTACGTTCTTGTGTACTCTCCTATATTTGCTAATTGATTTCAAGCAGTTTGGTTTCCGTTTACTGTGTCCCAATTAGGAATCGGATATCTTTCTGTCAATTTCCCCAGTGATTTGCTCGATCACATAAATGATAACCCTTTCAAACAAGCGCCCGTTTGATCCTACAGAGGCCTTCAATGAAGCGACCAGATTAGTACTTGATTGTATCGATTCCTGATCTTTGCAACCTTATTACTTTGGAAAGAATTGTCCAAACGAATTTGTCCAAACTATTCTACATGTAAAGCTTCTAATTTTCAATCGTTTTTTCTGCACTTACTATATTTGACTGCGCAGATCTGGTGTTTACAGAAGTTTGCTCTTTGATCAACATTTGTTTAATCGTGACGGATAGATTTGCTGTCTTCCTCGGTTGAATCAGTACTAAGCAGCGAATAATTAATAGTGTAATCTAAGCAAAGTTGTGGGGTTTTTAAGGAATATATATATATATATAATTTCATAAGAACTTACCTCCACCTCCTCCTCCGGGTACCATTCCACCTCCTGAAAGAGAAAACAGTGAATCATAAGAACCAATTAATTTGTAATCGTCACCGCAAATCAAATTTGTAGGTAAGCCAGTGCATGACTGCGTTCTTGTGTACTCTCCTATATTTGCTAATTGACTTTAAGCAGTTTGGTATCCAATTACTATTATTTACCATAAGTGAAACTATATGACCTGTTTAGAGATGAAGATACACCAGAAAAGAATATGCCTTAAACATTTGCTACTACATTCAATGATGTGCGCGGTCCAACTGCCCATTACTTCATATATGAACTTGCCATTTTTAATTTACGATAATATTAAACAAAAAGTTAATAATATATGCAGGACCTCGGGCCACTATGTGCTTGTTTGCTGACCCGTCTGTAGGTTAAACTGGACACACAAATAATATTTACTCATAGTTATATAGCAAAAGTTATGTTGATACCAAATAATCATCTAATCGACGCACGGAAATAGGTAAAAACCTATCAAATTCATATGATTTTGTTATCAGGTCCTGAATATTGAAGAATGATTAAAGGCAGAATGTCCACACTAAAGCTGGTGCTAGGTGCGTGAGGTACTGCACAATGCGTTAAGAATCTGTCATACCAGCTTGGCAAAGTATGAGCTTGGGCAACAAACAATGCACTGACAGCCTCTTCTTCTTAGTCCATCTAGTTGGCTGTGGTTGTTGTTGTTTTTTGATGGTGTTTATTCTGATTTTTTTACTACATTTAATGATATTGCTCTTATTGTGTTCAGGGGTTTGAATTTTGTCCTGGTTCTGCAATATCTTTATATGCGTCGTTTGTTTCTAACAATCTTCTCGCTGAGTTACAAAGACCTGGTTGTTTTACATTAATTTTGTTAAACATTAAGCGCACTCTTCCAGGATCATGTCACAATAAAACACTGCAGACCAATTGGTGACGCCAGGTAGAAGAGAATATGTCCCAACCCTAAATTGAAAGTAGCATGCTTTTTAAAAGTCTGATTATCACATTGCTGTGTCACAGTGATAAAATATATAAAGTATGACTGATATCGACCATTTAGTTCAGCAGATAGCATGCGGAAACACATTTCTTTTCAAAGCTTAACAACACAAAGTGCTGGTGTGACCATGAAGGTAAGGTCAAGGATACCAAAATTATCAATGCGTTTCCCCCTCCCAGAAATGTATCAATACATATTTGATCACAATATAACCACTGGTTTAGAAGATAGAGCTTGATGTTGTTGTACCCAGGTTGCTCATGCACACACAAGATAATGTAATGCCAAATTCTGTGCCTAAATGTTTTTATTTATTATTTTTAAAAATAAATATTGTTCTAAATACAATTTTATACCAGCTCATACAATATTGTTTAATCCAGATTATAAATTTGACCAATGTACTCTAGGAGTATTGGTATTGCAATGAAAAGTCCCAAAAATAGTTAGTGAGTATGATCAGGAAATACCACAATTACAAACTGCAGACAACCCCGTGGCATCGCGAGGAAGAGACGCTCAACCATCACGAGACACCAGGAAGACAAATTAAGCAAAGCAATCAGCTCTCTCTTCCCCATCAAGATGATTGCAATACTAAAATGGACATAACGTAACGTACAACAAAACATAGAACAATCACAGCATCCCACAATGGGAGTAACAATAAACAAAAAGTCAACAACAACAGAACCGCCGCCTTAGAACGGACAGCAGCCTAAGCCACCGGGGGAGGGGGGGGCTTAAATGCATTTTACTAGTACCAAACCTTCGCCCTAGAATCTGCTGTTGTTGAAGTACAAGAAATGTTCAGCTCGCATGGAGGCCATCAATGTATCAACATGAAAAACACTCTAATCAAATTAACACTCCATGATGAAACAAGGAAAAGGGCTCATGACTCACAGATAGTCAGAGCTAAAGAAAACCTCAAGTTGAGCCACGATGGGTCCAGCTACAGATAAGCATCAGGCACCAACCCACTGATTAAAGCTTTACGTCAGAGCTGTCATAGAGTCTGAGGCCTAACCCACCATCATGCAATTAAAGAGAAAACAATAGCTATAAACCGTGATTGGGTTTAAAACTAGGCATGCAGACTGTCGCATGATATCCAAATTATATCCAACCCTTATATAACGTTTTACTATCTTTTTGAATTGATCACTTAAATTAGGTTTTCCAACAATTCGTTTGAATTTATAGACTAAATCACCATAAAATATAGGTTCTGACATGCCTTGTTGCAGAAGAGCTTTTAACCCAATGTTGTATTTAACAATTAACTCTGAGTGTCTGTAGTAGAATTTAGAAAATGCTTTTTGAATTTTATGATATCCATAATCTTGTTTTAATAATTTAGCAGTTACAATTAAGTTTCTGTTGTTGAAGTCATCAACATTAGAGCACACTCTAGCAAAACGAATAAGCTGAGAAATATATACACCATAGGAAGGAGAGCCAGGAACATCTCCATCAAGAAATGGGAAACTTACTATTTCAAAATTAAAATCATCCCGTTTATCATAAATTTTAGAAGAAACTATGCCATTTAATATTGACAATTTCAAGTCCAAAAACGGAGCTTCAGTATCAGAAGAATTCGCCTTATTTAACTGAAGTTCAGTGGGATATATCTGACCTACCATTTGTTCAAAATAAGGATTATCTATATTTAGTAAGTCATCTAAATATCTGGAGGTAGAGTTAAAAGCTTCAATAATATCAGCTTGATTATTTTCTGACAGAGACAACATAAAGTCTCTCTCATAACAAAACCAAAACAAAGCTGCAACAAGAGGAGCACAATTAGTACCCATTGGAATACCGACAATTTGTCTATTTAATGTTGAGCCAAATCTTATAAATATATTTTCCAAAAAATAATGGAGCGCATCACACATTTTCTGACATGACCACAATTTATATCGTTTAGGTTGTTCAGAAGTAAAAAAGGCATTTTTATCATTACAAGCCAAATAAAGTGAGCCCTCTCTGTTAAATGTTTGTTCAATTAATTCTGTCAGTTTTTCTTTTATTAGATTATGAGGCAATATAGTATAGAGAGTAGAGAAATCATGTATAGACAAACCAGATGCTAGAAAACCTCTAGACTTCAATTTATTAAGAATTTCACCTGAATTTTTTATAGACCAAAATACATTTTTACCATTTCTTTCATAAACTGTTGTGCAACATTTAATGACATGATTTTTTAATTGCAGTGAGGCAAGAAGTCAAAAGAATAGACACCTCAGTAGTTGTACATGCACTAGAATAAGCAATAAAATGCGACTTATAGGGCCGTTTATGAAGATTAGGTAACCAGTATAACGTAGGAAGCTTCAACAAACAACCCAAACATAGCTGCCATATTGCATCGATGCCTATCAACGATAGATGTCTCATCAAGCCTGTTATGTTCATATGTTTTGGCAGTGCTAAGTTCTTGCTTTAGGGTGTTAATATAGTATTTTATTTCAAACGACCACAACATTGTTAGCAGCCTTATCTGCGGGGGCCAAAACAAACTTCCTATGGAATTCCTGGATCCCTTTCTTCAAGTGTCTAAAAGTGAATTTAGGTTTAGGTGGTAGAAGATCTAAATTGTTGCAATAAAATGAAATTCTACCATCAATAATTTTAAAAATATTCAGTTTCCAACTATTTAAGGCGTTAGACTCAACATGCTCTCGTTTACACCAGCGATTACAAAATTCTTGTAAGGCTCCTGCAATTTCCTCACGAAATGATTTGAAGTCTATTTGCACAGGAAATCTATATTTAGGCCCCTTACATATAATAGACCGAATTCTTGAATCAGTTTAATTTTTAAATCCCCTGTGACTATATGACCAGCAGGTTGATGGAAATACTTAGAGTCTATGCAAGCTCAGGAGTCAGGAATAGAATTTTCGATATCAAGTTCTGTTACTAATTTGTTATAGTTAAAAACAGTACTACGAATATGTTTATTATACTTATAACAAATGATAGGGGATTCCTTATTTTCAAAATAAGTAGGAATAGAAGAGATAACAGATTTATCTTTAAAGATACTGGGTAAGTTAATGAATTCAATCCCCTGTTGACAAATTGGATTTTAATAAATGTCTAATATGATAAATTTCTGAATCTACATATGGCCGAAGAGCATGTTGAGTGTAACACCGGATAAGAATTGCTGCATCTTCATAGAATTTATTAGCCTCAATATCCAAATTACAAAGTGAAGATATAGAAAGAGTTACTAAACGTGAAAGGGCCATATGTCAGCCAGAATGTTTTAAGACGACACTTAATTCTCAAAGAGTTAAAACATGTTTATTTTTGAGTTTTAAATTTCCATTTTTACGTTTACCATAAGATTGGTTATTACGTTTACGGATATCTAAAGGAGAAAAAAACATCAAAATCAGGTAATCTAGAAATGTTACCCTCATGGTAAATATTATCATTAAAACCAAGTGGATGTGGTGTTTGTAACAGTTTTATCCACTTTAATTCAAATTCATGCCTAAGAATATTTCTATATCTTTTAGTTGAATTATCACCATATATTATGTTTTCAACAGGCTGAATAGAATACTGCCAGTAGAGTGATTAAGTTTAGTTTGTTTGAAATGCCTATAAAGAAAATTATCAATTTTGCGAGGCTTTTTTGTTCGACAATAGTGCTCAGAAAAGTCCAGGTGAGAATTTCTTAACAAACATGTATATATTTACTTCATTAGTCTCTTCGCAACAATTGCGAATTTCAGATTTTTAACCTGGAATTTCTGATGTAACCTGCTTTTATGTCATATTTACTTTATGCAAAAGAAGAAGCAACATGGTCCTCTAAGAAATTGATTTGGTTTCCACCGAGTCTCATCAGTAATAAACTGAGGACGTTCTAATAGAGACGTATTGTCCATTTTTTATTTGTTTGGCATAGGTTGGAACATTTAGGTCTGTTCTGGGATTTTTTATGATTCCCTTAGATACATAATGGAAACTGGCCACCCCACCTGGGCGCCATGTTTTGAACCTAAGATTCCTGTGAAGTTTGGTTAAAATTGGCCCAGTGGTATAGGAGAAGTTGTCATGTGTAGTAAATTGTTGACGACGCACGACACCGACTAAGACGCACAACGAACGACAGAGTTTGGCTGATCCCAATAGCTCACTTTGAGTACTTCCTGCTCTTGTGAACCAATAAAGTTGAATGATTAATTGAAAAAAAATGCATTGTTCACTAAAAAGCTTTAAAGTCATCAACGACAGAAATATTAGCACATTTATAATACATAGTTGTAGTTATAAGTGTATGAGAACAAACTAATTCTAGTAATTATAATCAAAACAATGGTATTCAAAACCATTAATTATAAACACAAAGGGAAAACAATGAATAATAATGTAGAAACAAGAATTAGTAATTTACCTCTGACACGTAACGCGCAGTTTGCTAAAATCGAAAACACATGTAAAAAGTGCATTGCCATATTCATGTTAGGTTTGTGCTCCCAAAGACGAACACAAACCACTTTTCATTTCATGATATGATATCAATTGTGCAACAAATTGTGTTTTTGTGGACATTTTCAAAGTAAGTAAGGGTGCAAAGACCAGGAATCGATACAATCAAGTACCACACCTGACCCAGGATACTAATGGGAAAGTGACAAACTCATAGTAGATACCACAAACGAGAGCCAAGAGGTCAGCTCTTTCTCAGCAGATGACCACAAAGCACATTTAAACAGACGCGCACAAAGACATAGCAAACACAAGACAGAACAAAAACATAAAAGATCTACAAAAGAAGTACCGCCTTGGAACGGTCAGTAAATATTTTACTGGAGGGCTTAAACCGGTTTAACGGCGCCAAACTCACCCTTAATTCAGATGTGGATCAAGATACATAGATATTTGGTTTGCATGAAAGACGCCTAACTATTCAATGCATCATCTCCTAAAACATATAAATCACGATATAACAAGGAGATAAAGCAAAGATAAGGACTCAACAGTAAATAAAACTGAATACCAGAGCAACAGAAATCCAACAGGTAAACCCAGGTGGGCCGGACAAACAGCCAAAGCATCAGGCCCCTACCATCTCATCAATAGATACGTCTTTAAGTCGGAATCATCATAGAGTCTGAAGTCCGACCCACTGGCGTTCAATTAAAGAGGAAAGCAAGTTGCCAACCATGATTGAGTTGAACAAAACAAAGCCTCGTGAAACAAAACAATCAGTGTGATTAGATAATGCATTATGCGACCAAGTGCAGGGTCAGAAGTGTTTCCCAGGCGGTGCTCCTTTTGTGGATCGTTCTTGTTATTTAGGTTTCTTGTTTGTCATGCTTTCTTGTCTGTTCAATGTGTGGCTTCCTCTTTAAATGCACGAGGGTGTGTCAGGCCTCAGACTCAATGGCGGCTCTGAGGTAAAGCTTTAATCGGTGGATTGGTGCCTGATGCTTTGCTGTAGCGGGGCACACCATGGCTCAACTTGAGATATTCTTTAGCTCTGGCTATCTGTGAGCTATGAGCCCTTTTATTCTGTTTCATCATAGTGCGTTAATTTGATTATATAGTTTCTCTATGATGATACATTGCATACGTTAGGAATCCTCCATGCGAGCTCAACATTTTTGTGCTTTAACAACAGCAGAATCTAGGGTGAAGATTTGGTACCAGTAAATGCATTTAAGCCGCCAGAGGCTTTGGCTGCTGTCCGTTCTAAGGCGGTGGTTCTTTTGTTGTTGATTTGTGGTTGATTGTTACTCCTATTGTGGGATTCTGTAATTGTTTTATGTTTTGTTGTGCGTTACTTTGTGTCCAT
This sequence comes from Loripinus fragilis, assembly GCA_964019695.1. Classification (NCBI taxonomy): domain Eukaryota; kingdom Metazoa; phylum Mollusca; class Bivalvia; order Lucinida; family Lucinidae; genus Loripinus; species Loripinus fragilis. The sequence goes on from CAXHUL010000179.1 coordinate 336,264, forward strand.
TCTAGTTTTGCAATAATCTCGATGGGGAAGAGAGAGCTGGCTGCTTTGCTTTGTTTATCTTTCTGGAGTCTGGTGAGTGTTGTGTGGCTCTTCCTCACGATGCCACGGGTTTGTCTGCAGTTTGTGATTGTGGTATTTCCTTATCATACTCACTTACTATTTTTGTGGTCACTTGCTGGGAAAGCGCTAATCTCTTGGCTCTCTTGTGTGTGTGATGTTTTGTTGTGTTTTGTCGCTTTCCCATGTGGATAGTTTTGTCATTCTTTGAACATATGCGGAGAAATCCAAATGCAATTTACCAATGTTATTAGGGATGAGCTGACAACACTTTAAAAAGTCAACTTCTCAAAGATGTATGTGATGGTTCTAGTTTTTTGGTACATTTGCGAAAAAAAAATTACAAAAAATGTTTTTAATTTTACGCGGTTTTATTACTTTAACTTTTGACCGCAAAAACAAAATTCGCTGCATTTACCGAAATTTGGAAACATCAATGGGTAGAAAAGATTTGAAGAGTGTGCTTTTTAACTAAAATCGGCTGAGTGTTTTATGTAAAAAAAGTACGGCTGCATCAAAAGAGATAAATATCACCTGAAACTGATGAGCTTTAGAGGGCAAACACATCTTATACAAAAAATAAAATAAGTACAAGAAAGGTATCAATTAATGGCAAACCAATGTTTGCACAATTCAGTATATTATAATTTAGACAGGTATATCTAAACAAACGATGTATTCAGTTATTGCTGTTATAGTTTGATCTGTGTAGCCGAGTTCAATGTCTGTGGACGGCTAAAAGAACAAGGTGCCACCTTTTAGACTATCAATTAACATTTTTAAAAGAATAAATCACATTTTATCGTATCCACCTTCTTCCTGCTAGCTAAAACCATTGTTAAGGGCAATTCCCTATACTAATCTAAAACTCTAAATGGTGGCCTGGCCTGCATGATCTCAGATTTACCTGATTATTTTTATAATGTACACATGACCCAAAGCCACCAGTATTTAATTAAATCATGCTTTCGATGTTACCCTTGGTTGACATGGCAACCTAGATTGTTCTTTTGTGGCAAAATGCAAGGATTCTGCAAATTACAATTAGGAAGAAAAAACACAAACTTGAAAGTATTTGCATTTATTCAAAATATTGAGACTAAATTACAATATTGCATCAAGTCTTATTCTTAACATGTCACGGTGTAGTTTAGTTCTATCATGCACGTGCCTGTAGCAATAGGGTCCTAAAATGTATATCAAGATTGGCAAAAATCTAAATTGTAAAAAAATGAATTTTGGCATATTCTAAAGATGTTTTGCAAAACAAAAAGAACACGCAGCAATACTGGTATTCATCTACACCAGAGTCTAACAATTCAACCTTAGGGCCATAACACATTTGCAATAAAAATATCTTGGCATATTTGAACTTGTCGTTTGGCTTTATCTGGCTAAAATTGTTTGACATATTGATTTATCTAAAAGAACTTTCATGTAGATGTGACTTAACCGTCATGCTTTTGGCAGTGAAAATCATTGAAAAGAATCTAAAGAGCAACAATTTATTTTATATTATATTATTTATCGTATTATTTATCCTCAATTATTGCCTGAAACTATGCTAAATATGACTATTAGTTCTAACAATTATACAATACCAGTTTTCGGAATATTGGATTATGTGCATTTTTAAGTGAAATTAAAATAAGATGGTCATAGGTTTGGTTTAGTAAAGAATTATCATTTTTTTTCTGTCTGGATTCATCAAGAAAAGAGAAATGCATAAAAAATATTAAGAAATAGGGGTGGGCCTTGGGGTGATGGTTGGAGGTTGCGAGGTCAAACGTTTCTTATTTTCAAACATTGTCATGTGACATACCAAATTGTAAAAGAGGCTAAATAGAACAGGATACAAATGATATCCTATGGCCAAACTGGTAAGTTTGTGTGGTTGGGTCAAATATCGATTTCAATTACAAAGTCAATTTCAAAGAGTTTGTATCTATTGTACACTGACCTCAGCATGCAGCAGCATTCGAAAAGATTCAAATTGCGTTACAGTAAAAGGTACAGAAACACATATGATCAGATATTTCATGCCTTAAAACGACTTCTCAACGTGTTGTCATTTTCACATGGCTATTTACTTGGAGAGTTAAAAAGGTGAGGTGAATTTGAATGTTGACTTGTTAGTAGGGTATCCCTCGTAAGTAGGGACTCCAATGGTACCCAATGTGTAAATCAAAGCGTTTATATGCTTTAGCACCATGTCGTTGATGCCAATTAACCGTTATCATTCATAAATTAGTTTATTACCCAACCGTCTATATACGTAGTAATTGTCTATTTTTTGCTATGTCATGAGTCACTCAACTTTTGACAGGCACTATTTTCGACTGTTGACTGGTACTATACCAAGGCCTGGTTTCCCGCTTCTCAGGCGCTTATCAGCATGCTCGACGACGATGCGCGAACGGTTCGTTTATGAAAGGAGACGTAATGCAACAATGGTGAAAATGAGGCATGTTTTGGCAACACCGTTGTTTTGGCCAGAAACATTAATTGTGGGTACTCGTTTTCTTAGTTAGAACGAGCGGAACAGTTGAGACCAAGATTAAGCAGATTTGATGAAATTTTCAGTTTTGCAGCAAAACCTCATTGTCTACAGTGAGCCACTTTAGTTACGCACCACTTATAAAATGTAAAATTATTCAAAAAAAGAAATAGGATATTCTTAATCTGAGACTACCAGTGTTAAGCGCACCTATAGTTGCATTAGCCAATAGTTTTATTATGATCAGATCAGAAACAAATGAGAAAATGGATCTTGAAGGGCACTACCCTCAAAACACAATTTCACATTGCATTATTTCGAATGAAACTCAGATCACATTGCACTTTTTTCAGGGTCGAATTTCTGCTATGCCAGAGATAAGAACCGATTTATTCTTGGCAATATCTAAGACTAGAATGTGTTTGTTAACTTTATAAATTTTCTAACGTTTTACTAATTTGGTTCCCCGCTGGACAAGGTTTGAAAAAAGTTGATTTTAGTACTTTTTTTAAAGTTCGATAAAATTTCGTATGATTCTTAGTAAACCAGTTATCAAAACACTTCATTTATAATTTCATATTAAACAACCATGTATCCGCCATTTATTTTCAAAAAAAAATATGGATTTATTGGTGTCACGGTGTTGACGTAAGTGATGACGTCACTACTACCAAGGCTTTAAGACGTGTCAATGATAAGATGCTTTAGTGTTTTGATACTTCTATGTCCACACTAATCAATGTAAACGCACTGGTGGTTGCTACAAAGAGCTGGTGGTTGCATTTTACAACACCGGTGGTGGCGTAAAAGGTAAAAAAATCTATACCTGTTGACTTTATTATTTATTTATAAGCTTGCATTTATTTTATTTGTGATGACACCTGGCGCACAGACCACCGGTAACATTGCGGTTTATGGCTCTGCCAAGCAATTGGTGATTTAATTCATGGTTTGGACTACAAATCCAACAAAGTTCTGGAGTTTTGCCGTGACAGGTGTTTTTTTTCTAGTGTAAGTGCCTAAGTTGAGTGAAATCTGCACGTCTAAGCGCAGCTGTTGTCATATTCCCATGAAATAACATCCAAAAAACGATTACTACTTTGGGGTTTTTTCTTGGTAAACTAGCAAATGTTTTATTGAGGATTTTTTATTACAACGCACTGGGAGCATTTTTTGACGCATTGATACAACGCACTGATGGTTGCACAGAATTCCTGTGGTTGCTGGTGCAGCCTCACCACAGCATTCACTGTTCTTATAAACGGTACATAAATCGTTATTTGAGCCAGCACATGATATTTCAGTACCAGGACGAAGACTCAGGTGAGCCTATGCAAATGTACAGACTCGCCAGAGCCTTCTCTGCATAGAAAAAAATAGAGAGTAGTAATCGTTTTGGATGTTATTTCATGGGACTATGATAACATAGCTGCAGCTGTGCTTAGACATGCAGAATTTCCTGAAGTTAGGCAGTCACAATAGAAAAAGCACCCGTCACTGTCAAACTTCACAACTGTGTCGGATTTATCGGTCAAACCATGAATTAAAACGCCAATTGCATGGCAGAGCCATAAACTGCAATGTTTCTGACGGTTTGTGCGCATTGGGTCATCAAAAGTAAAATAAAAGCAAGCTTATAAAGAAATCATACAGTCAATAGGCATAGAGTTTGTGGTTTTTGTACACTGATGAAGGCTCAAGCGTGACTCTGCAAATCTGTAGCCTCACCATAGATGCTCCAGAGCTAGCCCTGTTCGCACTTTGAGAGTGTTTCCGCCTATTTTTCAGATTGGCCCCAAAACTTTTAATTTAATGAGATTGTTTGTCCGTTATGATACATTACAATAGTTAATAAGCCTCCATGCGAGCTTAAAATTTTTGTGCTTCAACAACAGCAGATTCTAGGGCGAAGATTTGGTACCAGTAAAATGCAATTTTAGCACCCCAGAGGTATAGGCTGCTGTCTGTTCTAAGGCGGTGATTCTGTTGTTGTTGATTCGTTGTTGATTGTTACTCCCATTACAGGATTCTGTAATTGTTCTATATTTTGTTACTTAATGTCCATTCTTGTTTTACAATCATCTTGATGGGGAAGAGAGAGAGAGAGAGAGCTGGCTGCTTTGCTTAGTTTGTCTTCCTTGTGTCTCGTGATTGTTGTGTGGCTATTCCTCTCAGTGCCATGGGTTTGTCTGCAGTTTGTGATTGTGATACTCACTATTTTTGGGTGTCATTCATGCGAACAGCAATGGCTTTGGCCACATTTGCTTGGTCTAGTCTGAGCCTTCGTCATAGTTTAAAATTCTCATGTGGTGACTCAAATGGCGATTGAATGCCATTTTGTGCGAGCAGCGAAGGATCTGGCGAATCTGCACATTTGCACAGGCTTACCTTAGCCTTCGTCACTGTACAAAATTTCTTGTGCTGCCTTAAATGGCGATTTGTGTGCTATTCACGCCAGCAGCGAATACTCTGGTGAGTCTGCACATTTGCGCAGGCAGTCACTAGACAATGCAATAAATATCAAGATCTCTTGTGCTGGCAGCAAAGGCTCTTGGGAGCCTGAGCCTTCTATACAGTATCGAAATATCATGTGCTGGTTGAAATGGCGATTTTTGCAACGTTTATGTGAACAGCGAATGATGTGGTGAGTCTGCACCAGCAATCACAGGAATTCTGTGCAACCATCAGTGCGTTGTATCAATGCGTCAAAAAATGCTCCCAGTATGTTGTAATAAAAATTCCTCAATAAAACATTTGCTAGTTTACCAAGAAAAAAAAGCAAAGTAGTAATCGTTTTTTGGATGTTATTTCATGGGATTATGACAACAGATTTAGACATGCAGATTTCACTCAATTTAGGCACTTACACTAGAAAAAAGCACCTGTCACGGCAAAACTCCAAAACTTTGTTGGATTTGCAGTCCAAACCATGAATTATATCACCAATTGCTTGGCAGAGCCATAAACTGCAATGTTACCGGTGGTCTGTGCGCCAGGTGTCATCACAAATAAAATAAATGTAAGTTTATAAATAAATAATAAAGTCAACAGGTATAGATTTTTTTTTACCTTTTACGCCACCACCGGTGCTGAAAAATGCAACCACCAGCTCGTTGTAGCAACCACCAGTGCGTTTACATTGACCAGTGTGATGTCAACAAGTGACTCATAACAAGACAATTTACGAAGGAAAATCTGTTTGATTATTGTAACTGACATTAATATGACGTCAAAACGAGCATTTCTTCAAACAGTAACAGAGTTACTGATTTCAACGACCGAAAAAAGGGGGTTTACTTGAATAAAATAATTGTTTTTGGTGTTTTTCTGTCACAACGATCACCATGGATAATGCCTAGCGCAAACGCAAATAGAAATTAATATAGACGTTCAGATTGCACGTGCAGTCGTGCACTTTTGTCAAAATTGCCTTTGGCGTGGCAGAATGATTCACATGAGTGATTCTGATATTTTTTTTCGATGCCATCAAACAAATAGGATGTCAATAAGTAAGTCACCATAGAGAATGTTCGATTCCAGCATTTTTGTGAAAAACTGTTGGCCCTTAAAAAGTGGTGCGTAACTAAAGTGGGTTACTGTATAGCAACTTCATTCGAGGGACGCTGTTAATTATTTCATCAAATGGGTTTGGTAATAAAAGAGTTATTTCATGCCTGCGTGCTTTATAGTCAAACTTTACCCCTCGGTACTATGGACGACCTGATGCACTACCGCACTCGGCCTTCGGCCTCGTGCAATAGTGCATCTGGTCGCCCACGGCACCTCGGGATAATAGTTTTGACTATACTAAAATACGCATGAAATAACTGTATATTAGTTTATCTGCAAACGGGGAAAGTTAAGGCATAAAATCCATACCTCTGAGAGTACTAATTTAGGATAAATTTGGCATTCTGATATTTTGCAGTATTAAATGTACCATGACTTTTATTTCGCATTCGAAATATGTAGTGTTGTTTTTCCAGTAATTTGTTCAGTAACAGACATACGTATTATATATTATATATTCTTTATTTCCTTCAAGTTCAGGAGAGCATACATAATACATACAATTTCAAGTTACAAAGAAAATACAACAGTAATAAACACAAGAACAGCAATACAATTATTGAACGAATTTACAGAAGTTACTAGAAATTAGGAAGAAAAAAAACCCCAAAACAAGCCACTCTTATGGCAAGAACCAGTCCCTACAGAAAATCAAGTTACGTTCTGTGTCAATTATAATGACCAAGGCCACGCATTTTATCAGTCAACCCACACCGTCGGCACTAAGCACGGATACCATATCGACGCCTCTCAGAAACACACTATGTCGGAACAACGTCGAGTCTACGTTGCTGTGACGCCATTTTGTGCAACGCTGCTTCGACGCTTTATGCTTACTGAGCTAAAACAATTTATACTTTTAATCATAAGCGTACTCTTGAAGTAATTGAAAAGTGTAAAAACATATATGTTAGAATATTGTCAGCATTTGACCCATTTACCGCCTTAAAGCCCAGTTAGAGAGTGTGATCAGGAAATACTACAATCACAATCTGCAGACAAACCCGTGGCACCGCGATGAAGAGCCACACAACAATCACGTGACATCAAACACCGGGAAGACAAACAAAACAACGCAACATGTTCTCTCTCCTACATCAAGATGATTGCAAAACTAGAATGGACATGCACAACAAAACATAACACAATTACATGATCTCACAATAAAACCAACAATCAACAACAAATCAGCAGCAACAATACCAACACCTTAAACGGACAGGAGCCTAAGTCACTGGGGGATAAATGCATTTTACTGTTACCAAATCTCCGCCCTGTATTCTGTTTTTGTTAATGCAAAAATATGTTTAGATTGCATGGAAACTTCTTAACTATCCACATCTGAACTAAGGGTGAGGCTGGCGCACCGTGAAACCGGTTTAAGCCCTCCAGTAATATGTGATTACTGACTTTTCCAAGGCGGTGCTTCTTTTGTGGATCATTTATGGTATTTCTGTCTTGTTTTTGTTATGCTTTCGTGAATGTCTGTTTATTGGTGCTTTGTGGTCACCTGCTGGGAAAGGGCGGACCTCTTGGCTCTCGTTTGTGATGTCTAATTGTGAAGTTGTCACTTTCCCAGAGGTATCCTGGGTCAGATGTGGTGCTTGATTGTATCGATTCGTGATCTTACATGTAGCCCTCTTTCATACTTTTCTTAACTATTGCAATGTATCATCATAGTGAAACAATATAATCAAATTAACACACTATGATGAAAAATAGTAAGTGAGTATGATCAGGAAACACCACAATCACAAACCGCAAACAACCCCGTGGCACCCCGAGGAAGAGCCGCTCAACCATCACGAGACACCAGGAAGACAGATTAAGCAAAGCAATCAGCTCTCTCTTCCCCATCAATATGATTGCAATACTAGAATTGACATAAACAAACGTACAACAAAACATAAAACAATTACAGACTCCCACAATGGGAGTAACAATAAACAAAAAGTCAACAACAACAGAACCACCACCTTAGAACGGACAGTAGCCTAAGCTAACCGGGGGGCTTTAATGCATTTTACTGGTACTAAAAATAGTAAGTAAAAATAGTAAGTGGAATTCACAGATATTCAGAGCTAAAGATAATCTCAAGTTGAGCCACAGTGGGCCCACCCAAAGACAAGCATCAGGCCCCTACCGACCGATCTGATCTTTAGGTCAGAGCCATCATTGAGTTTGCAGCCTGACCCACCGTTGTGCAATTCAAGAGGAAGCCATAACTACAAACCATGATAGAGTTTACAACCAGGCGTGCAGACTGTCGCATGATATTCAAGAAAGTTTTGAAAATTTAAATCAAATATCTTCATCTGTCTACTACTAGGGGTGTTCAAATATGAATGCAACCAGCTTCATTACTTAACACATATATGCCATAGCAATTTTTTATACGTTTCTATAGAGGACTATATGCCACCTTTACGCTGGTACCATGGGATTCACATGAGCACTAATTCTGATCCCTTGGTTTCTGATTTATTCCTGTTTTGTTATTAGAGGGACTTTATTATGTCTCTTTCTGATGATAAGCATGCAGATATTATTGATGCATTTAATGCAAGAAACATCAGAATCAGTGATGGTTGCATATACGCATAAGTACGCAAACTTTTAGCTATGTACCTATTCACCCGTATGTACTGAGATACGGTACCTTTTCTAATATAAGTCCAATATAAGGGTGGTTTGTCTGAGATGGAGTTCTATATTCTATACTTAGAAACTCGAGTATATTATATTATTGTATAATATATTGACCCCCCTCCAACAAATATTCAAGAACGTTTTTCTTGTAAATGGAATCCAGTAACAACTTAGCTTCAACACACAAAACACTTACATATCACAGACAATACTATTCCATGGTTGACATTTCTTTTTTATGAGAGGGGGGAAGGGGTTTTGTAAATGGAATCCAGTGACAACTTAGCTTAAAGACACATAACATTTACATATCACAGACAATACTATTCGGAGGTTGACATTTCGTTTTAATGGGATGTGTGGGGTGGGGGGTCAATATATTATGGTATAATATATTGACCCCCCTCCAAAAAATATGCAAGAACAGTATTTGTACATGGAATCCAGTGACAACTTAGCTTTAAGACAAAAAACATTTACATATCACAGACAATACTATTAGGAGGTTGACATTTCTTTTTAATGGGATGTGGGGGAGTCAATATATTATGGTATAATATATTGACCCCCCATTCCAAAACATATTCAAGAACAGTATTTGTACATGGAATCCAGTGACAACTTAGCTTTAAGACACAAAACATTTACATATCACAGACAAGACTATTAGGAGGTTGACATTTCTATTTAATGGGATGTGGGGGGGGGGTCAATATATTATGGTATAATATATTGACCCCCCCCCATTCCAAAACATATCCAAGAACAGTATTTGTACATGGAATCCAGTGACAACTTAGCTTTAAGACACAAAACATTTACATATCACAGACAATACTATTAGGAGGTTGACATTTCTTTTTAATGGGTTGTGGGGGGGGGGTCAATATATTATGGTATAATATATTGACCCCCCCTCCATACCAAAACATATCCAAGAACAGTATTTGTACATGGAATCCAGTGACAACTTAGCTTTAAGACACAAAACATTTACATATCACAGACAATACCATTAGAGTTGTCCGGGTTCGCCGCATACGAATAAGTATACGTAAAAGGAAAGGTATAACAACACCATATCGAAACATGTACGCGATAGGTGAAGATGGTAAGAGTTTTTACCTGTCCAATGGTAATACTGTATAGCGTCTGAAGCTTTGATATACAAAAGTGATGCACACTCAACTAATGTAGCGTGTATTTAATTTGTCTGAGTATATGCTTTACGTCCCAGTTAACGTTTTTTCAGTCATGTGGGGACGATTTTCTGTCTTCCTATATTTGAACAGTACTAAGAAGCGAATAAAGTAAAACATAAAACAGCGACTCCCGTGAGTTTCGAGCTAGCAACCCTTCGATCCCCTGCCTTATACTGAAGAAACTGAGCCACTTCGACCCACGTGCATCGTGTCTTCTCGTTATATGATATATAACATACAGTTAAAATGCTAATTAAACGCCACTTTATGCAGATAAAGGTATGCTAAACAAGGAAATTCGAAAGGGAATTGAAATTTAGACAATAACTCTATTCTAATGAATATCTATGTGCATCGGAATGAGTATTCATGTGTATCGCCCGAAATTCGTTGATATTTAGGCAATCAGAGGACAATAACATCTCTACACAAATGACATCCTTATAAATCTTCACATGCATCATCACACCGTTGCCATATATAAATTTCGTGAAATTCTTCTATTGCTTGCTATGACATTCTGAAAGCCAAAGGGCAATAACTCATATATTGCCCAGGAAATCATGACAAAACTTCATGTGCATTATAGTATCGTCACTTATACTCAGAATAAAATCCATGAAATTTGATCAATTGCCTGCATAACCTGCGGTCGACAGTCTGCGGACTGTCAGTGATGCTAATCGGCCAACAGTCGACCGACAGTCGGCTGATTTTGTGTGTGATTTTAGCTGCTTTTTAGGGTCAGCAGGCAACAAAAAAATTATAACTTACCAGTTTATATGTTTTTTTTGATGGGCCTACTATAATTCAAATTTTAGCAATATAAGGGCAATAACTTCATTGCTACTTAGGTACCCTGGCAAAACTTCATATGCATAACCATACTCAGTATAAGTCTCTCACTCTCTCTTCTCTCTCTCTTCTCTCTATTCTCTCTCTCTCTCTATTCTCTCTCCTCACTCTCTCTCTTCCCTTCTCTTCTCTCTCTCTCTCTCTCTCATTGTCTCTCTCTTCTTCCCCCTCTCTCTCTTCCCTCTCTCTCTCACCTTCTCTCTCCTCTCTCTGTTTCTCTCTCTCACTTTCCTTCTCTCTCTTCTCTCTCTCCCCTTCTCTCACTCCCTCTCTCATTCTCTCTCCACTTCCTTCTCTCTCCTCTTTCTCTCTCTTTCTCTTCTAATGTCTCTCCTTCTCTCTCTCTCCTTCTCTCTCTCCTTCTCTTTCTCTTATTATATCTCTTTCTTCTCTCTCTCCTTCTCCCTCTCCTCTCCTTCTCTCTCTCCTCTCTCCTTCTGTCTCTCCTTCTCTCTCTCTCTGCCCCTCTCTCTCTCTCATTGTCTCTTTCTTCTCTCCCCTCCTCTTCTCTCTATCATCACCCTCTCTCACCTTCTCTCTCTCTCTCCTTCTATCTCTATTCTTCTGTATCATCCCTCTCTCTCCTCTCTCTTTCTCTCCTTGTCTCTCAATTCTCTGCCCTCCTCTTCTCTCTATCTTCTCCCTCTTTCACCTTCTCTCTCTTTCTCTCTCTCCTACTCTCTCTCCTTCTCTCTCTCTATCTCTCTCTCCTTATCTCTCCCTCCTTCTCTCTCCTTCTCCTCTCTCCTTCTGCATACCTCTCTCTTTCTCCACCTCTCTCCTTCTTTCTCTCTCTATCTCATTCTCTCTCTCCTTCTCTCTCTATTCTTCTTTTTCTCCTCTCTATCTCTCCTGTTCCCCTTTCTACCTCTCCTTTTCTCTCTCTTCGCTCTCTCTCATTCTCTTTCTCATTTTTTCTCCTTCTCTCCCTCTAGCTCATTCTCTCTCTCCTTCTCTCACTCATTCTGTCTCCCCTTCTCTCTCTCCTTCTCTTTCTCTTCTTATATCTCTCCTTCTCTCTCTCCTCTCTCATTCTGTCTCTCCTTCTCTCTCTCTCTCTCTCTCTCCTTGTCTCTTTCTTCTCTCTCCTCCTCTTCTCTCTATCATCACCCTATCTCACCTTCTCTCTCTCTCTCTCTCTCTCTCTCTCCATCTATCTCTATTCTTCTGTATCATCCCTCTCTCTCCTCTCTCTTTCTCTCGTTGTCTCTCTCTTCTCTGCCCTCCTCTTCTCTCTATCTTCTCCCTCTCTCACCTTCTCTCTCTCTCTTTCTCTCTCTCCTACTCTCTCTCCTTCTCTCTCTCTATCTCTCTCTCCTTATCTCTCCCTCCTTCTCTCTCCTTCTCCTCTCTCCTTCTGCATATCCTCTCTCTTTCTCCACCTCTCTCCTTCTTTCTCTCTCTATCTCATTCTCTCTCTCTCCTTCTGTCTCTATTCTTCTATTTCTCCTCTCTATCTCCCCTGTTCCCCTTTCTATCTCCCTTCTCTCTCTCTTCGCTCTCTCTCATTCTCTTTCTCATTTTCTCTCCTTCTCTCCCTCTATCTCATTCTCTCTCTCCTTCTCTCACTCATTCTGTCTCCCCTTCTCTCTCTCCTTCTCTTTCTCTCTCTCCTTTTCCCTCTCGCTCTCTCTCTCCTTTTCTTTCTCTCTCTCTCCCTCTCCCTCTCTCTCTTGTAAAAGTTTTGATATCGACAATATTATATGATTTTATGAAATATACTGAACTGCTCAGCGTCCTCATTAGCTCCGTACTACTTCCACCATGGTGATATCGCTATAACGTTTACCTATCCGTATTTGTATGCGTATGCCGCTTATCCCGGACATCTCTAATAGAGTTGTCCGGGTTCGCCGCATACGAATAAGTATACGTAAAAGGAAAGGTAAAACAACACCGTATTGAAACATGTACGCGATAGGTGAAGATAGGTATTACAAGAACGATCCTTACTCAACTAATGTTGCGTGTATTTAATGTGTCTGTGTAGTCGCTTTACGTTCCAGTTAACGTTTTTTCAGTCATGTCGGGACGATTTCTGTCTTCCTATATTTGACCAGAACTAAGAAGCGAATAAAGTGTCTTGCTCAATGACAGAAAACGGCGACTCTGATGAGTCTCGAACTAACAACCATTCGATCCCCTGCCTTATACTGAAGAAACTGAGCCACTTCTCCCCGCGTGCAGCGTGTCTTCTAGACATAAGATCTATCCCATACAGTTGAATGCTGATTAAACGCCTCTTTAGTCAGATAAAAGTGTGCTAAACAAGCAAATTCGAAAGCGAATTGATATTCCCCGCCAAAATTATGGAATTTAGGCAAAAACTCGTGTTCTTATGAATATTCATGTGCATTGGAATGAGTATTCATGTGTATCGCCCGATATTCATTGATATTTAGCCAATCAAAGGGCAATAACTTCTCTACACCCATGACATCCTTATGAATCTTCGCATGTATCATCACGTACCATGGCCATATTTAAATTTCATGAAATTCCTTCTATTGCTTGCTAATCAAGGCTGAGGACATGAAATATCATTGCCATTCTGAAAGCTAAAGGGCAATAACTCATATATTGCCTAGATAATCATGAAAAAACTTAATGTGCATTATATTATGGTCACATTTACTCAGAATAAAATTAATGAAATTTGATCACTTGCTAACTTAATACATGGTTACATTGATTTCACCGACTGTCGTTCGACTGTCAGTGATGCCAATCGGCGGATAGTATGCCGACTGTCGGCTGATTGTGTGTGTGATTTTAGCTGATTTTTAAAGTTGGCCAGCTGCAAAAAAATTATAACTGACCAGTTTCTTTTTTCGATCTGCCCACTGTCTTTGGGATTTGGCAAATGGTTTGGAGTCGCCGACGGTCGGCCGCTCATCGGTCAACGGTCGGCTGACAGTCCGCCAACTTCTATTTGTAAAATGAGTCACTCAAACCTGGCTGACTGTCAGCCGATCATCGGGCGACAGTCATCCGAGTGACGGCAGATAATCTTGATTATCGACCGATCGGATTTATTGCATACATGTATAAATTATTTTGAACGTTCTGCTTTTTCTTAATGTTTTCTTCTTAGGGGGGAAATCGACTAAATACAAACTGTCAATTTCGCTACTACATTGTATATGCAAAACGCGCGCATGGATACTGAAGCAAAAAAGTCATATTATACGGTTTGATCAATCAGCGGACAGTCGGCCAATTGTCGGCCGACGATCGGCGGATAATTTGGCGATGGTCGGCCGATTGAAAAACTTTGTGGTTGATAAAATCAATCAGTAAGGTTTTGGTTCAATGTAACTGCTCCAGTCGGTCAACTAAAACCTCATTTTTCGGCCGATCAACATGAAAAATCTAGGCGGCCGACTGTCGGTCATAATGTAACCCAGATATTAGTTATAGCTGAGGACGGAATAAATAATTTAAATTTCAGCAATCAAAAGGCAATAACTCCATTGCTGCGTAGGATACCCTGGCAAAACTTCATGTGCATAACCACACATGGTTAATATACTCAGTATAAGTTTTATGAAATTCTCTCTCTCACTCTCTCTCTCTCTCTCTCTCTCTCTCTCTCTCTCTCTCTAGGTGATGCTCAACTATGCGGTCATCAGTTTTTCAGTCAGGTCCTGACTTTTTTTGTGAGTTGAACAAGTGCTAGGTCATTAGGACAGTGTCTTTACCGGTGATGGCGATGGGTTTCGAACCTGGCATCTGTTGTTGACGAGTCTGATGTTCTACTTACTGAGCTGTAGCCGTCTATCTATAATATTGCCTTTTTGTCTACCTGTGACTGTGTGGCTGTGATGATTACATATATTATTAATTAGCCAGTGGTCTGTTCGGTTTCTTCGGATGCTGTCTATTCTTAGGTGGTGGTTATTCAGGTTTTTGTTATACCCGATGTTTTTGTGGATATGAGTTTGGTTGTTGTTTTGTAGTGCATTATTTAGATGCATATCTAGTTTTGCAATCATACCCCTGAGGTAGAGAGAGACGGCTTTACTTTATTTCGCTAAACTGTTGCGAGGACATCAGTGTTTTGTGTCTCCTCCATGCAGGTCATAGTGAAACATGCTGATCATATTCATATGTTTTTATATCCGATTTTATTTTATGTTTGGTTTTGTCAGCATATAACTTGTCAAGTTTTTTCATTGGCCAATAACTTTTGTCTAGGTTCACGTTATGTAGGTCGAGCGTATGTTGAGCGCCGCTCTATAAAATGACCCCTCCTCCTACACACGCAATCAGATCAGATTTGTCAACTCATTGCCTGTTTCTCGACTGAGAAATACAGCCGGCGGGCAATCAGCCGAAAACTTTGTGCCTCATGCTTTCTGTAAGTGGCATGAGTTTTACATATGTTCTGTTCGTTAATCAGTGAGGTATGATTGTGGACCAAACAAAACAGTGCTTGTTCGACGATCAACAATTTAGTCACCCGACTGTAGCACGCTCGAGAACCACTGTACTTGAACAGCGCAGTCATCGCATGGTAGTTTCAGTCGACGAGTCCACAAAATAGTGTACCTAGCTGTTAATAAAGGTAATATTTTGTTATCACTTATAAATCCAGCTGTGTATGTGCTTAACAAAAAATTTGTGGGTTGAGTGATAGTCGCTACAGCGTCAGAGTTATGCCAAAAATGTGACCTTTTTCCTGAAAAGAGAATGATTGAAATTTTTGCTTATGTTCTGGAATTTATGGCATACTTTTGAAAAATGCAAAATGTGTACAAAGTTTGAAATCTGAGGACAGATCATTTTGGAAGGTATTCAAGCTTTCGATACTGTACGCATAGTTCTGTATATCGGGTGTTCTGGTCCAGTAGTCGAGTGTTTAATTAAAATCAATATGAAACAGTCAACGACCCGACCACTTGGCCAGAACACCCGATATACAGAACTATGCGCACAGAATGAAAAGCTTGAACAACTTTCAAAATGCTACAGCCTCAGATTTCGAACTTTTTTCACATTAAAGTCTTATCTTGCATTTGAGCTAAAGTAAGCACAAATTCCAGAACATAAGAAAACATTTCTTTGGTCCTCTTTTTCAGGTAAACATCTTATTTTTCGGCATAACTCTGGCGCTGTAGCGACAATCACTCAAACAACCAAAAAGTTGTTAAAGACATAGACTACTGTCCAATAGAGATCATTACAAGATTAACTGATAAGGGAAAGTTTCATTTTCACACAAAATTAATGGGGCCTCAAGAGGGGACTTACCTGTATACAACACAACTTCATTCACTAAGATAAAGATCAATATTTTATCATAAAATACCTAATCCCTTCATGGGACCACTTTATTGCCCCTGTGAGGAAGTAATAATCAACTCATTCTGACTGTCCTTTTGATCTGCCCAGAATGACCCCTGGAGAGAGTCATAATGAGTGGTACCAGTATTATTGCTTAAATATTTACCTCTTTAAGCAAATACAAAGTTGGAATTATAAGTGCCAATAATTCGTGATGAATATTATCAGAAGTAAAATATTGACCAAAATACTAACCTTTAAAACAGCGAGGTACAGTGTTTTGTGTACTCGTCGACTGAAAACACCACGCGATTCCTGCACTGAGGAGCGAATGTTCCATTTTCCATAAAATTTTCAAAACTATTGAAATGTAAAAAAATATTTTTGGAGAATATTTGAAAATTTGAATTATTTATAAAAAATGATGCAATGTTCAAAATGTAGCATATGGGGAAAATGGTTAAACAATTCTGCAAATGTCCATTACATTGTCATAAGGAAAGGAAAGTGAATGATTGTATTTTATTCGTTAATCTCTACGTTTGTATCTCGTTCTGTGTTTAAACCATAAGCCTCTACCTCCATGTCTATGTGTGGGAGTTTGGGGTGGGATGTGTCATTGAGCAAAACATTTTATACATTGCTTAGTAGACTCATCCCTGACATGACTAAAATTACTAACTGGGGCGTAACGATACAAGTCATCCCTGACATGACTAAAATTACTAACTGGGACGTAAAGATACAAGTCAAACAATCGAAACAATAAATGGGTCTGACAATGAGTTTCATATGTGGTAAAATTCAGCCATGCTGGCTTCAGTTCTTAATTTCGCCCTGAGCATTCTTTATGTTAGTGGTCAGCAAAGGCTCGCCTGAGCATGCGCTGCTGGAAAAATCTATATGTACCAAATGCACATCAGCTAGCTTATAAAGTGTTCACGTGAGATTGAACAAATATATTATTTTAAAAAAAAAGGAACAAAAATACCAAAGCAACTCTGTGTTCACTAAATTTTACCTTACAAATGTAAAGGGCTTGTGTGCAGATAGGTGCTCAAGTTTTGATATTTCTCCTTTAAGCAAGTGCTACCATGCACGGCTCTGTCATAAGGCCTGATCTGATTCCAGAGAAAACTATTATTGTTTAAATGAAGCTGACTTTTATGTTTGGCTTTGCCCTATCCAAATGTAAATGGCTTGTGTGTAGACAGGCGCTCAAGTTTTGATATTTCTCTTTTAAGCAAGTGCTACCATGCACGGCTCTATCATAAGGCCTGATCCGATTCCAGAGAAAACTATTATTGTTTAAATGAAGCTGACTTTATGTTTGGCTTTGCCCTATATATAAGCTATCCAAATTTCACATAATTTATGCTAATGATTCTTAGGCTTATCAAAACCTGCAAACGGCCAATAAAAATCTCAAAGGACCCATTAATACTTAGTTATATGCATGTGTTTGAATGGGATATTCGTCAATGTCCCATATAAATGCATACCATCATTTGGGCCTGGTTTTTCACTGCCATATCATGACCCAGCATACATGAACGCTGACCTCAACTATTTCTACTATCGTATGCGATAAGTATCGTACATACATGTACATGTACAAGCTAGCATTCTAGATTATAATTATAAAACACGCTACATACAATTTTAGACGCAAGGAAGACCACAATACGATTGCATGGAAATATTAACCAATATAGAATGACAAGGATTCTCTCTCTCTCTCTCTCTCTCTCTCTCTCTCTCTCTCTCTCTCTCTCTCAACATGGATGATTTACTCTTTTGTATTCCGTGTAAAATGTTTGGATATCGACAATATTATTTGTATTATATGATTTTATGAAAAATACTGCACTGCTCAACGTCCTCATTTGCTCCTTACTACTTCCACTATGGTGATATCGCTTTAACGTTTACCTATCCGTATTTGTATGCTTATGCCGCTTATCCCGGACATCTCTAATAGGAGGTTGACATTTCTTTTTAATGGGATGTGGGGGGGGGTCAATATATTATGGTATGATATATTGACCCCCCCCATTCCAAAAACTATTCAAGAAGAGTATTTGTACATGGAATCCAGTGACAAATTAGCTTCAACACACAAATTATTAACTTATCACAGACAATACTAATCCATGGTTGACATTTCTATTCATGGGATGGGGGTCAATATATAATGGTATAATATTGACCCCCCCCCCCCTCAATGATATAAAGGAATGACAACTTCAAAGCAGAATCCAATGACAGCATTGCTTTATCATTTTGACCATTTGCAGGTCTTTGTTGACACAATATCAATGTTGATAGTTCAAATAAAGTTTGGGTGGGTGGGGAGTCAAAATATTATGGTATAATATATTGACCCCCCCTCCAAAAAATATTCAATATCAGTATTTTGTAAATGGAATCCAGTGACAGCTTAGCTTTTAGACACAAAACATTTACATATCACAGACAATACTATTCCGTGGTTGACATTTCTTTTTTATGGGATGGGGGGGTCAATATATTATGATATAATATATTGACCCCCCTCCCCCTCAATGATATAAAGGAACGACAACTTCAAAGCATAATCCAATTATAGCTTTCCTTTATCATTTCGACCATTTATAGATCTTTGGTGACACAATATCAATGTAGATAGTTCAAATTAAGTTTGTGTGGGTGTGGGGTCAAAATATTATGGTATAATATTTTGACCCCCCCTCCACATTTAGTAAAATTTGACGAAACAATTTTAGAATATTGACTCTGTGTCGTTATGATAAATCAACCATAATAACATATATTTCATCTTTCCTTTTTAAGTTAGTAGGGGGATCAAAATATTATAGGGGGGGTCAAAATATTACAGTAATATTTTGACCCCCGGGTCATAATATTATGATCCGCGGGTCACTTTTTAGGCGGGTCAAAATATTATATGACACCGGTAGCATATGGTGAAGAAAGACTACTCAGCAAATCCAGATCAGACTGACCCAAGTGTCAGATGGTAGATCAAATGAATAATGAATGGAAGTTTCGTGACTCACGTTTAATAGAGTTTTTTTTTTTCTGCAGAAACGGTAGAATAAAAGTGCTCCTAGTATTAGTTCATTCATTGTATATGTAAAGGACCTCGGACACTCTCCTATTCAATCTGCTCAAATTTAGACAGCCTGTAGCTAGGATAATGCATTATAGACAACTATATTTTTGTGCTTAAATCAAACCCATACATTTAGTGCGCCTAGCAAATTAAAAATATTTGGATAATATTGTTTATTAATGCCAGGACTTTAGGGTTTACGGGGTGGGGGATTTTTTGTGACCAAATTTTATTTCACACAAAGTCAAAGTTTCGCCAGGTATTCACCTAAATACATGGAAATATAATGTTTCCAGCATAAAACTTAAGACGAAAATAATCAGTTGCATAACATTGAGGTTGAGAAGATTTCATCTTTTCTACTAAATAAGTATGAAGTCCATGACTTTGACTATTACCTGTTATGTTTCAAGGTCAATCAGTTGGACCTGTTCACTGAGGTGTATCATATCTGCATACAGTGTACAACCTACTCTAGATAAACACAGTTTTTGAGCGTAAAATGTAAACGTTTTCTTACTCAATCGATTTAACCTATAATTTGGTGCTCAAAAGAACCGTCTCAATTGGACGGATCTTATGAGTACCCACAACATATGTTTTGGTTGAGAAAAATAGACAATTTATTAATATGTATACAATCATAACAAAAGCCCTGAAACACGCCATTGTAAATTGATATTTACCTACAGGTTTGTACAAAATTAATTCCTACTAAGTTTTATGATATTTTGTTTTTGAGCATTTTGACAATTTTCCCTCGTGACCAATTATGCAATTTTTATATGTTGTATCAAATGTAAAAGTACAACTGTATGCAAAAGGAATACTTTGATCACGGGGGGAAAGCACTTCAGTAAAACTTTTTTTTTATTTTCTATATGTTGAATAGCAAAAAACAGAGTTTTCAACCCATATATTTTAATTGGTACTTGTCCAATGAGAAAAACACTTTTGCGGATAATTCGAGGGTATAACCTACTATCCTTTTCATGGAAAAAATATCATTTTCTTTTACATTTTTCTCTGGCCATTTTTATGGACAATTCTTCATCAAGACTGTCCGAGGTCCTTGTTTATTTTCTGTCTAGTTGGTGTACGTTTAAAACAGGACACTCTTAGACTGATTTCTGTGGAAACTATCTTAGAGTGGAAACTTGCTTTAGTATAAATGGTCACCTAGTCCGAAATAATAACGTAGGTATCATTTTTGTAATATTACTGTGATGTCGATGTCTTTTTAAAACGTAAAGTACTTGAAAATGGCTACTAGTTGCGTGCATTATTTTTTCCTGATAGTATTGTCAACGCATATAAAATTTTCCCTCTTCCGTCTTGACCGTCCTTATGACGTAACATCTATGTCGGTTCCTATTTAAAGACTTATCTAAGGTGCTTTGGCTGTTGCCAGGCCCACCGGGGTTTACCTGTTGGATTTCTTTTGCCCTGGTATTCAGTTTTATTTACTGTTGAGTCCTTATCTTTGCTTTATCTCCTTTTTATATCTTGATTTATATGTTTTAAGAGATGATGCGTTGCTAAGTTAGAGGTCTTTCATGCAAATTAAACTTGTACACCCTTTTAAGAACATATCTGATCCACATTTGAACTTAGGGTGAGGTTGGCGAGCCGTGAAACTGGTTTAAGCCCTTCAATAAAATATTTTAACTGACCGTTCCAAGGCGGTGCTTCATTTGTGGATCGTTTATGTAATTTTTGTTTTTATTATGCTTTCGTGCGCGTCTGTCTATCGATGCCTTGTGGTCACCTGCTGGGAAAGGGCTGACCTCTTGCTCTCGTTTGTGATGTCTAATTGTGAAATTGTCACTTTCCCATTGGTATCCTGGGTCAGGTGTGGTGCTTGATTGTATCGATTTCTAATATTTGCCCTCTTTCTTACTTTGCTTTCGATAACATTGTTTCGCTTTAATTACTCTATGCTTTAAAAATTGTCCTCTGATACGATTTATGTCTTACGAAATAAATGGAGACCCCGCCACGAAATCTACTCATGAACCATACTTTTCCTCACAGCAGGTGAGATGGATTTTAGAAGTGGGATTTACCACAGGACAACCTCACTTTGTTGCATGCAAATAAAAAAAGCGAAGACCAGCCTACGCATCCACGCAGTCTGATCAAAGTGGTGTTATTTGCTACCTGGAATGTATACTCGCAAAATGTGATGCCAGCACAATTTAAATAGTTTAACTAGTCTATATAGCTGCTCATGTCGGCCTGAACCTTACCTGGTCGCAAATCAGGATTTCACAGGTCGATGTCCAAATGAAGTGGTACTTTCAACTGACTTTGTTGTACAATGACGCAGCATGTTTTAAAATGAGTAAATGAATATCCTCATACTGTTTATACATTTCTAATGACAGAGCCTTATATATTTCAATTTCATATGTTTGCAGAGAGGCGCCGATATCTCAAAGATGTTACTTTATGGACAAAGTGAATCAACATTGACTGTCTATATTATTCCACTCTTCTTTGTAAAAACGGGTCGTTTATTGTTATAAATCGCGTGTTGATGCTTGTCTTGACCCTGTGTATTAGTTCACCCACTGTCAAGCCTTGGGTGAAAACAAGTGCATATGACCACGAATTGTTAGTTTGGTTCGATTGAATTGCTTTACATCCATCTTAATGCAATTTAGTCATATCGGCACGTTTTCTCCGCTGAGCCAGAACTGAGCAATAACGTGACTTGCTGCTCAAGTACACATGACCGCACCATCGACTGAGCTACCGTGTTCTCCAATGTATATCGAACCAATAGGAATAGGTACAATTGTAATTACACCACATATAGTAGACAGAACACGACACAACAGGAAAGGACATGTGTGCAGAGTGGAGATTACATGTGACCATCTCCTTCAATAATATTCATGCTAAGCTCCGCCCACTATGTATGAATTTATATCAATACACTTTCACGTTTGTACATAAATGAAGAATAAATAAAATACTTGCCAGGTCCTCTAGTAAAGGATCATATTTCCATAAGCAATCAGAGTAGACCCTGATCAGGCAGATCTTACAAGAGCTGCCTGATCAGTGTCTGCTCTGTTTGTAAAAGTGTTAAACGACGTCTCTATGAGATAAAGGGTTAAGGCCAACCAGGGCATCATGATCAGAGTACTCATTTCAGAGCATTCCTTATCTGAATATAGCAACCATAAACTCAAAGCTAGCTCTTGAATGCAAAGCTAAACTGGTTCCAAGTTGTTCAAATTCACAACTGGTCATGTATAATGTTAGGTGGGCTGTGATTGGTCGGCCAATCATAAGTTGTATTACAAATCGTTAATGTGACAAGGCAACCACAGAAACTTGACTGCCTCCGCCAACATAACCCGACGTTAACGGTGACGTTGACGTCACGAAAACCATGCCAACACAATAGCACGTTTGAATGCAGCGTTACAAACTCGATAAACATCACGGAAAGGAATATGATAAAGCAATATTTAATAGAAAAAAGAACATAAGCTTTTTTCTGCAGCCTGTATGGAACTTTTAAACTGGCACTGAGTTGTCGGCTAGTTCCGTGACATTCCGTGAGACGGACATATTTCTGCCCGTTTGATTTATTGATGACCTGTCCCTAAAATAGCCAGTGTAGGAGAGAGAATCAGTCTAATGAACAGCGAAACCTTTGATCTAACGTGGTTCATACGAAACGGATCTGCGTTTTGTGCTGGGCTTAAAATTATTTTATTGCTAATGGAATGCACTGTCTACTATAGAGCTACAAATGAAAACCATGTAATAGACCAAAACCTACCTTCTGATCTATCTATAATATTGATTTAATTTCCTTTTAGCATATAATTATAATATTTTTTGTGCATGCAACAAAATATCAGGAAGCGCAGTGGTTTAGTGGTAGAGTGCTTGACTCGAGACCGAGGGGCCGCGGGTTCGAGCCTAACAGGCGTCACTGCGTTGTGTCCTTGAGCAAGACACATTAATCCTAGCTTAGTACTGGTTCAGACCAGGAAGACCCGTCCCTTTATAACTGAAATATTGTTGATGGGACGTAAAGAATCAAATCAAACTAACAAACAAACATAAAAGCAACAAAATATCAAATTTTCCCCGAGATGAAACCCGTATGTTTTATGCAAACATCAAAGGCAAAATACATGTTTGCACTGTTGTGCATACCAGTGGCTGGATGATTGGAAAAGTTAATTGCTGTGCCAAATTTACTCCAAATATACCATATGCTGCACGAGTCTTTTCATTAACCGGACTGATGCTTAACAAAGACTCGTTCGTTAAGAAAGGTTGTTATGCAAGTCACTGATTAGGCACTGTTGACATAATTACCGTACGTATGATATGTATGCAAACTTTGATCTAAATATACCATGTAGTTTAAGGGTTATGAGCATGTTATTATAGTGATAATAGTACACACCTAAGGGTCGTGTAATTAATATGATTGTGTCCATGTGGTGATACTTTGTATACAAAAGGAAGCCTTCACGCGAGCTAAACAAATTTAGCGTTTTAACAATAACAGAATCGTGGGCGAAGATTAGGTAGGTTTTTCCCTTGTTTGCAGTACTAAGTGTCATTTCTAGTATTGCAATCATCTGGCTCGAGAAGAGTGATCTGTTTGCTTTACTTAAATGTCCTTTATTGTCTTTTGATGACACGTAACTCTTCGAGTTCCGTGTTCCTTTTTTCACGTTGTCATTGGTTGGCCTGCAGGACGTGATTATGGCATTTCCTGGTCATACTCTCTTACTTATTACCAAACCGACCGTCTTAAGCCACTCTCGACGTGGTTTCAATTTTGCACTTGCATTTTAATTTGACCTAACCCATGAGCTATAGGTACTTATCGCACATGCGTATAACCATTCTTTAAACATGCATTTATAGCTATATATTGGGAGTTTAGGTCGAACATTTATATTGGAACTTCCTATAAATCCTTACAATTAGCATGCGAGTGACAATTGCTAAAAAGAGACCTTGCAAATAGATTGCTTGTCTGAGCTAGCAATCAGTTTCTAAACGAAAAAACAAAGTAAGAAAGACGTCAAAGATCAGTAAACGGTACAATCAAGTACCACACATGACCCAGGATACCACATGTGAAAGTAACAAACCTACAATAAACATCACCAACAAGAGCCAAAAGGTCAGCCCTTTCCCAGCAGGTGACCACAAGGCAGCAATAAACAGACGCGCAAGCATGAGAAACACAAGACACAAAAACACAAACGATCCACAAAAGAAGGACCGCTTTGGAACGGTCAGTAAAGATATGTTACTGGAGGGCTTTAACCGGTTTCATTGCACCAACCTCACCCTTAGATCAGATGTGGATCAAGACACATAGATGTTTGGTTTGCATGAAAGACCCCTTGCTTATCAATGCAAGTCCACTCAGTTGCCATTGGCGAGTTCCCAAAATGGCTCACGTTGCTTCATTCGCAAAAGTTTTAGTACATTTAAAATTTTGGATTTCTTGAAAACAAGAAATGCAAATCATCTCAAATTCGCAAAATATCGTCATTTGTTATTTTGTTCAAATTAATAATGCTAGATTATTATAGAAATAATATCATTCAGAGGTTGGGAGTGTTATATATTTAGTCCACCCGTGATTTCTGAAATAGTTTGAAAATTCGATTCGGGTCCTTATCTTCCGCTATTCTACTATAGTGACTATAGTCATTTCATATTTTCTATATATACCCGACAAAAAAGAAACGCACCACTTCAATTTTCCCATTTAGGTCTCCTTTTAAAACGAAAATGTTAATTGTCATGAAATATTCATTTCTAATCAAATCTCACTAAAACTTGAGTGTGACGTAGATGAGTATCTGTACCTTCCCTGAGTAGGCACACAACTCACCAAGGCGAATGGTAAGCGAGTTGCGGAAGCGTTAATTCAATGCTACTGTCTACATGGAATTCCGAGTATGTTTTACATTTGCAAAGTATGAAAACGATACGTTGCCTTTATGTGAGACAACCAATGTGTTTCTTGATGCATATTTATTACTCCAAAATCCATTTTCATCAGTTAGGGCCGTTTAAATTGATTAAAACAATGTTGAAATCTTTAAATGTTTTGTAAGGTTTATCTCCGGTGTGGAATCTTTATCCAAAGGGTAGTCACGATACATGATTACCGTGTATGATGAATTTAAAGATAGAATTAGCAACGAATAAGTGTCTGAGTACAATTTGAACTACTGAGACGATTCCCATTGCTTGAGCTTATCCAGCAAGACAGCATTATAAAAAGGCTTATTTCCTGTTACTCTACAATTTGACCCCCACTTGGTTCATGACCAATTTTCTTGAAAACAATTTTGACGCCTGATTGCAAAAGATGTGTAACGCAGCAGTACCTGACATACCTTTGCACTGATATAAACTAAACTGGCATTTCTCTTGTGATCTTCCTGAGGATTGAACAGTTCTAAGCGGTGCATTTCTTTTTTCTGTCGGGTATATATATTTCTACTGGGTGGTACTGTGGCTAATATACTATAATGTTGAGCTCATAACAAGATGTGTTCACATATTCTTAATTTGTTCACTGCCATATGCGAGTTGGGTTAGGTATTTGTACCCATGACCCAAACGTTGAATAAATTCACATTAAAAGTTAGCAATATATATAAGCAATTCTAAGTTCTATATGTATATATGTGTGTTCGAAGCAATTTGTCTTTAAATTATTAATTCTTTCAACTCGAAAACACAGCACCCAACGACACCTAACACCTAAGTCAAAATTGTGCATTATATGAGCTACACAAACGTTCATACAATTCAAAGGATAGTTCGTCTGAAACAAAGAGTGGGATATAACATGGCAATTATGCAACAGTCTGCACGCTTGATTGTAAAGCCAATCACGGTTCATAGCTATGGTTTCCTCTTTAATTGCACAACGGTGTGTCAGGCCTCAGACTCAATGACGGCCGAGACGTATAGCTTTAATCAGTTGGTTGATGCCTGATTCTTGTCCTTGGTTGAACCCACCGTAGCTCAGCTTGTGGTTTCTTTTAGCTCTGACTATCGGTGAGTCAGGAGCCCTTTTCTTTGTTTCGTCAAAGTGTGTTAATTTGATGTGATTGTTTCTCAATGATGATACACTGTATTAGTTTAGAAACCTCCATGCGAGCTAAACAATTTGTGATTAAACAACAACAGGATCTAAGGCGAATATTTGGTGGCAGTAAAATGCATTTAACCCCCTGGTGGCTTAGGCTGATGTCTGTTCTAAGGCAATGGTTCTGTTGTTGTTGATTTGTTGTTTGATCGGCTTTCCATTGGTTGTGGGGTTTCTGTGTTTGTCTTTGTTTGTTGTGCATTCCTTTGTGGCATTTCTAGTTTTGCAATCATCTTGAAGATGAATAGAGAGCTGGTTGCTTTGCGTTTATTTTCTTACTGATATCTTGTTACTGTACATGTTCTGCGACTCTTCCCCACGGTGCCATTGGTCTGTCGTCTGTGTGCGATTGTAGTATTTCATGATCATACTCACTTACTTTTTGGTCTGTAAAAATGTAACCTCAAATGGTACTTTCAACTGCAAATAATTACATGTATTACACTAATTTTGTATCACTGGTTATGCTACGCTGACACCAGTACCAGGTCTGACTTTTATGTACTTAGGTCCCATTCATAGCTGATATATTTCAACATTTATTCAAACCAAATTAATTTAGATAGAACACAATGTTATTACCTCACAAAATATGCATGGCCCATATACCTGCTTTCGTTTATTTAGTTTGTTGTCACGACAGAATTATACTGTAGTCTAATAATGTTCCATGGCATAAATTACGTCCAGCTATCTGCTATTAAACTAATTTGCACCCAAACACGGTTTGTGCTTTAACATCAACAACAATTAGGGCGAATGTTTGGTAGCAGCAAAATGCATTTAAACCCCCATAGTGGCTTATGCTGCCGGTGGTTCTGATGTTGTTATTGATTCATTATTGATGGGTGCTCAAATTGTGTGTTGGGGGGAGGGGGTTCTGTGTTTGATCATTATTACGTTATTTAGTACTTTATATCCTTCTAGTGTTACAGTCACCTTGATTGCGATAAGAAGGAACCATTATTAATTGGCTAGACAAGACCATTGGTTCAGGCCATATTGTTTTCAATTTGTAAGATGATTTGGAACCCCATCCAAGGCCACCGAGTAAAGGTTGGTCATGCATTTATATTGGCCCTATTTGAATATCTCAATTGAGGTTTAATGTTCAGTACAGCTCTTTTGATGTATTAACATGTGATAATCATATAGCTATAGATTTGCAAAATGTGAATACCGTCGGTGGACTTTACGTTGCGAGCAGTAAGGCAGAATTTCAATATATGTGACCTTGATTAAATATGCCAAACCTTTACTGTAATCTGCACACCATAGACAATTAGTGTGCCAAGTTTGATACCCTTGGTCGAATAGTAAAGGAGGAGTTCAAATAACAAACAAAACCAACTGAATTTTGGACCCGCTGTAATACTTCAGACTTTTTATATAGTGAAGATACAATAAGAAGAAGAAGAAGAAGAAGAAGACGAAAAGCAAAGATAGTAATAGCAATGATACTAGAAAAAACAACATTGAAAGCATGACGACTATTTACACTATTGTAGCAGTAAAACCACAACTATAGAAATAATAATAATAATAATAATAATAATAATAATAATAATAATACAAATAGTTAGTGAGTATGATCAGGAAATACCACAATAACAAACTGCAGACAAACCCATGGCACCGCGAGGAAGAGCCACACAACAATCACGAGACACCAGGAAGACAAACTAAGCAAAGCAACCAGCTCTCTTTTCCACATCAAGATGATTGCAAAACTAGAAGGGATATAAAGTAACGTACAACAAAACATAGAACGATTACAGACTCCCACAATGGGAGTAACAATAAACAAAAAGTCAACAACAACAGAACCACCGCCTTAAAGGGGACAGCAGCCTAAGCCACTGGATGTTTAAATGCATTTTACTGGTACCAAATATTCGCCCTAGATTCTGCTGTTGTTGAAGCAAATAAATAGTAAGTGAGTATGATCAGGAAATACCACAATCACAAACCGCAGACAACCCTATGGCACCGCGAGGAAGAGCCGCTCAACTGTCAAAAGACACCAGGAAGACAAATTAAGCAAAGCAACCAGCTCTCTCTTCCCCATCAAGATGATTGCAAGACTAGAATGGACATAAAGTAACGTACAACAAAACATAGAACAGTTACATACTCCCACATGGGAGTAACAATAAACAAAAAGTCAACCAAAATAGAACCACCGCCTTAGAACGGACAGCAGCCTAAGCCATCGGGGGGGGGGGGGGGGGCTTAAATGCATTTTACTGGTACCAAATCATCGCCCTAGATTCTGCTGTTGTTGAAGTACAAGAAATGTTCAGCTCGCATGGAGGCCATCTAACTAATGCAATGTATCATCATGGAAAACACTCTAATCAAATTAACACTCCGTGATTATGAGCCTGTTATGCTCATATGTTTTTGCAGAAACTGTTCAGCTCGCATGGAAGCCTTTTAACTAATACTAAAATTTATATAAGTTGCTTGAGTGGAAGGTTACAGCTTCTCCATTGAAAATATAGTTGTCTCTCATTGGTATGTCTTGAAAAGCAGCGTTGATAATAATAACAATACTAATTATAATAATAATAATAATAATGATAATAATAATAATAATAATAATAATAATAATAAGTATTTTGTAATCGATGATGCAAGCGAAAGCATGTTGAATCTAATGCTTTAAATGCTTGGAATTTAAATAATTTTACTATTTTTGACAGTAGAATTACATTTTATTTCAATAATTTTGATCTTCTTCCGCCTTAACCTAAATCCAATTTTAGAAAATTAAAGAAAGGGGTCCATATTATTTGATCATACACACTTACTTTTTGATGCAGATGTTCCTCGCTCCACTTCACTTGGCGTAAACAATTCACAACATATTCGTTTTGCAAGAATTTGTTCTAATTTTGGTGTTTTTAAAAAAAGGTTATCGATATCATCAAATTCGTAAAGTGTTTTTCTAAAAGTTGATGAGTACGACCAGGAAATACCACAATAACGGACTGCAGACTGACACACAGCACCGTGAGGAAGAACCACAGGACATTTACAGAAATAAGACGTCCGAAAGAACATAAAGCACCAGAACTGTTATTTTATGGTGAAATGGTTAATAAATGTAAAACAGTTTTTGAAAAGCCGAATTTTAAAGATCAATTTAAAAACAGATAATTAAGTTTTCTAAAAAGTGTGATACAACATGAATACCATGCAACAGTCTGCATACCTTTAATTGCACGATGGTGGGTCTGGCCTCAGTCTCAATGATGGCTCTGGCGTTAAGCTTTAATCCATTGGTTGTTGCCTAATGCTTGTGTTTGGCTAGATCTATCAGGGCTCAACTTGAGGGTTTCGTTTGCTCTGACTATCTGTGAGTCATGAACCCTTTTCTTTGATTCATCATACTGAGTTAAATTGATTATATTGTTTCAGTGTGAAATTGCATTAGTTAGGAAACCTCCAACTAGATGAACATTTTTTATGTTTGACAGCATCAGACTCTAAGGTGCAGATTTGGCGCGACTAAAATGCATTTAAGCCACAGAGGCGTCAGCGTAGGCTGCTGTCCGTTCTAAGGCGGCGATTTAGTTGTTACTGATTCAATGTTTTATGTACCTCTCATTGTTTGAGGGTTGTGTGTAGGTTCTTCTCATGTTATCCATTACTTTGCGACCTTTCTAGTTTTGCAATTATCTTGACGAGGAAGAGAGAGAGCTTGTGGCTTCGTTTTAATTGTCTCTCTGATGTTTTGGGGCTATACGTGTTCTATAGCTCTCACGGTGCCTAGGGTCGGACTGCAGTGTGTGATTTCGGTATTTCCTAATCAGGCTCACTCTTTGAAACCATATTTGCCAAACTTTACTCTGTGCATTATGACCAGTCTACAAACAAATTCATCGTTAATGCTGGGGTCTTCACAGTTGTTCATAACGTGTGCCACTGCATTTTATCCAGTACATATGATTGCATAGCATTATATTTGACTAATTACTCACATAGATCTCTGCTTCTTAGATAAAAAAAATATTTAAGTAAAAAAAGAGCAATTAGTTTTCATGCACTGTAATGCCTGTTAAGCAACAAGCTAACTTTAAAATAAATCATTCATTTATTTCGATTATAGTTACTTAATATTAATTTAAAGTATTTGCATTTTTAGGTGAACTCATGGATTGTAGGTGCATATTGCATATACGAACAGTGTAGCTCCAAATTAAAAATAATCCTTACCATATACTAGCTAGGTACTAATTATGTACTAAATGTATGTTGTTTACATACTAGGAGTATATAAACGATCTATCATTTAATGCCCTACATTAGTGTGTTTAATGACTTGTATCTTTGACATTAAAACAGGAAATCCAACATGCATATTAAAACGCCTAGGTATACTTACTTTTTTGTGTAGAGGTGCATGATATATCAGAACAGCTATGTTCATAGGTATTGCTATACTATTATTGCACATATATTTTTTTCTTAAGAGTAAAAGGATATATTGAGGGTATTACAAACCAAAGTAAAGTGGCCGTTCCCCTGTCTGTCGGCCCGTTTCGTTTCCTGTATCATCTCTTAAATCATAAGACGAGCAACTTCAAACTTTGTAGGTAAATAGGGTACATGATGAAAGGTATTGGGCAGCGTTTCGTATGTCTGTAACTCCAAGTAAAAGGGCAAAGGTCAAATAATTATTTTTCTTGTAAATGCATCTCCTCCTTAACAGTTAGACGTAGCAACTTTAAATGCTACAGTTGCATAGATAACATGGTTTATGGGTTATTGGGTAACGTTTTTATGACCCTGATCCAAAATTCAAGGTCAAAAGTCAAATTTTTTTTCTTCCGGAAACCGTTGCACGTTTAAACTGCCATGCCAATAGGCAGCAATGTTTTCGAGGTTGATCTTTATAATATTCTAAATTAATAGCTAGATGTGTATGCGTGATATCATACACATGGTACTTTTTAAGGATATGTTCAAATATCTTTACCGATTAATATTCAAAACATGTCATTAAAGCCATCTTGTTGGCCTTCATCACGGTAACCATTGTCAGGCAAATTCATCTATATAGGGTAAGCGAATCTAATGTCGATCCATGTGAATTATCGATCCCTTATCTGCCTTAACTTCTCCCCGTGCATCGATAGAGTGTTGATATCTCTTTCATATTCTGGTCCTTCAGGAATATTGGCTTCTGACAGAAAACAGAATACCCCTTAAGGCAGCGCTAGCGGGCATGATAATTGTTACAATTTCCATTAGTTCTCATGAACAGACTCAATAAAACCGAGTCTGCTGTTTTCTTGTATTGCAGGTCCATTCTATTTCTGATGGATCCGTTATTCCAGATTATTTAGAGGTTGCATCAGCTGTCGTACTGTCGCGTAATATGGTAAAACTTTTCCTCGTAGATCGATAAAGTGTTGATATTATTTTCATATTCTGATCTTTCAGGAATATTTGGTTCCAATGGAAAGCCTAATACTGCTTAAGCCAGCGCTACGGGGTGTGAGAATTGTTGCACTTTCCATTAGTTCTCATGAACAGGCTCAATAAAACCGAGTCTGTTGTTTTCTTATAGTGTCGGTCCACTCTATTTCTGAATGGTCCTCGGTCATGGTAGTGTGATTGTTGGGCTAAATACTGGAGAGGTCAGAGGTCATTTTTCTGAAAACGTCGTGTTACTTGCGCTTTCAGTTATATTAAGGATTTTTGGTTTCAGTTTTTGGGTTATTATTCAGTTTACAAAGTCTAGCTTTGAACTCACACGCGTTTTGAGCGAGAAACACCAGAAGTAGTCATATCACACAGGTGGATGGGGTATTGGGAATAGCTAAGCAAATGTCCTTTCTCTGCAGCAATAATAAATACATATGTTGCATCAAAACCCATTGAAATACCGAATGTGTGTTTGTTTATGTGTACGAAACTTGGGCTAGTGTAGGACAGAACACTATAATGTATAATATTGTTTTGCATTATATGTACGTCATCAAAATGTGACGCATCATCGACCCCCAAAGACATAACTAAGCAAACATCAAACGATAAATGAAATTTAAGTACCCACTGGCCAAATGCAACGTAATTCCTAATTTGTTTTGAAAACATCCTAAGGGGGTCCAAAACTGCCTCTATTGGGTCAAAATAGATTGAGTGAGTACACTACTTTAACACAAATTTGACAATGATAAACAATTTGTAACACTGCATTTGATTGGATAGTTCTAACCAGTGACAATGGTGTTTTCATTTAACAGTTCAGATAAGACGCTGAGGTACATATTTTTTAGCCTAACTCATTTTAATTAAGGAATGAATTCAATTTTTGGAATATTTATGGAATCATGAATACTTCGGGTCTCTTGCAAAGTATGTAAGGCCCGAAGGGTTTCAAATAAACTTTGCAATATACCCCCAAGAATTCGTGATTCCATGAACATTCCAAAAAATAAATTTATTGCTTTTATTTACATTTTATTATAAATATCTAAGTAAAATAAATATTTTAGATTTAGGAACTTAAATAGTTTTGTATTTAAAATATAATCGTATTAACGGTATATTCACAGTGTAAATTGAAAAGTGAAACAGCCAGCTTGAACACGTACAGCCAACGTAGCAAACACGATGCCTGTTTTTGCACGTGCGACTCAGGTGTGGCTCGCTGTCAATCACAACACCAGTTTCACTTCTGGCGAATGAGTTCGATGTTCGAAGCGTAGTGCGCGGGCAAGTAAGCTTTGCAGCTGTCAATCAAATGTGTGTAATTCATGAGGCTATAAACGGTTGCAAAATTCTTAAGATTCATTAAATGATTGCTTCGAAAATGTAAATATTCATTTAATGGTCGATACTACCTGATTTTGAATTCTTAATGACGCTCAAACATAAATGCATTTGAAAAAGAAATAGATGACGTACACCAACAAACCTGTTGTAACATCAAAATAATATGTACACTCTCCAGCAATCGTCTATGAATTATTTTTGCAGTTAATTGACACAAAACGCAGGTTAGACATAACTAATACCGGGCCACGTAGCGCAGTCGGTAACGTGTCTGGCTACAGATGTGTGCCTGACTGAATATCTAGGGGTCGCGAGATCGATCCTGGCTTCGTGGAGATTGATCATGAAATAATTTCTACGATCATTCTCTTCCATTCCGCTGATAGAATCATTCAAGAAGGGGATGATGTCAGTTACGAGCGAAAGTATGTGCACGAAGTATTGGTTATGGTTAACCGCTTGTTCAAGATCGCCCAGGAAAAAGTAAGGCTAGGTGAACTGACCATCCCGTAATGACCATAGCTGTTGACTGTGGCGTAAAACAACAAATCAAACAAACAAACACATAACTACTTCTATACGCGCACATTTGATTAGCCAAACTCAAATAAACAGTTAAGTGTAGTTTCAACAGCATATACGTACACAGTACCTCCTACCAAGTGCAGCCTAAGTG
Source organism: Loripinus fragilis (assembly GCA_964019695.1). Lineage (NCBI taxonomy): Eukaryota > Metazoa > Mollusca > Bivalvia > Lucinida > Lucinidae > Loripinus > Loripinus fragilis. The sequence continues at coordinate 370,125 of CAXHUL010000179.1, forward strand.
ACACTCGAAAATAGTATAAAAATAAATAACACAATATTTGACATGATACAATATACACAAACATGCATGACATGTTTTAGAATAATTATTGTAAATAACGTTATCACAAAACATAAATCTCATTCTACAAAAGGCACTCATTGACAATTTAATCATCACAGATTTGCTTCTTGGCTGAAGGCTGTATCATATGCAGTCTCTGTATTGTATCTTGTGGTGAACATTCCTGCAAAAATACAAATATGTACAGTGAAGCCTATCTAAAGCGACCACTCCAAAATAGGCAAAACAAATATCTTAAAGATAGGTGGTAGTTAAGTGCAGGTCGAATGTTTTGCAGAGTGCTCTATAATACTTTTGACATGCATTAAGTGATAATCGGTCTTAAAACATATTTGGGGGTCTTATTTTGAGTGACCTCTTACTTCATGTTTAACTGTAATACACTGTATTGATTTATTTTATTGATTTTAAAATGCAAAAAAAATTGTAAGCTTAGCTAAATATTCTATGATTTCATTAACCTGACACAGGTGCAATTTTTTATGGTTAATGCACAAGATATTTACCTTCGGTCAACTTCCGTTATTTACCGTATGTTTTACAGGAATTTAGCAAGTAAGAATGCAGATAATGAAACGTTTGTACCGTCCTACTAACTAGTCAAGTGGTTATAGTACAGAGTTTCGACCAAACGGGCATGTTTTTTTCTTCTTTTTGTTTACCTTTATTCCATTTGTTTAAGTTCATTTATTATAGTTGCAACACGAGCTCTGAGTAATGACATTTGGCCCATTATATTTCAAATGGTTGATGCGTAACGCGTAAAATGCATTCATGACTCCTTTAATTTGATATGCAACATGATTATGTTCTGAAAAAATTGAAATTTGACCTTTTGACTAAATCCCAAGGGTCAATGGGGAGGGGGTGCAGCCGGCAAAATATTCGCTTCCATGTTGCTGCATTTGTGATTCCCTTTACTTTGATATTCAACGTGACCATGCTCAGTAAAGTTGACTTTTGACCTATAAAACCCACCCAGGGTCAGGCGGGGGTCTTCAAGCAAAATAATTGCTACCATGTTGCTGCATTCGTAGTTGTTTTAATTTAATATTCAACATGATCATGTCATTTAAAAGGTTGAATTTTGACCATTTTACCCCCAGAGTCGAGTGGGCTCTGCGGGCAAAATATTTGCTACCATGTTGCTGCACCCATGATGTTGTTTATTTACTGTTTTATTTACCTCCCATTGTTTGTGGGAGTTCTGTGTTTGTCTTTGCTTTGTTATACATTACTTTATGTCCTTACTAACTTTGAAATCATCTTGACGAGTTAGAGAGAGTGGGTTGACATATCTATTGATGAGATGGTAGGGGCCTGATGCTTTGGCTGTTGTCAGGCCCACCAGGGTTTACCTGTTGGATTTCTTTTGCTCAGGTATTCAGTTTTATTTTCTGGTCAGTCCTAATCTTTGCTTATCTCCGTTTTATATATTGATTTATATGTTCTAGGAGATGATGCATTGATAACTTAGGGGTCTTACATGCAAACCAAACATCTATGCGTCTTAATCCACATCTGAACTAAGGGTGAGGTTGGCGCTGTAAAACCAGTTTAAGCCCTCCAGTAAAATATTTGTGCTGACTGTTCGAAGGTGCTACTTCTTTTGTGGATCTTTCATGTTATTTCTGCTGTGTGCTTGTCATGCTTTCGTGTGCGTCTGCTTATTGTTGCATTGTGGTCACCTGATGGCTGACCTCTTGGAAATTGTGATGTCCTGTTGTGAGTTTGTTACTTTCCCATTGGTATCCTTGGTCAGGTGTGGCTCTTGATTGTATCGATTCCTGATCTTTGGCCACTTTAGTACTTGCTTTCCTTTTATTGTCTTGCTTTGTCTTGTTATTGTAAAAAGTCCTGTGGCTCTTCTTCACGGTGCCGTTAATTGGTCTTCAGTTTGTGATTGCGGTATTTCCTGATCATACTCACTTATCTTTTATAAAGAGTCACAATTCAAGATGAAAAAACTTTAAATTCTGGTTGCAAGTCATATAACTCTTTTTTAGGAACGTCATGGTTGTTCATACTTTTCACAATAATTGCCTCAGTTGTGCAGTTTCAGATTGCTGATATGACATTTGATTCAAGGAGCAAATTAAAATTGAAATCAAACTTTAAGATTATGGATCACACCGCCAACATTTGCAGATGTAAGTGGTTTATATTTTGGAACACTGATTGCCTATGATGTGTACGTATGTGACAACACAATTTTGAATTTTTCATATGACCTTGTTAACATCGGCCAGGTTAAAATCATTCAATGCGGTATTTTATATTTTTATGGTCGATTGAGTGGTATATTGGTTTTGTTATGTCCTTCCCAGGTGTGCAATATTTTCACAGCGAAAGGGAGCTGTTTTCATTACTCCTTTCATATGCGTGTCTTTCCACTACATCTCAACTTTGCGATACCATGGGTTGGTTTATGTGAGAGAGGCATTTCCCATTTATAGTTGTTTACCGTTTCCATATTTAAATATCTACAGTGATTACCAAGGAAAAAAATGAACTTTTACTTGCAGTATAAACAACTCGGTGTCAAGCTTTTCTTGAAGGAATGAAATGAAACTTTCCTGGCACTTTATTCAATATATATCCCTTCAACTTACAAGTAGGCATTTTTAATGTTTTTTTATACAATTTTATTGGTGAAAAATTGCAATTTTGTTGGAAAGGGCCATTTGAGCTGTCCAAAATTGAATATTCTTAATTTTAAATGCAAAGCATATAGTGATAGATGACACGAACTTGTAAGTAAAGAGCAGTTCTTTATTTCTTTATTGGATTTGATCCTAAACTAGGAAACATCATAGAAAGACATACTTTTGGCCCTGATATTATCAAATGGGTCAAATGTTTTAACTATGACGTAAAAAGTTCAGTAACCAATTTAGGGTACATGACGGGAGTTTTTCATATAAAAAGGGGGTTAATACAGGAATGTCTACTATCTGCTTACCTATTTATAATCTGTTTCGAACTACTTGCTGAAACTGTGAGAGAAAATAAAAATATTGGAGGTATTCCATTAATTTGGAAGAAATTTGAAAGTACAATTGTTGCAAATGACGCAACCTTTGCATTCATTTTGACTTTACATTTATTCCATGAAACCATTGATGCTTTGGAAGCCTTCAAATATGTTCTTAAAAGGGTATCTTTTAAAAGCAAAGACTGCACCAAAGAACTAAAACTAGAGTGTACATATTTCCTGGGCCAGGCTAGCTAGTTTCTGCAAATTTAGGCGTCATCAGTGACCCTCAAATCTGTTTCTGGATTATAACTAAACAATAAAAAAAACTACTGTCCTAAGAATAGGGTCTTTACGAAACACTGCTGTTGAATATCTGAAACATATAAACTTTCTATGGCTGTCAAAATCTGCTAAAACTTTAGGAATACTCTTTTTCGCTGAAACCAAAAAATGCAAAAACAAAACCTGTATCCAATACTAAATGATTTTACAAATTGTTTAAAACGATGGCAGTACAGAAAATTTACATTGATGGGTAAAGTAAACGTTATCAAAACTTTTGCTTTTCCGAATCTAATATACCCTTTAACAGTATTGTTAGACCCCCCGAAAGAAGTAATACACAAATTTAATACAGATATATTTTCCTTTATTTGGCACTTCAATCCTGACAGAATTAAGCGAACTACGCTATATAAAGATTATAAAAATGGGGGTTTTAAATTGATAAATCTTGAATGTTTTTAAACTCACTTAAAGCATGTTGGGTGAAACGCATTTTCGACGATGAGCCTACTTCTACTTTATGCAAAAGCTTTTATAAACAATAACTCAGCAATTTTGTGAATAAACTAGTACTAGAAAGCTATCTTAAAGAAAATGACTGTACACAAATAAGTAAAAATAATACATTTTTGAAAAATATCTTAAGTGCATGGTGTAAAATCAATTACAAGGAAACCCCTACATTCATATCAAATAAAGAGTGGTATGAAAAGGGAATCAAATACATAGAGCATATTTATGATTATAGATCAACTACCTTCTATAATTTTAATAATTTACAAAAATGTATACAATTTAAATACCACTGACTTTTCAAAATACCATCACAATATTACCAATATAATTTAAGGTTGGGAGCGTTTACTCAAAAGAGAAACTGCTATGGAAGAAGGAATAGATCAGAGAAAAACAAATATATACATAATTTCAATGAATACGATATAACATCAATAACACCTTATACAGTGCACAATTAAAAGAAACAGCACACGACAAATTAAAATCAGAAGTAAAATGGATAAATGATTTTCAAATTAAGATATTGTTTTGGAAGCAGCATACCAGATGGCATACATATGAACAATTGATTTGAAATTAAGAAATGTTCAATACAAATAGTTGATGCAAATTGTACCAAACAATAAATACTAATTTAAATGTAAACTATCTCCAACCGTTTTATATGATTTTGTGCAAGCAAGAAGAAACTAATGCACCTTTATTTTGGAAATGCTTAAATGTGCAAGATTATTGGTCAAAAATACAAAAGTTCTTAAAAATAAAAATTACATATAGAGTTAACACATAATAGATTTAGTTTTGGTATCTTGATTAAGAACAATATAAAACGTCAATGATTAATAGCCAAATATTGTACCTTTGCATCAAAGCATAAAATGCAGAGACCGACTTTTGAGGGCTTTTTAAAAACATTACATGAAAGAAAAGAAACAGAGCACTATATTGCTTTAGCCAAAGACAAACATGAACATCATAATCAGAATTGGGGATTTTTGAGAGGCTTTGAATAGGTTTTGTTCTTTGTTTTTTACGACTGCTTTATCAAAATAAATATGATAAAAACGATATACCTTTACAATACCCTCTCCAAATATATTCAAAATTAAACCCAATACCTCTTATTTGCTGGCATGTTTAGTATTTTTTTTACAAATTGACAAAGACGTTGGGAGACAGGGGTATTTGACATTTTATTTATTTATTTAAGTTGTTATTGGAACAGTATTTAGAGTGGCATTTGAACATTACTATGTAATATATGTTAAAAACTATTTGATTAGCAAATCCATTTGGTGTGTTTTAATGATTATCAACATGATTGGGGCAAAGGAAAACGACAGTGTAGTTACTTGGTAACAAAAAAAAGGAAAACAGCAGGTATAGAGGTGCCTATATGTCTGTATTTAACTTTTTTTAAAAAGTATACCAATCAAAATCTATCGATTAGGTATACATCTCTTCTGTCATGTTGGTTCTCGTTTTTGATAAAATATTGTGCCATCGTTAGATATATTGATATGCTTAAATTGTGATACATATGTACAGATGTAGTTCTGAATAAAATGTAAATAACAAAAAAAGACATATCTGGAATGGTTTCATTTAAACTCATTATTCATTACATGAAATTATATATAAATATCAATGCCCTTGAGCAGAGTTATCATGTATGAGATGAGCAGTAATTAAGCAGATAATATTCATTCGTTCTAATCCAAGATTCAGTTCAGATTTTGGTACTTATCACAATGATATACTAACAAGATCCTTCTTCAAACAACCATGCTGACATATCACGAGGCCACATGCGTTCCTAATTATAGTCCTAGTCTACATTTGTATTCATGTTTGAGCCGCGACATGAGATTTCCAACAATATGATATGTGCGACTAGCAAAGGCTCAGAACAGCCTGCGCATACGCACAGTCTGATCAGAGCCTTTGCTAGTCGCTTGAATATTTACTGTGTGTTAAGCTACTGACTGAACATTATTTGGAGTTTCTTAGCTTAATAGGAGGCTTCACAGGCTCCTCTGAGTCTAGACATGTCAAAATACCACATTGTTGGAAATCACATGTGAGCTTGTGCCTTAGTTGCTCGACAATGCTATAAGTACTAAAACTGCGTGTGTACTAGACAATATTAAAGTATTTTAACTGCCTGTTCAAAGGCGGCGTTTGTTTTGTGGATCCTTTTTTTTTGCTATTTATGTTCCATGTTTGTCTTTGTTATGCTGTATTGTTTGTTCCTTGTGGTCATCTGCTGGGGAAATGGTTGACCTCTTGACTTTCTTGTGTGTGAGATTTACATGTTTTCCTGTCACTTTCTCATTGGGTGCGCCGGGTCAGGTGTGGAACTTGATTGTATCGATTCCTGAGCTTTGTTTTGTTTTCTTTACTGTGTTGAAGATTTTTTGATAGTTTTATCTACCTGGCACGTCGTTTAACTGCATGACTATAGTCACAAGTATACAGCTGAAAGAAGCAGTTGAAAGTAACTATCAGTTAAATCTGTCTTAAGCAAACGGTCAAGGGATAATCCAAAATTTCTAGCTTAAGGCAGGTGGCTGCTTAATAGAGGTTCAGCTTAGATGGACATATAATTGAGGATGTACCTATATAATGAGCTAAAAATTATGAAGAATTAAATATACTCTGGTTCAGTTATTGCATCATAGAAATAAATAAAGAAATAAATAAAAATTAATATCAAAACATGAAATTTTAAAGCCGAAGCATTTCCATTATTTATTTATTTTAAAAATCAATGTTTGTCAAAAGAGTTTGCCTTTGGAATCAGAGATTTCATGTCACTGGTATACCCATTTCTTTCTAAAGCTAAAACTTGATTTCTTATAAGTAAATGCATGTTTAATGGAGATATCGCACTACTGAACATGAAGAGAATGTTGTTTGATTTGTAGATTTGTTCATGTGTATGAGATTTTCGAAAACAATGACTCAAAATAACTTTTTTTCTCAAAAGACATTGCTTGTTTTCTTTCCCAGCAAACATTTATCGTTTGGTAGTAAGTTTGCCTCAAGCTAAGAGTATCAATACATTACATTTATTTTTTTTTACACATTTACCGTTTAACATCTGTCACGGTATGAATGAATGCACTTTGGCTGTGGTATAGCTAAACAAAGTTAAACTGGCACTCATTAATCTTCGACATCATTCGGTCACGTTCGGTGTGTAGTAGCTATTTTAATTGATTAATGTATGGAACAAGTATCTTTCAGCACGGTGATATAACAATGCTGATGCAGTAGCGTAGTGGTAAGACGATTAACTCATATTCCGGATTGTGAGTGTTCGATTCCCACTGGATAAAGTTATTTTAGGTATCATTTTTAAATTATATATTTTTGGTTATGATGTTTCTTGTTTATTTTAATTTTGATGGATAGTTGACATGATGTCAGTTTTCAAGACTGATAAGAGATTATTTATGGTTGGAAGCTGATGGCGTTTGGTGTAAAACTCCTGCACATTGTTTCTGATAACGACCTCATCAAAGTCGTCCACAGGTTTGTATTGTCCCCGTTTCGAACGTTGCGGAGGCAAAAGTGTATCGGTTTCTTGTAGTTCTTTTCATACTCGGAAAACGGTTCTACTGCTGACCCCAGTTGCCTGAACAGTCTGTTGAATATATGATGGGCTGTCCCACCCTGAGTGTTTCTTGAAATAATTTGAAACATTAGCTATGAGAAATTTGTCTTTAGATTTTAAATGTTTTATGATTTATCAGTAGACAACACAGTTCCAAACTAATATGAGCCGTGACATATGATTTCCAACAATGTGGCATTTCGACAAGTATAGACGCAGACAAGCCAGTGCAGACTCATTACTCCAAATGATGTTCAGTCAGTAGCTTAAGAGTCATAGAATACCCAAGCGGTTAACAAAGGCTCTGATCAGACTGCGTATATGCGCGGGCTGGTCTGAGCCTTTGTTGGTCGAACATGCCACATTGTTGGAAATCTCATGTTGCGGCTCAATAATATTGCTTTAAAATGAATTCTAAATACATTTACTTTTATAAGCAAGTCTTGTAAAAATTGTGCAAGTCATAAGCATGATTTATGATAAAAAATGAAAAAAATATATTTTTCAAATATACTGTATGTCCTGAGACTCGAACCCACGATCTCAACCTTGACAGCTATACACTCTATCCAAAGGGCTAAGCGGGACAGTGATGGATACTTAATTAGAAAATACATCACTCTAAAATCAATACTTTTTCATAATGTTTGCAAATCTAAAATTAGTTTTAAGGAGTTATACGAGTTTATACAGCATATTCATGAGTGCCAGTTTAACTTTGTTAATCTATAAATGCTTTTGATGTTGACAAATTTATCAGCTGACTTTTACCAACGACTGGTACACGCTTACAAAAAAAAAAACTACAAGTCATGTTCGTTTAGCGTATTTAGGTTTTAGGCTACTGATGGCGCAATTTTAATCCACATTTGCTGGTTTCCTGAAGCATGTCTATCGTTTATATCCCGTAAACACACAAACTTAAACGATTTCAGTTCAGTTGTGGCTCGAGTGGCACACAAAAATTCTAACTGTTGTGTCCAATAACCTCAACATTGGGTGGTGGCCATTGGAGAATTTCCCTTAGGAGACACCACTGCTGAGGAGTTTAATTGCTCCAAGCATATGACCGGTTTAAAAAAGTTAATCAATAAAATTTAATCAAACTGGCCGCATCAATACACAGACATGGTCGTTTAAGGATACAATTTCAGTGTTTTGGGGCGAATTCCGCCCACCCTTCGCCGCATTTGACCGCTGCATGCTTAACAGAGGTGCATTTGCATTCAAAGTCATTCCGGGGGACTCTGAAATGACCACTTAAGGAAGGGTCGCGCTTAATAGAGGTGGCGGCAACAGCAGGTTTGACTGTAACCATAAACAACACTTTATTACTAAAATTTTATGCAATAAATTTAATTCTAACACACCTCGCTATATAGCCAATGGTTAAATTCAGTGATTTATAGGTTGATAAATCACTGCAAAGACTGGGCACGGACTGGCGTGACGTCATTGGGTCGCCAGTATGATTTTCATTACGTCATCTATAACATACTGACTTGCAGCGTTGACAATAGACGGCGTCGCGATTTTTACAACTATTGGACGTTAGTCAAAACAAGAATTACAGGAAATTCTAACAGTCTGTTCAAGAGGGCAAAATCTAAAGATTTCGTCATATTTTCAATCATTCTGTGGGTAAGAATCGAAATTAATTCGGACTGGCTGTGAATTGTTGCTTATTATATCACTGTCTATTGTTCATTTGCTTCACGCTCATGATTTATTCACTTTGGTGACTGACCTCCAGCCAGTGATATATTAAGCAACACATCACTACATGTACAAGCGAGACTCTAATTGTTAAGTAAAAGGTTCGTCAACACTCTTAAAAGTATAATGCGCTTTAAGGTTCTGATAATGAATACGACCATGAAATACAGCAATCACAGTCCTAAGCCTAGCAATCACATCATCAATTATCTCAGTTTATGATATTTTGATTCAAATGATAATTGAGCCACGAAATTAGATTTCCAACAATGTGGTATGTGCGACCAGCAAAGGCACAGACCAGCCCGCCCTTATGTGCAGTATGATCAGAGACTTTGCTAGTCACTTGAATATTTCATGACTGTTAAGCTACAGACCGAACAGCATTTGGAATGCCTCAGCTTAAAAGGAGGTTGCACAGGCTCGTTTGAGTCTACACTTGTCAAAATGCCACATTGTTTAAAATCTCATCTCACGGCTAAATGTATCAATGTACTCTTTAAATATACAATGTATGTGCATTTACTTTCTCCTGATGCTTAATGGTAAAACTTCGAGGCGATAGCTTTCATCTACGTCATTTGTTTGTGGAAACAGGCTGCAAAAGCTCAATTAAGGTTGTGCATATGCGCAGAATGAGCCTTATCTATCTTGAGGTTTTAGTGATAGCCCATATTCCTGCTTAGTTGAAGATGTGAACATAACATAACAATGAAAAGTAAATTTCTACCTTCTGTTTATGAGTCTCTTGGATAAACATTTCTTATGGAGCTCCAAATCCTTTCTTCCCTTGGTGGTAACTGCCACTATAAAATAAGGATAACTTAAAAGAACAGATACACTTTGGTTCATGAAAACTTTAACAGGTAGAAAGAGACGATCAAGAGAGTCTTCAATGAGTCCGTCACTCAACCTATTGCGCGGACGTCATCTTGCAGATTTATTTGTATTTGATTCAACTTAGTACAATAACCGCATATACTCACTATAAATGCAGATTTTGCAATATCTGTACTTGGGTCATTTAAATGAATATGGAACTTGCCAATCTTTCTTTTGTGCATATTGTACCTACTTTCAGTTTTCATCACATACAGAAGCGCCATGAGGGTCAGGTCAGACCCAGGGCCGTCGCCGTGTATTCCAAATGGTCCGACGGAGGAAACCATCGAGTGCCGAAGGCACGAAAGGGTGGAGAGCACTAGAGGGGTATCATTCCACCCTATTGTTAGGGCCCCCCTCCGCCCCCCCCCCCCCCCCCCCCGAGATTTTGTTTTAATTTTTAGCGCTTCTATGTTCGTTTTTAAAGGGTTTTAATATGTTTGGGCCTAGATTGCAGTCGCTTTGGATCAAGCTTTTTTTTTTTGCTAGAGTGGATTGAAAAACCGAATGCTGGACATAATCCTTCATCGTAATGAAGCCGGGGCCTTATGACGAACCACGACGGTTAAACACTTCTCTGTCCACATGGTCCAGGCTTCTTTAAGGCAAATGAACGTTAAAGGAACCGAACACACTTGTGCTAAATTGGAACAGGCAGGACTTGTTTATCCGTAACGGAATAGACATGGGCTCACGATGCTCATATATATATATATATATATATATATATATATATATATATATATATATATATATATATATATATATATATATATATATATATATATATATCAATACACGTTTTAAACATAATTTTACGCCCGATATGTTGTTTCATTTAGAATCATTAGAAAAAAAGCAAATTGTCAATATGAGGGAAACAAAACTGGATCACAGAAATTATCATGACTTTGATAAATGAGTCTCAACATGAGAAAACCCGTCTTCGGGGTTTTCGACCATGCAAGACTCAAACCAACCTGCTCAGTTACAGAGATTAGCTAGAATGCTGAAATTTTGCTTGTAACAAGTTTATCAATTATACTTTCCAGAGATTGAACAACAAAGTCGCTGGCCAGTTTGCGCGTCTGCGCAGGCTGGTCTGCGCCTTTGTTGTTGAAATGCAACTACCTTAGGTTTTCCCGCGTTACGACCCATAACCCATATCTCTGTGACTGCTTGTTTTAACACCTTGGCAATGTCTATTAAAGACATGCGCAACGTTCGGAGTGTTTCAGTAAATTGTCGCATAAAATCAGAGGTAAGCTCAAAGAAAAAAAATCGAAACGAGATAAAGGAACACGGTGGATAGCATACTTGGCCAAAAACGTGGGTCCAGCAAATGCTGCACCTGCCGGACCGGCGACGCCGGCCTTAGTTCCTTTCCCAACAGATGAACACAAGGCTGCAAGACACATACAAGGCAATATGTCAACGGCGAACACAAATAAAGAAGGTCCGCCTTGGAACGGTCAGTAAGAAGTTTAAAAGCTTTGAGTATAAGGAAATAAAAGAATCCTGAAAGCTATTTTAAAGGCGCTGGGACCCTTGAACGGAAGTTCCTATTGGATACCATGAGGATTTGTAATTTGAGCAGCGACATGTGCTTTCCAAACAATGAATGTGGCATTTTGACAAGTGTAGACTCAGACGAGCCTGTGCAGTCTCCTTTTAAGCTTGGAAACTCAAAATGATGTTCAGTCAGTATCATAACACTTCAAGCGACTAGCAAAGGCCCTGGTCAGACTGCGTGTATGCGCAGGCTGATCTGAGTCTTCGCTGGTCGCACATATCACATTGTTGGAAATCTCATGTCGCGGCTCATTTCAAAGGCGCGACGATGCACGTGGCAGTTTGCGTTTGGCTCAAGACGTTATCACGTCGTGACGTAACGTTATAAGAATTGTGACGTCACGTCATGGGGATCACGCAGCCGCTTGCCTGAAAGAGCTATCACTACTGTTCAAGCTCCTGGTGATAGAAAAAATCCATCAGTCTTATGGCTGAAATATGACTTTAATATCAACAAAACTGGCATCTTCGCGATTCACTTTTACTTTTTGTATTTTTTCAATGTCAACGATGACCACGACATATTTTTCAACAGTAGAATTAGGTTCTTAGTTCGATCTAGATTGGTTCCCCGTATCGACTCCGGAACTCGGCGATACCGAAAAAATGTCTATTCGTATTTGAAGATGAATGGGCGTGAATAGAACAGAACAGACCCTCTCTAGTCGTAAAGCAACCAACTCTCGTGTTGCCCCGCTTTGCGGGGCAACACTCGGTGGTTGGTTGCTATTATGTAAATAATAGTTTAATACATGTATTTAAAATAATGTCCCATTATTTACAGGTATGTAAAACAGTATTTGTCCAAACCTGTTGGCATATTACTAAGTGTTCTTACATAATATGCTGGTGGTATCAGTCTATAGTATATAAAGAAGTTATTGGTGAATTTTGACGATACTCCCCGAGCTTAAATCTATTAGTAAGATAAACGACGATTAATTCAGAGCAAGTGCATTTTCCTATCTGACCCTTAATGGTTTCCTGAGTCTGGAGACTTCATGTACAGACCACTTTTGACGAATTTGTTTGCCTTTATAATGGCAAATAAGAGGGACAAAGTTTGCATCGCTTACATAAATGGTGTTTGGCATTTCTAATATAGGTATACGAGAAGGAAACAGGACCTCTCCCTGATAACATGTAATTTAACAAATCAAATAGTTGCTCAAGCTAAGTTTTTAGGAGATCACATATATTGAATCACCTGGCAGCAATGATATGCAATATGATCCTGCTCTAATGAATTATGAGCTTTTGTCCCATTGGGTCTTGGGGTGGGTGTCGGGGGTCTGTAGAAAAAAAATATGTGCTACCATGTTGCTGCATTTGTGATTCCTTTTCATTTGATAAGCAACATGACCATGTTCTGAAACAGTTGAATTTTTACCCTTTGACCCAACGCCAAGCATTTGCTACCATGTTGCTGCATTTGTGATTTCCTTTTTCATATGCAACATGACCATGTCCTGAAAACAGCCCTTCAATCGAAAATCACGTTAGATATGTTTCATGTTTATTGTACCTCTGTCTGCATGCGCACTTTCAGTAAAAAATATTACCAACTGACTGAGTAATTTTGAAATTTAAATATTAGACCTTTGACCCCACCTAAGGTGGCATGGCGGTGGGGTAAAAGTTTTATCAATGTCATGCTTATCTACAGGCATTTGGTAAGCATGGCCAATAGTGAGAAGTTGTCAGATATTATAAATTTGGAGAACTGTGAGGTTTATTCCACAAAAAAGCCAATATAGCTTTTGCATTAGCCTAAACCTTTGTCAAAAAAGGGCCAAAACTCAGTCAAAAAATTGCAAATGACCTCCAAATTCGAACTTGACCTTTATTTTATGATGCTCTACCCTTCTGTAAAATTTAAATGAAATTGCTTATCCCTTCAAAAGGTATTGGTTTAGCTAAAATCTAAGTCAAAAAGGGCCATGACTCAGTCAAAATTTTGCGGATTACCCCCTTTTCTATCTTGACCTGTATTCAATGATGCTTGACCCTTCTGTAAAGTTTGAATGAAATTGACGCATCCCTATAAGAGCTATCGATTGGAAACCCAAAGTGTTATAACGCGGACGACGACAACGCCGTCGACGACGACGCCCTCGAATACATGATCCCTATGTTTCGCAGGCGACACAAACACTCTATAAGCATTTATGTTTTCTTTGTATGCTTGCAGGGTATGTATTTTTATTATAATTTTGAATCTATTGATTGAAATATGTTAATGCCAACTATCAGAATGATAATTCCCTGATTCAAATCAACGAACATTTTTCAGACTTACTTCACACATTCCTTTGATAAAATGCACATTATGTACCTATCTTTAGAGTTCTATGAATATATTCTATAAAAAGTCAAACACGGTCTCTACAGTGTATACTAGGTCATAAATATCAATAGCCAGATAGATAGATAGATAGATAGATAGATAGATAGATAGATAGATAGATAGATAGATAGATAGATAGATAGATAGATAGATAGATAGATAATAGCGAACTGATAATAAACTAGTATAGACTGCTCAAAATATCATAAACTTCATAAAGCCTTCCCTTAATTTTACCACATCCACTCAGTTTTGATTGTTAAGTACAGCTCTACTGCAACTGGACATATCAGAGGTAGTATTTTATAGTGATTTAGAACATAGGACCTATTGCACGTTGATGTGGTATCTGCCTATTTTTCAAATGCTTCTCAAATCTGCCATTAACATAAGATATCGCTTGTTTTATTTTGAATAAGACGTTTGACGTATAAGAAAAGAATAGGGTTTATAATTAGACAGGCTCTATGAAAAAAGGAGACGCTACAAAAATATTAGTGGGTGCAAAATTTGACTTCTCCAAAATATTCAGTAAGTAATTATTTTCATGACCAATGGTATAATTACACCAGTACTTGATTGAAAATCACATTGAAAATATTTTTAAGTCCAAACTCATGAGTTTTTTTTAATAATAATTGTTTTTTTTCTGATTTGTTATAATAGATATTTGGAAGTGCAACTGTAGTCTATTCTACATTGATTACAATATATTTGATGGTGCAGTAAAAAGTATCAATGTACTATAACCATTAATCAATGCGTAAATTACTCCTATTTATGAGCCATGTATTATAGGATAGATACAGTATATTTACAAAAATAATCTATCAACAACATTTAGTAAAAGGAAACTTTTCTTAATCTAAAGAATATATGCTCAAAAAAAAGTGTAATAGTTTATGACTAAGGGACTATACAAAACCTTACTTGTACCAGATATCATAACATTCAATAAAACACACAACACCTCAGCATACTTATCTTAGGGACTGTCCAGACTTCATATTTTTTGTTTGAGGTATCATTCCCCCACCCCGAGTCCAAACACGTTATTCGCATATATACTCAGAAAAACAATTGAAATATTAAGATTCAATTTCACTTCTTACATTCTATACAATAAAAACTTGAATAATTATGCATGCATGTTATAGTTCCAGATATCTGCAATCAAAATGGATGCTTAGTTTTGGTCACGCTTCAGTGTTTAAAGTGCAGTAAACGTCCAAGTGGTGCAATTCTCTACACTGAAACGTCATAAACATTCAAAAATGATTGAAACCCATTTCTATCGTTTATATCCCCTAATGACCAGCTCCTAATTTTGTTGATACTGTCAGTGTTTTACCGCCAATATTTTGTCAGATTGACTTGGGTATGACATATCTGTGCATTTTTGTTAAAGAATTTGTCTCATTATTAGGAGCAATGACTGATAAATGGGTGATAGCTCTTGCATGTGGTCGGACCTAGAGCATAAGCAATGACCAGGTAAAAGTTGCGGCAAAAAATATGAACGCTAAATTGCTCGCTTGTGAACTTTGGGTAAAGAGGGTAGGTACATCTGGTGTAATACTGTATTGTTACAAACAACCACTTTGCATTTTTTATATTACATTTGGGTAGTTCTATCAGATACAAAATTACTTTGTTTGGAAATTATTTTCTCAAATATTAAAAAGTCAAAATAAGTTTAATATCCTTCAATTGTATTGCTGAGTATATTATGTAAAACTTCAGAACGAACTTACCTGCAAAAGGATTAGTTGAGACTCAGGGGGAATAATGTTAGAAATATTTGTCTATTTTTCTATATGTTTAATATCTAAAAATGACCATTTTCGCCCAAGAATAAAGCCGCGCATTCATTCAAATAGGACATTAAATGCAATATCCTTAACTAGAGACTAACGTGAGCTTTTATATGAAGATGGAAGCATTTGCCAAACTTTTTTTAGAACCATAGACAGCTATACATCGTGATTTCCATTACTACAGTCAGAGGTCCTTCAATAGACCTGTTGGAAAGTAAATAAAAATGCAAAGCCTAATTTTAGTGATCTATTTAAAAAGAAACGTAAGCATTATAAAAAAGTGGAATACAACGAATATCATACGACAGTCTGAATGCTTTGTTGTAAGCTCAATCACGGTTTATAACTATGGTTTCCTATTTAATTGCATAACGGTGGGTCAGACCTCATACTCAATGACGGCCCTGACGTAAGCTTTCACTCTTAGATTGGTGCCTGATGCTTGTCTTAGACAGGGCCCACCGTGTCTCAACTTGATATATTTCTTTAGCTCTCTGACTATCAGATAGTTGCGAGCCCTTGTCTTTGTTTCATCATAGCGTGCTATTATATTGTTTCCCTGTAATGATTAATAACATACGTTAGAAAAAGTAGAGAGGAAGGCAAAGATCAGTAATTGATACAATCAAATACCATACTTGACCCGGAACAGGAAGGGAAAGTTACAAAAACACAAGAAAACACAACACACAAGATAGCCAAGAAGTCATCCCTTTTCCCAGCATGTGATCACAAGGCTGCAAGGACCATACACAGCAGCATAAAAAGATAAACATGATACATAAATAACAAAAAAAAGATCTACGCACGAAGCACCGCCTTGGATGGGTCAGCATAAAACCCATGTGAGCTACACATTTTTGTGTTTTAACAACAACGGAATCTATGGCGATGATTTTGTGTTTGGTTCTGTTGTGCATTACTTGTGTCCTTTCTAATGTCCTTTCTAGTGTCCTTTCTAGTTTTGAAATCATCGAGACCAGGACGACATAGATGGTTGCATTACTTTAATTGTATTTCTGATGCATTGTGCCTGTGTGTGTTCTGTGCCCCGTCCGCACGGTGCTATAGTTTGGAATGCAATGTGTGATTGTGGTATTTCCTGATACACTTGCTTAATTTTTTAATTCATGACTGAAACAAAAGTCGACTTTGATCATACCATGTCGTAGACACTCTGTTTGCCGTCAAAGATCGTATTAATGTATACACAACACCACTGATGGCTACCAATCCAAACACAGAACCAGCAGTGACGGCAGCCAACATGCCAGAATTATCAGCTGTACTCGTCAGACCTGTAAATTATCAACATACCAAACTCGGTTAGCTAGGTAACGTATTTCACACTAATGGACTAAAGTGTGAACATTTAGCCACTAACATGCTTAAATAACAACATGAGTAAATTTGAAATTTTCTTAAGCTCTGTCTGTCAGTGCATCCATAAATTACATTATCAAAGCTACATACTTTTTTTTATTTGTGATGATACACCAATTAATGCTTTAATAAAATAACCAATGTGGTGATACGTTATGTTTTGATGCCTCTGTATAAGTTAAACAACTTTTGTTTGAATACAAACAGAATCTTTTGCAACTGCTAGTCTGCAATTGAAAGTGTTGCTTGTAATGCATGCATATGTTTGCAATTATAGTTATTTTCTATATGGAGTTTCAGTGGAGACTAGCCAAATGCGCTGTCTTGTTCACATACATAAACAATGGATGTAACATGGATCAGAAGACTTATTACAGAAAACTGCAAATGACAAGATTACATTCTCAAATATGTTAACTTAGTAAAATTGACTGCTGTAGATACAAAGTATGCTGAGGAAATAATGAAAAAAAAATAGATAATCCATTCTGGAAAGATGTCTTAACAGGCTTTATTAAAACAAATAAAAACACAGAACTGGAAGAAGGCATTTCTCATATTTTAAAAACTCCTATATTTTATAATAGTAACATTTGCATTGATAAAAAATATGTTTTCTGGAAAGACTGGTACAAGAAAGGAATTAGATTTATAAATGACATAGTAAAAGAAAATGGAGAATTCTATAATCAAGATGAATTAGTAGCAAAGTATAAAATAACAACAAATTATTTGCATTATCAAGGTATAACCAAGTCAACCAAAATATATTTAAATAGCCATAAAATCACTCTCACGACAAATATAGAAGGCCCTTTTATACCAAAGCACTTAAAGCCGGACCTATAACAAAAACCTGGAACCCAGTCTATATACAACATTCTTAATAAGAACAGTGAAACACCTACTGGAATGCTGTCTTGGAATAAAAAATATACACTTAGTGATGAGGACTGGAAGAAAATATTTATATATCCTTTCACGATAACTAAATACCCTGCTATACAGTGGTTCCGAATCTGTATTAATCACAATAGTTTAGTAACAAATAGTTATCTATTCAAAATAAAACTAAGAAATAATCCAGACTGTTACTATTGTCTTTCACAAGAGGAAACGATAACACACTTGTTTTGGCATTGCGAGAAGATACAACAATTCTTAAAAAGCCTGGAAAACTGTCTCAAACTGCAAAATATAGAATGTGATATGAATGAAGAGAGTTTCATACTAGGGATAAATAAAAATAAGGCATTTCCTGAAATACTCAGCTTCATCCTGCTATATGCAAAATACTACATATATACTACCCGGTGCAACAAGCAAAATTTGTTTTTGGGCATATTCAAGAAAAAATTACTTTTAATGTACAAAATACACCTGGAAATTTCTATATCTAACGACAAATTGAATAAATTTGTTGAAAAGTGGAACCCCTATCAAAATCTCATAAACAGTATTAGTCCATAAAAAATCAAAGATTTCTTTTTTTCCAGCTACATGTAATACCCCATGTAATGCCCCACCAGCTTAATTACCATTATAATTGAATAGATATATAAATGTGTTGCCAGGCCAATGTCAAAGGGATTTTTATTTTTGTTTTTTTTCTTACAAAGTCCAAATCTTGTCCGCAATTAAATTTTTTTGCTAGAAACATTTCTTCTTAGATCTATCTGTAATTGTTTCATAAAATCATACAATGATCGCATAGCTCAACTGGTGAGAGAGTTTGTGATGTATGAAAGATTTTTATTGACTTTATGAACTTCACAATTGCATATAAACCCCAGAGAAGGCCCGGATCTCTGAGGGAAAAATTGTAAGGGGCAAAGGAAAAATAAATTTAACAAGATTTGAAAAAAAAAACAACAAAAAAACAATGGATGTAGATACATACCAAGAACAAATTTAAAACATTTATCATTACTTAGTACGTCAGCATCCTCATTTAAAGGAGATGCATAAACTACCGAAAACTCTCATGAGCTGACCCAATGGTACATTTCTAAGCCTTAGACAAGGCTAAATCTAGGGTGATGTTTTGTATTCATTAAGATGATATTGATTCTTAGGCTGTGATGCTCCCCTGATATATCCAATAAGCCAGTGCATGACTTAACTAACACAATTATCTTGGTGTTCAGCAGATACTTTGATCAGATTAGTCTGCCAGGAATTCCTTAACGATTATTTATCTTCATAAAGGAACAACCAGTCATTACTTAGACCTCTATGAGTGCAGATTACGTAAAGAAAATGATATGAATGTGTTGGTGTCGATGTTTTCAATTGGCACATACTATACTTGTTATGTCACTTGCATGTTGCGTTTTTATACTGGAAACCTAGAAAACGAGTTCCATAACTAAGCATTACAACGATATTTGCCGATGTTTGCTGAAAAAACGAATATAGTACTATTTTGAATTTTAACCTTTGACATATCAAATATATAAAGAACCATCCATCTCTGTATTTATCTATTTATATAATTGGAGAGATCACCAATGTAACGGTTAATACTTTTCCAAGCTTGCACACTTTGGCCACGTGCGACTCCACACTTAAAGCAAAACTTACGTGACTGGCTCCAGCAAGTTGCAGTCTGTCTTGTTTCCCCTTTGGAAACAAACGTTTACTAGGTCAATGTATTATTGGGTGGGAGCAGCAGGAAATTTGAAAAAGAAAACAATACGATCACCACAAACTCAAAATATTTTAGATGCAAACCGGTGAAACCCAGGCTTTTGGCACTTAATTTGTTTTCCTCGAGTTTTGGAACATAAATAAGTTTTGATTGATGATCTAGGAGTTGCCCTGTAGAAATCCTTGCTTGTGTTGTTTGAACTTTAAACTACATAGAAGAAACACAAAATTCGTTACTCCCATTTCGGGAGTCTGTAATTGTTCTATGTTTTGTTGTACGTTACTTTATGTCCATTCTAGTATTGCAATCATCTTGATGGGGAAGAGAGAGCTGATTGCTATGCTTAATTTGTCTTTCTGGTATCTTGTGATGTTTGAGCGGCTCTTCCTCGCGGTGCCACTGGGTTGTCTGCAGTTTGTGATTGTGGTATTTCCTGATCATACTCACTTACTATTTTTTTCGTACGTGAGACCTATAACGGTCAATTACATTTTGATTTCACCACACTGTTGCTTAAAAAGGAGGCTTTGTATTGGTTAACAATAATTTGTGAATTCATATTTTTTGTCATTTGTTGACAACAGCCCTACTTGAATTGGGGGGGGGTTAGGGATGGGGGTCAGATATAGATATATTTTATTTCTTCTATTCATGAGAGTCTCAATCATATTTATAAACATAAATTTTTTTCAAAATGGGCCTATAGAAATTCGAAACATAAAGTAATATCTATGTTCCTTTTTTTCTATTTTGCAAAACACACTGATTTGTGTCAGTTCTTGTTCCTCTGAAGCAGTAACACAGCCAAAACCGTTCACTTTAAACTAATTTTACGTATAAATTGATGTGGAAACCACTCTCTCAATGACTTCAATTTAGTGAGGGTCGTCAGTATTATTGAGCATATTGGCGAAATCATAGTGTTATCTTTAGAATTTGGTATAAGATTGTATCTATTATTACCCTAGATAAATACAAACGTGTGGACATGTTTAAAAATACCTGTGTGTTCTAATCTAATGCATTTTGGTTCTACTTTACTTACTATCAGGTATACAATTTGGAGTATTATTGTTCCAGGTGCTGTTGGCTTGGCATGTTCTGTTTGTAGTATTTGAGACTGTATACCCTGTATCACAACTAAACGTTGCCATAGACATGAATGTCGTTCCACTTGAGAACGATATTGAACCATGTTCTGGTGAAGCAATTTTTCCACAATCTGTAAAGAAGGTAATAGACAGGAAGAATACTTTTCATTTAATGAGAATATTATTAAAAGTGTACAGTCATTTGAAATGTTTAAAATATAAAACCTGTATAATCTTGGACAAATTTCATAGTTTTGACCTATTTTGTTTACACTTCTTATCAATGCATCTATCCTTTCTATGAGAAGCATTCTAGTTACATTCTATATTTATCATTTATGTATATTATGTATACGAAAGACTGTGCTTATGCTAGAGATGCCGCTTCTGTTTTCAGATCCTTTTATGCTTTGGATTCTTGAATATTCCTGGATGGTTGACGTAGTGCTTTTTGTCATTTTATCAGTTTTCATCATAGCTCAACTTGAAGTTTTCTTTAGCTCTGACTATCTGTGGGTCATGAGCCCGTTTTCTTGTAACACAATAGTGCGTTAATTTGATTAGAGTGTTTCTCTGTGATGAAGCATCAGTAGCTTAGGTTGTTGTCTGTTCTAAGGCGGTGGTTTTTTTGCAGATCTATTGTTTTTATGTACCTCCTACAAATTGTGGGGGGTTCTGTGTTTGTCCCTGTTTGGTATGCATTACTTCTATGTCCTTTCTAATTTTGCAATCATCTTGGCGAGAACGAAGGAGAGCTGTTTGTTTTGCTTTTATTGTCTTTTGGATGTCTTGTTACTGTAAATGACCTGCGGCTTTTCCTTATGGTGCAGAGGGTGGGTCTGCAGTTTGTGATTGTGGTATTCCCTGACCATACTCATTTACGTTTTGCAATCATCTCATTGGGGAGAGATGAATGATTGGTTGGCTTATTTATGTCTTGCCTATTTGTTACTTGTTTGTTTGGCTATTGTTTGTGTTTGACTCTTCATCCCAGTCTGAGATATGGATTGTGGCATTTTCTGGTTATGTGTAAGAGTGTATGAATACAACTGCTTACCATTTATAACACACTTAGGCGTATTGTTACTCCATGATGAATTTGCAGTGCAAGTTCTTGTCAAGTTTGTTGATATCGAATATCCTGTCTTGCAACTATAAGAAGCTACGGAATGGTAGACTGTTCCTTGTGAGTATGCCACTGAGCCATTCCCAGGATTCGATAGGTTTCCACAATCTAAAGCATAAGACAATGCAAAACGGAATAGAAATTGAG
Organism: Loripinus fragilis; assembly: GCA_964019695.1. Lineage (NCBI taxonomy): Eukaryota > Metazoa > Mollusca > Bivalvia > Lucinida > Lucinidae > Loripinus > Loripinus fragilis. The sequence continues at coordinate 392,319 of CAXHUL010000179.1, forward strand.
TAATTAGCATACTTTTTCATAGCTTTATTATTGGACATTTTAAGTTAAAGGTCCTAGGACATTTTTCGTTTTTCGTTTGTCGTTTTAATTGCTACTGGTAGAGGGTTTCTCAGGTACCACTAGTGCTAGGCTTGTTCGTGCGGCATTAATTAAACAATCGATTATCAGCTAGCATCAAAGTTAAGGAGATGCTATTTTTTGTAAATTATCAAGATTCGTTTGGTGTGATGTTGAGGTCCACCCAGCACCAAATATATATGGAAATTTTGTAAAAAAAATCTGCTTTATACCTGCGTGAGCAATAAAGACGCAGACCAGGCTGTCGGATTAGCGTATTCGCTATTTGGTGTATAAATATACCATCAGCATATAATTCTAATTCTGGTTTAGTTCATCAGACAGAGCTGGCCGTTGTGAGTATAAACTGAAACCCAAAGATTGGTTTTCTCACGACATGGCTCATGTAAATCTGGTCAGTATTCGAACATACGACTAGCACCTTCTTAGTTCATTCAGGTCTGGGGAGAGATAGAGGGGGTTGTTTGCAATATATACAACTGCATGTTTGGCCAGGCTCTACTACCTGTTTCCATTGTCTATACACGAGGCTATATTTTAGCAGATGAGAAAAGCAGATTAGTTTTATTGTGATGGGCTCGTTACAGGTTACTTTTGAAAGGGCCAATCACACCTAATCTTTACATATTTTTCATTCTGGGTACGGATAAACAGGCCCTTTGGCAAACTGTGAAGACCCAGATGAAACCTGCATAAGGGGGAATTTCATCAGGGTCTGCAATGCTTGCTAAAAAATCTTCAGGGACAGAAAATACATCATTTACTTCTAAATTTTGACCGCCAACCCCTTAAACTGCAAAATGACTATTCCATATTAATTGTACTAACTTGTAAGGGATATCAGACTAACAATGGCTAATGGCCTCTTCCTTCTTTTTTTCAAGTAAAATAAGGCTTGATATATTTTTAACCGTCTGTCAGACGAAATTTACAACATATCAAGGATTATAGAATTTGGAAATGTCAACTGCTGCAATTTTAGAAGGCGCCTTAGGCTTTACACTTCAAAAATACGTGAACATTTACACAAAAGAGATGGCAGTTGATCTGCCACCCATTCGGTGTAAACTTAAACAAATTAAGGCCAATAAATCCCCTGTGCTCTATATTAAACATTTCTACCTGTTATTGTAATAGGTATTCTTCAGATCAATACAACCAAACAAAACAGTTAATAAATCAGTTGAGCTGTTAGCAGAAGACCAAAGGCAGCTAAACTGCAGCCAAATATAGTGTAAATGTACACTAATATTTTATACAGATATCTACTCAAAACCAAAAGTAACTTTATCCTTTGAACTACCAAATATATCTTTACAGTTTTTGATTCAAACCAAATTAAATATTGCAATGAGTTGTTGGTACCTGCCCTTACCTTATTCACGAAAAACAACCTAGGTAAATTAATATTCTTGGAGTTATCTGTCCTTTCATTAAAAACACAAAATCAGCATTTTCGAACAAAATCCAAGGTAAACCTAGGATTCGAACACGCTATTTTAAGGGCGATCGATTGCCCATTAAAATACTGCAAGCCAAATTGTCTCTGACGTATAGTTTGTTTTTGGCAGCATCTTAAATTTGGTTCACTTTGAAATCATCTCCCTTTGAATTAAAACAATAGTAAACTTTAGTCCCTGCTAATAGTTTTATCTCAGATGATTTTTGAATTTTTTAATCAGCAATTGTTAAGACTAATGCCCTGAGTATTAGACACGATAATCTGATAAAAATTCCCATTGGTTTGGAACAAAAACGGCTGATAATTTTTCATGGGAAATGCCATTGAAAGCACTGTAAAGTTCACAAAAAGGTGTATGTACGTAAAAACAGAACTCTAATTTGTGTCATTGAAGGATGATCCAGGCTGATTTCAACTGTAAACAACAATCAAATAGCCTGTCTTACAGACTGGCCCTTTAAAGTTAAAAAAATGATACATCGCAAAGCTACAGTAACAGATCAAAGGTGATGCGTTTTGGAAAAGTTTATTTTGCACCATTGCCTTTTTCATCAGGGCATAGTGGCTGCATTATGACAGCAAAAATATGAAATTCAAAATTTTAATGCCATATGAATAAATGATTTAACTTTAATACGATTAAAAATACCACTTACCAATAACCAGAAAAAGGTATATATAATAACAGTGTAAAGTTACTTTTGGTTTTAAGTATAGTAAGGACCAGTAATTGGCACATAGATATGAATTGCTGGACTAACTCTGCTCAAAATGAGTGAACACTATCAACTGCTATAAAATGTTGTCTGCGTGAGTGGTCTGCTGTGTATATTTGCGTACATTATTGCTTTATATAAGTATCAAGACAAAGAGTTTGGACCCTGGTGGGACTGCTACATGACAGTGTGCTCTGAGTACTAGTATGATACTATGAGGAGCAGTCTGATCTGGGTCTACACTGTTTGACCAAGAGGCTTTAAAACATTTAGCAGACAACAAAAGCAAACCACGTTTGTTGTAATTGGCAGTTTACAGGTTACAAATACAACGCGCACAATGGGAGAAACATCAGTGGTTAAGTGTTAAAACAAATTTTACCTTAACTTCCTTTCAACAAAAAATTGGCACTTGACGAGGCATCTGACTCCGTTTTTGCATAAGTAAGTAATGACCCTGTCACATTTGGCCTATTTATATAATGAACAAAAGCGCTGCAGGCATGCAACATACCCCGCCACGGGATATTTTCAATGCAAAGAAAAAAGAACAATGCCAAAGATGTCAATCAAGGGCTATAACTCTGTACTAATTTGTCAAAATTTACCAATCTGCAATCCCAGAACACTCCTTCACAATATCGACTCTCATATCAAGTTTTAAGAAAATCGGTAAAGGAATGACAAAGATAGAGAGTGAAAACCAGTTTCTAACGTAAATCAGGGTCCGTAACTATGTATTTATTTGCCAAAATTTACCCATCTGCAATCCCAGGACACTCCTTCCCAATATCAATTCTCATAGCAAGTTTGAAAACAAAGGTTAAAACATGCTCCTAGCAGAGAGTGAAAAGGATGCGCTGACGGACGTACGGACAGACAGATGGACGGACGGACAGACAGACGGACACTCGAACGCAATTTTTGAATGGAGGGTATAACATAATACCCCCACATTTTAAAGTGGCGGTGTATAAAATAGTAAGTGAATATGATCAAGAAAAAACACAATCACAAACTGCAGACAAACCCGTTGCACCATGAGGAAGAGCCATACAACAATCAGGAGACACCATGTAAACCATATAACTTCCACTGCTGTCTATTCTAAGGTGGTGGCTCTGCTGTTGTGCATTAATTATTGTTGCTCCCATAGTTTGTGGGGACTCTGTGTTATTTCATTGTTTTGGTTTGCAGTACTTTGTGTCCTTTACAGTTTTGAAGTCAACCTGCTGGAGAAGAGAAATATGTTTGATATGCCTTTGTTAGGTTCTTCATGTCATGTCGCTGCTATCATTTTAACAAAGCTCAACTGGTTGTTTTCTGTAGCACTGACAGTCTAAGCGTTGAGAGCCCTTTTTGTTTTATTGCTGCTTGGTAAATTATTAAGCTGTTTCCCTGTGGTGATTTATTGCTAACGCTAGGAAGCCTCCATGCGAGTTAAATCTTTTTTGTGTCTTTACAACCGCAGAGTAAAAGGTAAATAAGTTGGCAAACACAATTAATTTAAGCCCTACCCGCAATTGCCTTTGCTGCTGTCTATTCTAAGGTGGTGGCTCTGCTGTTGTGCATTAATTATTGTTGCTCCCATAGTTTGTGGGGACTTTGTGTTATTTCATTGATTTGGTTTGCAGTACTTCGTGTCCTTTATAGATTTGAAGTCAACCTGCTGGAGAAGAGAATATGTTTGATATGACTTTGCTAGGCTCTTCATGTCATGTCGCTGCTATCATTCTGTGTACCTTCATCAGGGCGCCATTGCCTGGTCTGAAGTATGTGATTGTGACATTATCTGATCATACTCAGTTACGTTTTATGAATTATGCCTTGTCACAACAATACTTACTAACATATTTTGAAAACTCTCAACCTCTATAATAGTGAATATAAAATACATCAATTGACAAACTAGGAAATGGTATGTATTGCTGGTGCTTCAACAACCCATCGTATCTAGTAACATAGCTGGGTATATTATGAAGCATACAAAGTAGTTGTATTTTTTGACTAAACTGAAACAATAATCATACAATTGTGTTTCATTGCTCTCATGTAGATGCATATTGATGCAAAATAATTTATATGACAATTGTTTGATTCAAAGTGATAAACTTACCATTGATACTGCAAAGTGGAGTAGCATTGCTCCAGGTTTCATTTGCCATGCAGGTCCTTGTTATAATTGATGATATGGTATAACCAGGGTTGCAGCTAAATGATGCAACAGATAGATAGGTTGTTCCACTTGAATATGCAATATTACCATTATCTATGCTTGTCAGTGAACCACAATCTGTAGTGTTTAAAGAGAAAACATTACTTAAAATATTACCAGCAAGAAGCTCTGAATACTACAAATATTATATTTTAGAAACTACAGAAAAAAACACAAACATTTGAAATATATAGCACATTTTATAATTTCACATAACATGGACACTCAGGTAATTTACTCTTTAAAAGTTATCTGAGACTTGGCAAACCAAAGCTCAACTGGTTGTTTTCTGTAGCACTGACAGTTAAAGCGTTGAGAGCCCTTTTTGTTTTATTGCTGTTTGGTAAATTATTAAGCTGTTTCCCTGTGGTGATTCATTGCTAACGCTAGGAAGCCTCCATGCGAGTTAAATCTTTTTTTTGTGTCTTTACAACAGCAGAGTAAATGGTATATGAGTTGACAAATACAATTAATTTAAGCCCTCCCCGAGTTGCCTCCTCTGCTGTCTATTCTAAGGTGGTGGCTCTGCTGTTGTGCATTAATTATTGTTGCTCCCATAGTTTGTGGGGACTATGTGTTATTTCATTGTTTTGGTTTGCAGTACTTTGTGTCCTTCATAGATTTGAAGTCAACCTGCTGGAGAAGAGAATATGTTTTATATGCATTTGCTAGGCTCTTCATGTCATGTCGCTGCTACCATTTTGTGTACCTTCATCAGGGCGCCATCGGCTGGTCTGAAGTATGTGATTGTGACATTATCTAATCATACTCAGTTACGTTTTATGAATCATGCCTTGTCACAAAAATACTTACTAACATACTTTGAAATCTCTCAACCTCTATAACAGTAGATATAAAATGTATCAATTGACAAACTAGGAAATGGTAATATTGCTGGTGCTTCAACATCCCATTATATCCAGTAACAAAGCTGGGTTTATTATGAAGCATACAAAGTAGTTGTATCTTTTGACTTAACTGAAACGATAATCATACAATTGTGTTTCATTGCTCTCACGTAGATGCATATTGATGCAATATAAGTAATATGTCAACTGTTTGATTCAAAGTGATGAACTTACCATTGATACTGCAATGTGGAGTATCATTGCTCCAGGTTTCATTTGCCAGGCAGGTCCTTGTTATAATTGATGATATGGTATAACCAGGGTTGCAGCTAAATGATGCAACAGATAGATAGGTTGTTCCACTTGAATATGCAATATTACCATTATCGATGCTTGTCAGTGAACCACAATCTGTAGTGTTTTAAGAGAAAACATTACTCAAAATATTACCAGCAAGAAGTTCTGAATACGACAAATATTATATTTTAGAAAATACAGAAAAAAAACACACAAACATTTAAAATATATAGCACATTTTATAATTGCACATTAACATGGACACTCAGTTAATTTACACTTTAAAAGTTATCTGAGACTTGGCAAACCAAAGCTCAACTGGTTGTTTTCTGTAGCACTGACAGTCTAAGCGTTGAGAGCCCTTTTTGTTTTATTGCTGCTTGGTAAATTTTTAAGCTGTTTCCCTGTGGTGATTCATTGCTAACACTAGGAAGCCTCCATGGAAGTTAAATCTTTTTTTGTGTCTTTACAATAGCAGAGTAAAGGGTAAATGAGTTGGCAAATACAATAAATTTAAGCCCTCCCAATAGTAGCCTCCGCTGCTGTCTATTCTTAGGTGGTGGCTCTGCTGTTGTGCATTAATTATTGTTGCTCCCATAGTTTGTGGGGACTTTGTGTTAATTCATTGTTTTGGTTTGCAGTACTTTGTGTCCTTTATAGTTTTAAAGTCAACCTGCTGGAGAAGAGAAATATATTTGATATGCCTTTGCTAGATTCTTCATGTCATGTCACTGCTATCATTCTGTGTACCTTCATCAGGGCGTCTGAAGTATGTGATTGTGACATTATCTGATCATACTCAATCACGTTTTATGAATTATGCCTTGTCACAGCAATACTTACTAACATACTTTGAAAACTCTCAACCTCTATAACAGTGAATATAAAATGTATCAATTGAATAGCTAGGAAACGGTATGTATTGCTGGGGCTTCAACAACCCATCGTATCTAGTAACATAGCATGGTATATTATGAAGCATACAAAGTAGTTGTATTTTTTGACTAAACTGAAACGATAATCATACAATTGTGTTTCATTGCTTTCATGTAGAAGCATATTGTTGCAATATAATCAATATGTCAATTGTTTGATTCAAAGTGATAAACTTACCATTGATACTGCAATAGGGAGAATCATTGCTCCAGGTTTCATTTGCCATGCAGGTCCTTGTTATAATTGATGATATGGTATAACCAGGGTTGCAGCTAAATGATGCAACAGATAGATAGGTTGTTCCACTTGAATATGCAATATATCCATTATCTATGCTTGTCAGTGAACCACAATCTGTAGTGTTTAAAGAGAAAACATTACTCAAAATATTACCTGCAAGAAGCTTTGAATACTACAAATATTATATTTTAGAAAATACAGAACAAAGTACAAACATTTGAAATATAAAGCACATTTTATAATTTCACATTAACATGGACACTCAGATAATTTACACTTTAAAAGTTATCCGAGACTTGGCAAACCAAAGCTCAACTGGTTGTTTTCTGTAGCACTGACAGTCTAAGCGTTGAGAGCCCTTTTTGTTTTATTACTGATTGGTAAATTATTAAGCTGTTTCCCTGTGGTGATTCATTGCTAACGCTAGGAAGCCTCCATGCGAGTTAAATCTTTTTTGTGCCTTTACAACAGCAGAGTAAAAGGTAAATGAGTTGGCAAATACAATTAATTTAAGCCCTCCCAGTAGTAGCCTCCGCTTCTGTCTTTTCTAAGGTGGTGGCTCTGCTGTTGTGCATTAATTATTGTTGCTCCCATAGTTTGTGGGGACTTTGTGTTATTTCATTGTTTTGGTTTGCAGTACTTTGTGTCCTTTATAGATTTGAAGTCAACCTGCTGCAGAAGAGAATATGTTTGATATGACTTTGCTAGGTTCTCCATGTCATGTCGCTGCTATCATTCTGTGTACCTTCGTCAGGGCGCCATTGGCTGATCTGAAGTATGTGATTGTGACATTATCTGATCATACTCAGTTACGTTTTATGAATTATGCCTTGTCACAACAATATTTACTAACATACTTTGAAAACTCTCAACCTCTATAACAGTGGATATAAAATATATCAATTGACAAACTAGGAAATGGTATGTATTGCCGGTGCTTCAACATCCCATTATATCCAGTAACAAAGCTGGGTATATTATGAAGCATACAAATTAGTTGTATCTTTTAACTAAACTGAAACGATAATCATACAATTGTGTTTCATTGCTCTCATGTAGATGCATATTGATGCAATACAATTAGTATGTCAACTGTTTGATTCAAAGTGATAAACTTACCATTGATACTGCAATGTGGAGTATCATTGCTCCAGGTTTCATTTGCCAGGCAGGTCCTTGTTATAATTGATGATATGGTATAACCAGGGTTGCAGCTAAATGATGCAACAGATAGATAGGTTGTTCCACTTGAATATGCAATATTACCATTATCGATGCTTGTCAGTGAACCACAATCTGTAGTGTTTAAAGAGAAACATTACTCAAAATATTACCAGCAAGAAGCTCTGAATACTACAAATATTATATTTTAGAAAATACAGAAAAAAACACAAACATTTGAAATATATAGCACATTTTATAATTTCACATAACATGGACAGTCAGGTAATTTACTCTTTAAAAGTAATCTGAGACTTGGCAAACCAAAGCTCAACTGGTTGTATTCTGTAGCACTGACAGTCTAAGCGTTGAGAGCCCTTTTTTGTTTTATTGCTGCTTGGTAAATTATTAAGCTGTTTCCCTGTGGTGATTCATTGCTAACACTTGGAAGCCTCCATGCGAGTTAAATCTTTTTTTGTGTCTTTACAACAGCAGAGAAAATGGTATATGAGTTGGCAAATACAATTAATTTAAGCCCTCCCCGAGTTGCCTCCTCTGCTGTCTATTCTAAGGTGGTGGCTCTGCTGTTATGCATTAATTATTGTTCCTCCCATAGTTTGTGGGGACTTTGTGTTATTTCATTGTTTTGGTTTGCAGTACTTTGTGTCCTTCATAGATTTGAAGTCAACCTGCTGGAGAAGAGAATATGTTTGATATGCATTTGCTAGGCTCTTCATGTCATGTCGCTGCTATCATTCTGTGTACCTTCATCAGGGCGCCATCCGCTGGTCTGAAGTATGTAATTGTGACATTATCTAATCATACTCAGTTACGGTTTATGAATTATGCCTTGTCACAACAATATTTACTAACATACTTTGAAAACTCTCAACCTCTATAACAGTGGATATAAAATATATCAATTGACAAACTAGGAAATGGTATGTATTGCCGGTGCTTCAACATCCCATTATATCCAGTAACAAAGCTGGGTATATTATGAAGCATACAAATTAGTTGTATCTTTTAACTAAACTGAAACGATAATCATACAATTGTGTTTCATTGCTCTCATGTAGATGCATATTGATGCAATACAATTAGTATGTCAACTGTTTGATTCAAAGTGATAAACTTACCATTGATACTGCAATGTGGAGTATCATTGCTCCAGTTTTCATTTGCCATGCAGGTCCTTGTTATTATTGATGATATGGTATAACCTGGGTTGCAGCTAAATGATGCAACAGATAGATAGGTTGTTCCACTTGAATATGCAATATTACCATTATCGATGCTTGTCAGTGAACCACAATCTGTAGTGTTTAAAGAGAAAACATTACTCAAAATATTACCTGCAAGAAGTTCTGAATACAACAAATATTATATTTCAGAAAATACAGAAAAAACACAAACATTCGAAATATATAGCACATTTTATAATTTCACATAACATGGACACTCAGGTAATTTACTCTTAAAAAGTTATCTGAGACTTGGCAAACCAAAGCTCAACTGGTTGTTTTCTGTAGCACTGACAGTCTAAGCGTTGAGAGCCCTTTTTGTTTTATTGCGCCTTGGTAAATTATTAAGCTGTTTCCCTGTGGTGATTCATTGCTAACGCTAAGAAGCCTCCATGGGAGTTAAATCTTTTTTGTGTCTTTACAACAGCAGAGTAAATGGTAAATGAGTTGGCAAATACAATTAATTTAAGCCCTCCCAGTAGTAGCCTCCGCTTCTGTCTTTTCTAAGGTGGTGGCTCTGCTGTTGTGCATTAATTATTGTTGCTCCCATAGTTTGTGGGGACTTTGTGTTATTTCATTGTTTTGGTTTGCAGTACTTTGTGTCCTTTATAGATTTGAAGTCAACCTGCTGCAGAAGAGAATATGTTTGATATGACTTTGCTAGGTTCTCCATGTCATGTCGCTGCTATCATTCTGTGTACCTTCGTCAGGGCGCCATTGGCTGATCTGAAGTATGTGATTGTGACATTATCTGATCATACTCAGTTACGTTTTATGAATTATGCCTTGTCACAACAATACTTACTAACATACTTTGAAAACTCTCAACCTCTATAACAGTGAATATAAAATGTACCAATTGACAAACTAGGAAATGTTATGTATTGCTGGTGCTTCAACAACCCATCGTATCTAGTAACATAGCTGGGTATATTATGAAGCATACAAATTAGTTGTATTTTTTGACTAAACTGAAACGATAATCATACAATTGTGTTTCATTGCTCTCATGTAGAAGCATATTGTTGCAATATAATCAATATGTCAATTGTTTGATTCAAAGTGATAAACTTACCATTGATACTGCAATGTGGAGTATCATTGCTCCAGGTTTCATTTGCCAGGCAGGTCCTTGTTATAATTGATGATATGGTATAACCAGGGTTGCAGCTAAATGATGCAACAGATAGATAGGTTGTTCCACTTGAATATGCAATATTACCATTATCGATGCTTGTCAGTGAACCACAATCTGTAGTGTTTAAAGAGAAACATTACTCAAAATATTACCAGCAAGAAGCTCTGAATACTACAAATATTATATTTTAGAAAATACAGAAAAAAACACAAACATTTGAAATATATAGCACATTTTATAATTTCACATAACATGGACAGTCAGGTAATTTACTCTTTAAAAGTAATCTGAGACTTGGCAAACCAAAGCTCAACTGGTTGTATTCTGTAGCACTGACAGTCTAAGCGTTGAGAGCCCTTTTTTGTTTTATTGCTGCTTGGTAAATTATTAAGCTGTTTTTCTGTGGTGATTCATTGCTAACACTTGGAAGCCTCCATGCGAGTTAAATCTTTTTTTGTGTCTTTACAACAGCAGAGAAAATGGTATATGAGTTGGCAAATACAATTAATTTAAGCCCTCCCCGAGTTGCCTCCTCTGCTGTCTATTCTAAGGTGGTGGCTATGCTGTTATGCATTAATTATTGTTCCTCCCATAGTTTGTGGGGACTTTGTGTTATTTCATTGTTTTGGTTTGCAGTACTTTGTGTCCTTCATAGATTTGAAGTCAACCTGCTGGAGAAGAGAATATGTTTGATATGCATTTGCTAGGCTCTTCATGTCATGTCGCTGCTATCATTCTGTGTACCTTCATCAGGGCGCCATCCGCTGGTCTGAAGTATGTGATTGTGACATTATCTAATCATACTCAGTTACGGTTTATGAATTATGCCTTGTCACAACAATATTTACTAACATACTTTGAAAACTCTCAACCTCTATAACAGTGGATATAATATATATCAATTGACAAACTAGGAAATGGTATGTATTGCCGGTGCTTCAACATCCCATTATATCCAGTAACAAAGCTGGGTATATTATGAAGCATACAAATTAGTTGTATCTTTTAACTAAACTGAAACGATAATCATACAATTGTGTTTCATTGCTCTCATGTAGATGCATATTGATGCAATACAATTAGTATGTCAACTGTTTGATTCAAAGTGATAAACTTACCATTGATACTGCAATGTGGAGTATCATTGCTCCAGTTTTCATTTGCCATGCAGGTCCTTGTTATTATTGATGATATGGTATAACCTGGGTTGCAGCTAAATGATGCAACAGATAGATAGGTTGTTCCACTTGAATATGCAATATTACCATTATCGATGCTTGTCAGTGAACCACAATCTGTAGTGTTTAAAGAGAAAACATTACTCAAAATATTACCTGCAAGAAGTTCTGAATACAACAAATATTATATTTTAGAAAATACAGAAAAAACACAAACATTCGAAATATATAGCACATTTTATAATTTCACATAACATGGACACTCAGGTAATTTACTCTTAAAAAGTTATCTGAGACTTGGCAAACCAAAGCTCAACTGGTTGTTTTCTGTAGCACTGACAGTCTAAGCGTTGAGAGCCCTTTTTGTTTTATTGCGCCTTGGTAAATTATTAAGCTGTTTCCCTGTGGTGATTCATTGCTAACGCTAAGAAGCCTCCATGGGAGTTAAATCTTTTTTGTGTCTTTACAACAGCAGAGTAAATGGTAAATGAGTTGGCAAATACAATTAATTTAAGCCCTCCTCGTAGTAGCCTCCGCTGCTGTCTATTCTAAGGTGGCGGCTATGCTGTTGTGCATTAATTATTGTTGCTCCCATAGTTTGTGGGGACTTTGTGTTATTTCATTGTTTTGGTTTGCAGTTCTTTGTGTCCTTTATAGATTTGAAGTCAACCTGCTGCAGAAGAGAATATGTTTGATATGACTTTGCTAGGTTCTTCATGTCATGTCGCTGCTATCATTCTGTGTACCTTCGTCAGGGCGCCATCGGCTGATCTGAAGTATGTGATTGTGACATTATCTGATCATACTCAGTTATGTTTTATGAATTATGCCTTGTCACATCAGTACTTACTTACATACTTTGAAAACTCTCAACCTCTATAACAGTGAATATAAAATGTACCAATTGACAAACTAGGAAATGGTATGTATTGCTGGTGCTTCAACATCCCAGTAAATCTAGTAACATAGCTGGGTATATTATGAAGCATACAAAGTAGTTGTATTTTTTGACTAAACTGAAACGATAATCATACAATTGTGATTCATTGCTTTCATGTAGAAGCATATTGTTGCAATATAATCAATATGTCAATTGTTTGATTCAAAGTGATAAACTTACCATTGATACTGCAATAGGGAGTATCATTGCTCCAGGTTTCATTTACCATGCAGGTCCTTGTTATAATTGATGATATGGTATAACCAGGGTTGCAGCTAAATGATGCAACAGATAGATAGGTTGTTCCACTTGAATATGCAATATTACCATTATCTATGCTTGTCAGTGAACCACAATCTGTAGTGTTTAAAGAAAAAGACATTACTCAAAATATTACCAGCAAGAAGCTCTGAATACTACAAATATTATATTTTAGAAAATACAGAAAAAAACACAAACATTTGAAATATATAGCACATTTTATAATTCCACATAACATGGACACTCAGGTAATGTATTCTTTAAAATTTATCTGAGACTTGGCAAACCAAAGCTCAACTGGTTGTTTTCTGTAGCACTGACAGTTGAAGCGTTGAGAGCCCTTTTTGTTTTATTACTGTTTGGTAAATTATTAAGCTGTTTCCCTGTGGTGATTCATTGCTAACGCTAGGAAGCCTCCATTGGAGTTAAATCTTTTTTGTGTCCCAACAACAGCAGAGTAAATGGTATATGAGTTGACAAATACAATTAATTTAAGTCCTCCCTGAGTTGCCTCCTCTGCTGTCTATTCTAAGGTGGTGGCTCTGCTGTTATGCATTAATTATTGTTGCTCCCATAGTTTGTGGGGACTTTGTGTTATTTCATTGTTTTGGTTTGCAGTACTTTGTGTCCTTCATAGATTTGAAGTCAACCTGCTGGAGAAGAGAATATGTTTGATATGCATTTGCTAGGCTCTCCATGTCATGTCGCTGCTATCATTCTGTGTACCTTCGTCAGGGCGCCATTGGCTGATCTGAAGTATGTGATTGTGACATTATCTGATCATACTCAGTTATGTTTTATGAATTATGCCTTGTCACAACAATACTTACTTACATACTCTCAACCTCTATAACAGTGAATATAAAATGTATCAATTGACAAACTAGGAATTGTTATGTATTGCTGGTGCTTCAACTACCCATCATATCTAGTAACATAGCTGGGTATATTATGAAGCATACAAAGTAGTTGTATCTTTTGACTAAACTGAAACGATAATCATACAATTGTGTTTCATTGCTCTCATGTAGATGCATATTGATGCAATATAATTAGTATGTCAACTGTTTGATTCAAAGTGATAAACTTACCATTGATACTGCAATGTGGAGTATCATTGCTCCAGGTTTCATTTGCCATGCAGGTCCTTGTTATAATTGATGATATGGTATAACCTGGGTTGCAGCTAAATGATGCAACAGATAGATAGGTTGTTCCACTTGAATATGCAATATTACCATTATCCATGCTTGTCAGTGAACCACAATCTGAAGTGTTTAAAGAGAAAACATTACTCAAAATATTACCAGCAAGAAGTTCTGAATACAACAAATATTATATTTTAGAAAATACAGAAAAAAACACAAACATTTGAAATATATAGCACATTTTATAATTTCACATAACATGGACACTCAGGTAATTTACTCTTTTAAAGTTATCTGAGACTTGGCAAACCAAAGCTCAACTGGTTGTATTCTGTAGCACTGACAGTCTAAGCGTTGAGAGCCCTTTTTGTTTTATTGCTCCTTGGTATATTATTAAGCTGTTTCCCTGTGGTGATTCATTGCTAACGCTTGGAAGCCTCCATGGAGTTAAATCTTTTTTGTGTCTTAACAACAGCAGAGTAAATGGTAAATGAGTTGGCAAATACAATTAATTTAAGCCCTACCCGTAGTAGCCTCCGCTGCTGTCTATTCTAAGGTAGCGGCTCTGCTGTTGTGCATTAATTATTGTTGCACCCATAGTTTGTGGGGACTTTGTGTTATTTAATTGTTTTGGTTTGCAGTTCTTTGTGTCCTTTATTGATTTGAAGTCAACCTGCTGGAGAAGAGAGTATGTTTGATATGACTTTGCTAGGTTCTTCATGTCATGTCGCTGCTATCATTCTGTGTGCCTTAGTCAGGGCGCCATCGGCTGATCTGAAGTATGTGAGTGTGACATTATCTAATCATACGTAGTTACGTTTTATGAATTATGCCTTGTCACAACAATACTTACTTACATACTTTGAAAACTCTCAACCTCTATAACAGTGAATATAAAATGTATCAATTGACAAACTAGGAAATGGTATGTATTGCTGGTGCTTCAACAACCCATCGTATCTAGTAACATAGCTGGGTATATTATGAAGCATACAAAGTAGTTGTATTTTTTGACTAAACTGTAACGATAATCATACAATTGCGTTTCATTGCTCTCATGTAGATGCATATTGTTGCAATATAATTTAAATGTCAGCTGTTTGATTCAAAGTGATAAACTTACCATTGATACTGCAATGTGGAGTGTCATTGCTCCAGGTTTCATTTGCCAGGCAGGTCCTTGTTATAATTGATGATATGGTATAACCAGGGTTGCAGCTAAATGATGCAACAGATAGATAGGTTGTTCCACTTGAATATGCAATATTACCATTATCTATGCTTGTCAGAGGACCACAATCTGTAGTGTTTAAAGAGAAAACATTACTCAAAATTACCAGCAAGAAGCTCTGAATACTACAAATATTATATTTTAGAAAATACAGAAAAAACACAAACATTTGAAATATATAGCACATTTTATAATTTCACATTAACATGGACACTCAGGTAATTTACACTTTAAAGTTTATCTGAGACTTGGCAAACCAAAGCTCAACTGGTTGTTTTCTGTAGCACTGACAGTCTAAGCGTTGAGAGCTCTTTTTGTTTTATTGCTGCTTGGTAAATTATTAAGCTGTTTCCCTGTGGTGATTTATTGCTAACGCTAGGAAGCCTCCATGCGAGTTAAACCTTTTTTGTGTCTTTACAACAGCAGAGTAAAAGATAAATGAGTTGGCAAATACAATTAATTTTAGCCCTCCCCATAGTAGCCTCCGCTGCTGTCTATTCTAAGGTGGTGGCTCTGCTGTTGTGCATTAATTATTGTTGCTCCCATAGTTTGTCGGGACTTTATGTTATATCATTGTTTTGGTTTGCAGTACTTTGTGTCCTTTATAGATTTGAAGACAACATGCTGGAGAAGAGAAACATGTTTGATATGCCTTTGCTAGATTTTTCTTGTCATGTCACTGCTATCATTCTGTGTACCTTCATCAAGGCGCCATTGCCTGGTCTGAAGTATGTGATTATGACATTATCTGTTCATACGCAATTACGTTTTATGAATTATGCCTTGTTTCAACAATACTTACTAACATACTTTGAAAACTCTCAACCTCTATAACAGTGAATATAAAATGTATCAATTGACAAACTAGGAAATGGTATGTTTTGCTGGTGCTTCAACAACCCATCGTATCTAGTAACATAGCTGGGTATATTATGAAGCATACAAAGAAGTTGTATTTTTTGACTAAACTGTATCGATAATCATACAATTGCGTTTCATTGCTCTCATGTAGATGCATATTGTTGCAATATAATTTAAATGTCAGCTGTTTGATTCAAAGTGATAAACTTACCATTGATACTGCAATGTGGAGTATCATTGCTCCAGGTTTCATTTGCCAGGCAGGTCCTTGTTATAATTGATGATATGGTATAACCAGGGTTGCAGCTAAATGATGCAACAGATAGATAGGTTGTTCCACTTGAATATGCAATATTACCATTATCTATGCTTGTCAGAGGACCACAATCTGTAGTGTTTAAAGAGAAAACATTACTCAAAATTACCAGCAAGAAGCTCTGAATACTACAAATATTATATTTTAGAAAATACAGAAAAATACACAAACATTTGAAATATATAGCACATTTTATAATTTCACATTAACATGGACACTCAGGTAATTTACACTTTAAAGTGTATCTGAGACTTGGCAAACCAAAGCTCAACTGGTTGTTTTCTGTAGCACTGACAGTCTAAGCGTTGAGAGCTCTTTTTGTTTTATTGCTGCTTGGTAAATTATTAAGCTGTTTTCCTGTGGTGATTTATTGCTAACGCTAGGAAGCCTCCATGCGAGTTAAACCTTTTTTGTGTCTTTACAACAGCAGAGTAAAAGATAAATGAGTTGGCAAATACAATTAATTTTAGCCCTCCCCATAGTAGCCTCCGCTGCTGTCTATTCTAAGGTGGTGGCTCTGCTGTTGTGCATTAATTATTGTTGCTCCCATAGTTTGTCGGGACTTTATGTTATATCATTGTTTTGGTTTGCAGTACTTTGTGTCCTTTATAGATTTGAAGACAACATGCTGGAGAAGAGAAACATGTTTGATATGCCTTTGCTAGATTTTTCTTGTCATGTCACTGCTATCATTCTGTGTACCTTCATCAAGGCGCCATTGCCTGGTCTGAAGTATGTGATTATGACATTATCTGTTCATACGCAATTACGTTTTATGAATTATGCCTTGTCACAACAATACTTACTAACATACTTTGAAAACTCTCAACCTCTATAACAGTGAATATAAAATGTATCAATTGACAAACTAGGAAATGGTATGTATTGCTGGTGCTTCAACAACCCATCGTATCTAGTAACATAGCTGGGTATATTATGAAGCATACAAAGAAGTTGTATTTTTTGACTAAACTGTATCGATAATCATACAATTGCGTTTCATTGCTCTCATGTAGATGCATATTGTTGCAATATAATTTAAATGTCAGCTGTTTGATTCAAAGTGATAAACTTACCATTGATACTGCAATGTGGAGTATCATTGCTCCAGGTTTCATTTGCCAGGCAGGTCCTTGTTATAATTGATGATATGGTATAACCAGGGTTGCAGCTAAATGATGCAACAGATAGATAGGTTGTTCCACTTGAATATGCAATATTACCATTATCTATGCTTGTCAGAGGACCACAATCTGTAGTGTTTAAAGAGAAAACATTACTCAAAATTACCAGCAAGAAGCTCTGAATACTACAAATATTATATTTTAGAAAATACAGAAAAATACACAAACATTTGAAATATATAGCACATTTTATAATTTCACATTAACATGGACACTCAGGTAATTTACACTTTAAAGTGTATCTGAGACTTGGCAAACCAAAGCTCAACTGGTTGTTTTCTGTAGCACTGACAGTCTAAGCGTTGAGAGCTCTTTTTGTTTTATTGCTGCTTGGTAAATTATTAAGCTGTTTCCCTGTGGTGATTTATTGCTAACGCTAGGAAGCCTCCATGCGAGTTAAACCTTTTTTGTGTCTTTACAACAGCAGAGTAAAAGGTAAATGAGTTGGCAAATACAATTAATTTAAGCCTTCCCCAGGTTGCCTCCGCTGCTGTCTATTCTAAGGTGGTGGCTCTGCTGTTGTGCATTAATTATTGTTGCTCCCATAGTTTGTCGGGACTTTATGTTATATCATTGTTTTGGTTTGCAGTACTTTGTGTCCTTTATAGATTTGAAGACAACATGCTGGAGAAGAGAAACATGTTTGATATGCCTTTGCTAGATTTTTCTTGTCATGTCACTGCTATCATTCTGTGTACCTTCATCAGGGCGCCATCGGCTGGTCTTAAGTATGTGATTGTGACATTATCTGATCATACCCAATTTCGTTTTATAAATTATGCCTTGTCACAACAATACTTACTAACATACTTTGAAAACTCTAAACCTCTATAACAGTGAAAACATAATGCATCAATTGACAAACTAGGAAATGGAATGTGTATTGCTGGTGCTTCAACAACCCATCATATCTAGTAACATAGCTGGATATATTATGAAGCATACAAATTAGTTGTTTTTTTTGACTAATCTAAAACAATAATCATACAATCGTGTTTCATTGCTCTCATGTAGATGCATATTGAAGCAATATAATTAATATGTCAACTGTTTGATTCAAAGTGATAAACTTACCATTGATACTGCAATGTGGAGTATCATTGCTCCATGTTTCATTTGCCATGCAGGTCCTTGTTATAATTGATGATATGGTATAACCAGGGTTGCAGCTAAATGATGCAACAGATAGATAGGTTGTTCCACTTGAATATGCAATATTACCATTATCTATGCTTGTCAGAAGACCACAATCTGTAGTGTTTAAAGAGAATCATTACTCAAAATTACCAGCAAGAAGCTCTGAATACTACAAATATTATATTTTAGAAACTACAGAAAAAAGCACAAACATTTGAAATATATAGCACATTTTATAATTTCACATTAACATGGACACTCAGGTAACTTACTCTTTAAAAGTTATCTGAGACTTGGCAAACCAAAGCTCAACTGGTTGTTTTCTGTAGCACTGACAGTCTAAGCGTTGAGAGCTCTTTTTGTTTTATTGCTGTTTGGTAAATTATTAAGCTGTTTCCCTGTGTTGATTCATTGCTAACGCTAGGACGCCTCCATGCGAGTTAAATCTTTTTTTTGTGTCTTAACAACAGCAGAGTAAAAGGTAAATGAGTTGGCAAATACAATTAATTTAAGCTTTCCCCGTAGTAGCCTCCGCTTCTGTCTATTCTAAGGTGGCGGCTCTGCTGTTGTGCATTAATTATTGTTACTCCCATAGTTTGTGGGGACTTTGTGTTATTTCATTGTTTTGGTTTACAGTACTTCATGTCCTTTATAGATTTGAAGTCAACCTGCTGGAGAAGAGAAAATGTTTGATATGACTTTGCTGGGCTCTTCATGTCATGTCGCTGCTATCATTCTGTGTACCTTCATCAGGGCGCAATTGCCTGGTCTGAAGTATGTGATTGTGACATTCTCTGATCATACTCAGTTACGTTTTATGAATTATGCCTTGTTACAACTATACTTACTAATATACTTTGAAAACTCTCAACCTCTATAACAGTGAAAATATAATGCATCAATTGACAAACTAGGAAATGGTATGTATTGCTGGTGCTTCAACAACCCATCGTATCTAGTAACATAGCTGGATATATTATGAAGCATACAAATTAGTTGTATTTTTTGACTAAAATAAACAATAATCATACAATCGTGTTTCATTGCTCTCATGTGGATGCATATTGAAGCAATATAATTAATATGTCAACTGTTTGATTCAAAGTGATAAACTTACCATTGATACTGCAATGTGGAGTATCATTGCTCCATGTTTCATTTGTCATGCAGGTCCTTGTTATAATTGATGATATGGTATAACCAGGGTTGCAGCTAAATGATGCAACAGATAGATAGGTTGTTCCACTTGAATATGCAGCAGAGTAAAAGGTAAATAAGTTGGCAATTACAATTAATTTTAGCCCTCCCCATAGTAGCCTCCGCTGCTGTCTATTCTAAGGTGGTGGCTCTGCTGTTGTGCATTAATTATTGTTGCTCCCATAGTTTGTGGGGACTTTGTGTTATTTCATTGTTTTGGTTTGCAGTTCTTTGTGTCCTTTATAGTTTTGAAGACAACATGCTGTAGTAATGAAATATGTTTGATATGACTTTGCTAGGCTCTTCATGTCATGTCGCTGCTATCATTCTGTGTACCTTCATCAGGGCGCAATTGCCTGGTCTGAAGTATGTGATTGTGACATTATCTGATCATACTCAGTTACGGTTTATGAATTATGCCTTGTTTCAACAATACTTACTAATATACTTTGAAAACTCTCTACCTTTACAACAGTGAAAATATAATGCATCAATTGACAAACAAGGAAATGGTATGTATTGCCCGTGATTCAACAACCCATCGTATCTAGTAACATAGCTGGATATATTATGAAGCATACAAAGTAGTTGTATGTTTTGACTAAACTGAAACGATAATCATACAATTGTGTTTCATTGCTCTCATGTAGATGCATATTGAAGCAATATAATTAATATGTCAACTGTTTGATTCAAAGTGATAAACTTACCATTGATACTGCAATGTGGAGTGTCATTGCTCCAGGTTTCATTTGCCATGCAGGTCCTTGTTATAATTGATGATATGGTATAACCAGGGTTGCAGCTAAATGATGCAACAGATAGATAGGTTGTTCCACTTGAATATGCAATATTACCATTATCTATGCTTGTCAGAAGACCACAATCTGTAGTGTTTAAAGAGAAAACATTACTCAAAATATTACCAGCAAGAAGCTCTGAATTCTACAAATATTATATTTTAGAAAATACAGAAAAAAACACAAACATTTGAAATATATAGCACATTTTATAATTTCACATTAACATGGACACTCAGGTAATTTACACTTTAAAGTTTATCTGAGACTTGGCAAACCAATGCTCAACTGGTTGTTTTCTGTAGCACTGACAGTCTAAGCGTTGAGAGCCCTTTTTGTTTTATTGCTGTTTGGTAAATTATTAAGCTGTTTCCCTGTGGTGATTCATTGCTAACGCGAGGAAGTCTCCATGCGAGTTAAACCTTTTTTGTGTCTTTACAACAGCAGAGTAAAAGGTAAATGAGTTGGCAAATACAATTAATTTAAGCCCTCCCCATAGAAGCCTCTACTGCTGTCTATTCTAAGGTGGTGGCTCTGCTGTTGTGCATTAATTATTGTTGCTCCCATAGTTTGTGGGGACTTTGTGTTATTTCATTGTTTTGGATTACAGTACTTTGTGTCCTTTATAGTTTTGAAGTCAACCTGCTGGAGAAGAGAAACATGTTTGATATGCCTTTGCTAGATTCTTCTTGTCATGTCACTGCTATTATTCTGTGTACCTTCATCAGGGCGCCATCGGCTGGTCTGAAGTATGTGATTGTGACATTATCTGATCATACTCAATTTCGTTTTATAAATTATGCCTTGTCACAACAATACTTACTAACATACTTTGAAAACTCTCAACCTCTATAACAGTGAAAATATAATGCATCAATTGACAAACTAGGAAATGGTATGTGTATTGCTGGTGCTTCAACAACCCATCGTATCTAGTAACATAGCTGGGTATATTATGAAGCATTCAAAGTAGTTGAAATTTTTGACTAAACTGTAACGATAATCATACAATTGTGTTTCATTGCTCCCATGTATATGCATATTGTTGCAATATAATTTATATGTCAACTGTTTGATTCAAAGTGATAAACTTACCATTGATACTGCAATGTGGAGTATCATTGCTCCAGGTTTCATTTGCCATGCAGGTCCTTGTTATAATTGATGATATGGTATAACCAGGGTTGCAGCTAAATGATGCAACAGATAGATAGGTTGTTCCACTTGAATATGCAATATTACCATTATGTATGCTTGTCAGAAGACCACAATCTGTAGTGTTTAAAGAGAAAACATTACTCAAAATATTACCAGCAAGAAGCTCTGAATACAACAAATATTATATTTTAGAAAATACAGAAAAAAGCACAAACATTTGAAATATATAGCACATTTTATAATTTCACATAACATTGGGACTCAGGTAATTTACTCTTTAAAAGTTATCTGAGACTTAGCAAACCAATGCTCAACTGGTTGTTTTCTGTAGCACTGACAGTTAAAGCGTTGAGAGCCCTCTTTGTTTTATTGCTGTTTGGTAAATTATTAAGCTGTTTCCCTGTGGTGATTAATTGCTAACGCTAGGAAGCCTCCATGCGAGTTAAATCTTTTTTTGTGTCTTTACAACAGCAGAGTAAATGGTATATGAGTTGACAAATACATTTAATTTAAGCCCTCCCCAGGTTGCCTCCGCTGCTGTCTATTCTAAGGTAGTGGCTCTGCTGTTGTGCATTAATTATTGTTGCTCCCATAGTTTGTGCGGACTTTGTGTTATTTCATTGTTTTGGTTTGCAGTACTTTGTGTCCTTCATAGATTTGAAGTCAACCTGCTGGAGAAGAGAATATGTTTGATATGCATTTGCTAGGCTCTTCATGTCATGTCGCTGCTATCATTCTGTGTACCTTCATCAGGGCGCCATCGGCTAGTCTGAAGTATGTGAGTGTGACATTATCTCATCATACTCAGTTATGTTTTATGAATTATGCCTTGTCACAACAATACTTACTAACATACTTTGAAAACTCTCAACCTCTATAACAGTGAATATAAAATGTATCAATTGACAAACTAGGAAATGGTATGTATTGCTGGTGCTTCAACAACCCATTATATGCAGTAACAAAGCTGGGTATATTATGAAGCATACAAAGTAGTTGTATCTTTTGACTAAACTGAAACGATAATCATACAATTGTGTTTCATTGCTCTCATGTAGATGCATATTGATGCAATATAATTAATATGTCAACTGTTTGATTCAAAGTGATAAACTTACCATTTATACTGCAATGTGGAGTATTATTGCTCCAGGTTTCATTTGTCATGCAGGTCCTTGTTATAATTGATGATATGGTATAACCAGGGTTGCAGCTAAATGATGCAACAGATAGATAGGTTGTTCCACTTGAATATGCAATATTACCATTATCCATGCTTGTCAGTGAACCACAATCTGTAGTGTTTAAAGAGAAAACATTACTCAAAATATTACCAGCA
The DNA here is from genome assembly GCA_964019695.1 of Loripinus fragilis. Taxonomy (NCBI): domain Eukaryota; kingdom Metazoa; phylum Mollusca; class Bivalvia; order Lucinida; family Lucinidae; genus Loripinus; species Loripinus fragilis. Next base: position 415,404 of record CAXHUL010000179.1, read on the forward strand.
AGAAGTTCTGAATACTACAAATATTATATTTTAGAAAATACAGAAAAAAACACAAACATTCAAAATATGTAGCACATTTTATAATTTCACATTAACATGGACACTCAGATAATTTACACTTTAAAAGTTAGCTGAGACTTGGCAAACCAAAGCATCTGGTTGTTTTCTGTAGCACTGACAGTCTAAGCGTTGAGAGCAATTTTTTTAATTACTGTTTGGTAAATGATTAAGCTGTTTCCCTGTGGTGATTTATTGCTAACGCTAGGAAGCCTCCATGCGAGTTAAATCTTTTTTTGTGTCTTTACAACAGCAGAGTAAAAGGTAAATGAGTTGGCAATTACAATTAATTTTAGCCCTCCCCATAGTAGCCTCCGCTGCTGTCTATTCTAAGGTGGTGGCTCTGCTGTTGTGCATTAATTATTGTTGATCCCATAGTTTGTGGGGACTTTGTGTTATTTCATTGTTTTGGTTTGCAGTTCTTTGTGTCCTTTATAGTTTTGAAGACAACATGCTGTAGTAATGAAAAATGTTTGATATGACTTTGCTAGGCTCTTCATGTCATGTCGCTGCTATCATTCTGTGCACCTTCATCAGGGCGCAATTGCCTGGTCTGAAGTATGTGATTGTGACATTATCTGATCATACTCAGTTACGGTTTATGAATTATGCCTTGTTTCAACAATACTTACTAATATACTTTGAAAACTCTCAACCTCTATAACAGTGAATATAAAATGTATCAATTGACAAACTAGGAAATGGTATGTATTGCCAGTGATTCAACAACCCATCGTATCTAGTAACATAGCTGGATATATTATGAAGCATACAAATTAGTTGTATGTTTTGACTAAACTGAAACGATAATCATACAATTGTGTTTCATTGCTCTCATGTAGATGCATATTGAAGCAATATAATTAATATGTCAATTGTTTGATTCAAAGTGATAAACTTACCATTGATACTGCAATGTGGAGTATCATTGCTCCATGTTTCATTTGTCATGCAGGTCCTTGTTATAATTGATGATATGGTATAACCAGGGTTGCAGCTAAATGATGCAACAGATAGATAGGTTGTTCCACTTGAATATGCAATATTACCATTATCTATGCTTGTCAGAGGACCACAATCTGTAGTGTTTAAAGAGAAAACATTACTCAAAATATCACCAGCAAGAAACTCTGAATACTTCAAATATTATATTTTAGAAAATACAGAAAAAAACACAAACATTGGAAATATATAGCACATTTTATAATTTCACATAACATGGACACTCAGATAATTTACTCTTTAAGAGTTATTTGAGACTTAGTTAACCAATGCTCAACTGGTTGTTTTCTGTAGCACTGACAGTTAAAGCGTTGAGAGCCCTTTTTGTTTTATTGCTGTTTGGTAAATGATTAAGCTGTTTCCCTGTGGTGATTCATTGCTAATGCTAGGAAGCCTCCATGCGAGTTAAATCTGTTTTTGTGTCTTTACAACAGCAGAGTAAATGGTATATGAGTTGGCAAATACAATTAATTCAAGCCCTCCCCTAGTTGCCTCCGCTGCTGTCTATTCTAAGGTGGTTGCTCTGCTGCTGTGCATTAATTATTGTTGCTCCCATAGTTTGTGGGGACTTTGTGTTAATTATTGTTTTGGTTTGCAGTACTTTGTGTCCTTCATAGTTTTGAAGTCAACCTGCTGGAGAAGAGAATATGTTTGATTTGCATTTGCTAGGCTCTTCATGTCATGTCGCTGTCGCTGCTATCATTCTGTGTACCTTCATCAGGGCGCCATCGGCTGCTCTGAAGTATGTGAGTGTGACATTATCTAATCATACGTAGTTACGTTTTATGAATTATGCCTTGTCACAACAATACTTACTAACATACTTTGAAAACTCTCAATCTCTATAACAGTGAATATAAAATGTATCAATTGACAAACTAGGAAATAGTATGTATTGCTGGTGCTTCAACAACCCATTATATCCAGTAACAAAGCTGGGTATATAATGAAGCATACAAAGTAGTTGTATCTTTTGACTAAACTGAAACGATAATCATACAATTGTGTTTCATTGCTCTCATGTAGATGCATATTGATGCCATATAATCAATATGTCAACTGTTTGATTCAAAGTGATAAACTTACCATTGATACTGCAATGTGGAGTATCATTGCTCCAGGTTTCATTTGCCATGCAGGTCCTTGTTATAATTGATGATATGGTATAACCAGGGTTGCAGCTAAATAATGCAACAGATAGATAGGTTGTTCCACTTGAATATGCAATATTACCATTATCCATGCTTGTCAGTGAACCACAATCTGAAGTGTTTAAAGAGAAAACATTACTCAAAATATTACCAGCAAGAAGTTCTGAATACTACACATATTATATTGTAGAAAATACAGAAAAAACACACAAACATTCAAAATATGTAGCACATTTTATAATTTCACATTAACATGGACACTAAGATGATTTACACTTTAAAAGTTATCTGAGACTTGGCAAACCAAAGCTCAACTGGTTGTTTTCTGTAGCACTAACAGTCTAAGCGTTGAGAGCCCTTTTTGTTTCATTGCTGCTTGGTAAATTATAAAGCTGTTTCCCTGTGGTGATTCATTGCTAACGCTACGAAGCCTCCATGCGAGTTAAATCTTTTTTTGTGTCTTTACAACAGCAGAGTAAAGGGTAAATGAGTTGGCAAATATAATAAATTTAAGCGCTCACAATAGAAGCATCCGCTGCTGTCTATTCTAAGGTGGTGGCTCTGCTGTTGTGCATTAATTATTGTTGCTCCCATAGTTTGTGGGGACCCTGTGTTAATTCATTGTTTTGGTTTGCAGTACTTTGTGTCCTTTATAGATTTGAAGTTAACCTGCTGGAGAAGAGAAATATATTTGATATGCCTTTGCTAGATTCTTCATGTCATGTCGCTGCTATCATTCTGTGTACCTTCATTAGGAATTATCGGCTGGTCTGAAGCATGTGATTGTGACATTTTCTGATCATACTCAGTTATGTTTTATGAATTATGCCTTGTCACATCAGTACTTACTAACATACTTTGAAAACTCTCAACCTCTATAACAGTGAATATAAAATGTATCAATTGACAAACTAGAAAATGGTATGTATTGCTGGTGTTTCAACAACCCATCATATCTAGTAACATAGCTGGGTATATTATGAAGCATACAAAGTAGTTGTATTATTTGACTAAACTGAAACAATAATCATACAATTGTGTTTCATTGCTCTCATGTAGATGCATATTGATGCAATACAATTAATATGTCAACTGTTTGATTCAAAGTGATAAACTTACCATTGATACTGCAATGTGGAGTATCATTGCTCCATGTTTCATTTGTCATGCAGGTCCTTGTTATAATTGATGATATGGTATAACCAGGGTTGCAGCTAAATGATGCAACAGATAGATAGGTTGTTCCACTTGAATATGCAATATAACCGTTATCTATGCTTGTCAGAGGACCACAATCTGTAGTGTTTAAAGAGAATCATTACTCAAAATATTACCAGCAAGAAGCTCTGAATACTACAAATATTATATTTTAGAAAATACAGAAAAAAGCACAAACATTTGAAATATATAGCGCATTTTATAATTTCATATTAACATGGACACTCAGGTAACTTACTCTTTAAAAGTTATCTGAGACTTGGCAAACCTAAGCTCAACTGGTTGTTTTCTGTAGCACTGACAGTCTAAGCGTTGAGAGCCCTTTTTTGTTTTATTGCTGTTTGGTAAATGATTAAGCTGCTTCACTGTTGTGATTTATTGCTAACGCTAGGAAGCCTCCATGCGAGTTAAATCTAATTTTGTGTCTTTACAACAGCAGAGTAAATGGTATATGAGTTGGCAAATACAATTAATTTTAGCCCTCCCCCAGTTGCCTCTGCTGCTGTCTTTTCTAAGGTGGTGGCTCTGCTGTTGTGCATTAATTATTGTTGCTCCCATAGTTTGTGGGGACTTTGTGTTATTTCATTGTTTTGGTTTGCAGTACTTTGTGTCCTTTATAGTTTTGAAGTCAACCTGCTGGAGAAGAGAATATGTTTGATATGCATTTGCTAGGCTCTTCATGTCATGTCGCTGCTATCATTCTGTGTACCTTCATCAGGGCGCCATCGGCTGGTCTGAAGTATGTGAGTGTGACATTATCTAATCATACTCAGTTACGTTTTATGAATTATGCCTTGTCACAACAATACTTACTAACATACTTAAAAAAACTCTCAACCTCTATAACAGTGAATATAAAATGTATCAATTGACAAACTAGGAAATAGTATGTATTGCTGGTGCTTCAACAACCCATTATATCCAGTAACAAAGCTGGGTATATTATGAATGATACAAAGTAGTTGCATCTTTTGACTAAACTGAAACGATAATCATACAATTGTGGCTCATTTCTCTCATGTAGATGCATATTGATGCCATATAATCAATATGTCAACTGTTTGATTCAAAGTGATAAACTTACCATTGATACTGCAATGTGGAGTATCATTGCTCCAGGTTTCATTTGCCATGCAGGTCCTTGTTATAATTGATGATATGGTATAACCAGGGTTGCAGCTAAATGATGCAACAGATAGATAGGTTGTTCCACTTGAATATGCAATATTACCATTATCCATGCTTGTCAGTGAACCACAATCTGTAGTGTTTAAAGAGAAAACATTACTCCAAATATTACCAGCAAGAAGTTCTGAATACTACAAATATTATATTGTAGAAAATACAGAAAAAAAAAACACAAACATTCAAAATATGTAGCACATTTTATAATTTCATATTAACATGGTCACTCAGATAATTTACTCTTTAAAAGTTATCTGAGACTTGGCAAACCAAAGCTCAACTGGTTGTTTTCTGTAGCACTGACAGTCTAAGCGTTGAGAGCCCTTTTTGTTTTAATGCTGCTGGGTAAATTATTAAGCTGTTTCCCTGTGGTGATTCATTGCTAACGATACGAAGCCTCCATGCGAGATAAATATTTTTTGTGTCTTTACAACAGCAGAGTAAAGGGTAAATGAGTTGGCAAATATAATAAATTCAAGCCCTCCCCCAGTTGCCTCCGCTGCTGTCTATTCTCAGGTGGTGGCTCTGCTGTTGTGCATTTATTATTGTTGCTCCCATAGTTTGTGGGGACTTTGTGTTATTTCATTGTTTTGGTTTGCAGTACTTTGTGTCCTTCATAGATTCGAAGTCAACCTGCTGGAGAAGAGAATATGTTTGATATGCATTTGCTAGGCTCTTCATGTCATGTCGCTGCTATCATTCTGTGTACTTTCATCAGGGCGCCATCGGCTGGTCTGAAGTATGTGAGTGTGACATTATCTAATCATACTCAGTTATGTTTTATGAATTATGCCTTGTCACAACAATACTTACTAACATACTTTGAAAACTCTCAACCTCTATAACAGTGAATATAAAATGTATCAATTGACAAACTAGGAAATGGTATGTATTGCTGGTGCTTCAACAACCCATCGTATCTAGTAACATAGCTGGGTATATTATTAAGCATACAAAATAGTTGTATCTTTTGATTAAACTGAAACGATAATCATACAATTGTGTTTCATTGCTCTCATGTAGATGCATATTGATGCAATATAATTAATATGTCAACTGTTTGATTCAAAGTGATAAACTTACCATTGATACTGCAATGTGGAGTATCATTGCTCCAGGTTTCATTTGCCATGCAGGTCCTTGTTATAATTGATGATATGGTATAACCAGGGTTGCAGCTAAATGATGCAACAGATAGATAGGTTGTTCCACTTGAATATGCAATATTACCATTATCCATGCTTGTCAGTGAACCACAATCTGAAGTGTTTAAAGAGAAAACATTACTCAAAATATTACCAGCAAGAAGTTCTGAATACTACAAATATTATATTGTAGAAAATACAGAAAAAACACACAAACATTCAAAATATGTAGCACATTTTATAATTTCACATTAACATGGACACTCAGATAATTTACTCTTTAAAAGTTATCTGAGACTTGGCAAACCAAAGCTCAACTGGTTGTTTTCTGAAGCACTGACAGTCTAAGCGTTGAGAACCCTTTTGTTTTATTGCTGCTGGGTAAATTATTAAGCTGTTTCCCTGTGGTGATTCATTGCTAACGCTACGAAGCCTCCATGCGAGTTAAATTTTTTTTGTATCTTTACAACAGCAGAGTAAAGGGTAAATGAGTTGGCAAATATAATAAATTTAAGCGCTCCCAATAGAAGCCTCCGCTGCTGTCTATTCTAAGGTGGTGGCTCTGCTGTTGTGCATTAATTATTGTTGCTCCCATAGTTTGTGGGGACTTTGTGTTATTTCATTGTTTTGGTTTGCAGTACTTTGTGTCCTTTATAGATTTGAAGTCAACCTGCTGGAGAAGAGAAATATATTTGATATGCCTTTGCTAGATTCTTCATGTCATGTCGCTGCTATCATTCTGTGTACCTTCATTAGGGTGCCATCGGCTGGTCTGAAGTATGTGATTGTGACATTATCTTATCATACTCAGTTATGTTTTATGAATTATGCCTTGTCACATCAATTCTTACTAACATACTTTGAAAACTCTCAACCTCTATAACAGTGAATATAAAATGTATCAATTGACAAACTAGAAAATGATATGTATTGCTGGTGCTTCAACTACCCATCGTATCTAGTAACATAGCTGGGTATATTATGAAGCATACAAAGTAGTTGTATTTTTTGACTAAACTGAAACAATAATCATACAATTGTGTTTCATTGCTCTCATGTAGATGCATATTGATGCAATACAATTAATATGTCAACTGTTTGATTCAAAGTGATAAACTTACCATTGATACTGCAATGTGGAGTATCATTGCTCCATGTTTCATTTGTCATGCAGGTCCTTGTTATAATTGATGATATGGTATAACCAGGGTTGCAGCTAAATGATGCAACAGATAGATAGGTTGTTCCACTTGAATATGCAATATAACCGTTATCTATGCTTGTCAGAGGACCACAATCTGTAGTGTTTAAAGAGAATCATTACTCAAAATATTACCAGCAAGAAGCTCTGAATACTACAAATATTATATTTTAGAAAATACAGAAAAAAACACAAACATATGAAATATATAGCGCATTTTATAATTTCATATTAACATGGACACTCAGGTAACTTAATCTTTAAAAGTTATCTGAGACTTGGCAAACCTAAGCTCAACTGGTCGTTTTCTGTAGCACTGACAGTCTAAGCGTTGAGAGTCCTTTTTTGTTTTATTGCTGTTTGGTAAATGATTAAGCTGCTTCACTGTTGTGATTTATTGCTAACGCTAGGAAGCCTCCATGCGAGTTAAATCTAATTTTGTGTCTTAACAACAGCAGAGTAAATGGTATATGAGTTGGCAAATACAATTAATTTTAGCCCTCCCCCAGTTGCCTCCGCTGCTGTCTATTCTAATGTGTTGGCTTTGCTGTTGTGCATTAATTATTGTTGCTCCTATAGTTTGTGGGGACTTTGTGTTATTTCATTGTTTTGGTTAGCAGTACTTTGTGTCCTTTATAGTTTTGAAGTCAACCTGCTGGAGAAGAGAATATGTTTGATATGCATTTGCTAGGCTCTTCATGTCATGTCGCTGCTATCATTCTGTGTACCTTCATCAGGGCGCCATCGGCTGGTCTGAAGTATGTGAGTGTGACATTATCTGATCATACTCAGTTACGTTTTATGAATTATGCCTTGTCACAACAATACTTACTAACATACTTTAAAAACTCTCAACCTCTATAACAGTGAATATAAAATGTATCAATTGACAAACTAGGAAATGGTATGTATTGCTGGTGCTTCAACAACCCATTATATCCAGTAACAAAGCTGGGTATATTATGAATGATACAAAGTAGTTGTATCTTTTGACTAAACTGAAACGATAATCATACAATTGTGGTTCATTGCTCTCATGTAGATGCATATTGATGCCATATAATCAATATGTCAACTGTTTGATTCAAAGTGATAAACTTACCATTGATACTGCAATGTGGAGTATAATTGCTCCAGGTTTCATTTGCCATGCAGGTCTTTGTTATAATTGATGATATGGTATAACCAGGGTTGCAGCTAAATGATGCAACAGATAGATAGGTTGTTCCACTTGAATATGCAATATTACCATTATCTATGCTTGTCAGTGAACCACAATCTGTAGTGTTTAAAGAGAAAACATTAATCAAAATATTACCAGCAAGAAGCTCTGAATACAACAAATATTATATTTTAGAAAATACAGAAAAAACACAAACATTTGAAATATATAGCACATTTTATAATTTCACATTAACATGGTCACTCAGATAATTTACTCTTTAAAAGTTATCTGAGACTTGGCAAACCAAAGCTCAACTGGTTGTTTTCTGTAACACTGACAGTCTAAGCGTTGAGAGCCCTTTTTGTGTTAATGCTGCTGGGTAAATTATTAAGCTGTTTCCCTGTGGTGTTTCATTGCTAACGCTACGAAGCCTCCATGAGAGATAAATATTTTTTTGTGTCTTTACAACAGCAGAGTAAAGGATAAATGAGTTGGCAAATATAATAAATTTTAGCCCTCCAAAAAGAAGCCTCCGCTGCTGACTATTCTAAGGTGGTGGCTCTGCTGTTGTGCATTAATTATTGTTGCTTCCATAGTTTGTGGGGACTTTGTGTTATTTCATTGTTTTGGTTTGCAGTTCTTTGTGTCCTTTATAGTTTTGAAGTCAACCTGCTGGAGAAGAGAAACATGTTTGATATGCCTTTGCTAGATCCTTCATGTCATGTCGCTGCTATCATTCTGTGTACCTTCATTAGGACGCCATCGGCTGGTCTGAAGTATGTGATTGTGACATTATCTGATCATACTCAATCACGTTTTATGAGTTATGCCTTGTCACAACAATACTTACTAACATACTTTGAAAACTCTCAACCTCTATAACAGTGAATATAAAATGTATCAAGTGACAAACTAGAAAATGGTATGTGTTGCTGGTGCTTCAACAACCCATCGTATCTAGTAACATAGCTGGGTATATTATGAAGCATACAAAGTAGTTGTATTTTTTGACTTAACTGAAACAATAATCATACAATTGTGTTTCATTGCTCTCATGTAGATGCATATTGATGCAATACAATTAATATGTCAACTGTTTGATTCAAAGTGATAAACTTACCATTGATACTGCAATGTGGAGTATCATTGCTCCATGTTTCATTTGTCATGCAGGTCCTTGTTATAATTGATGATATGGTATAACCAGGGTTGCAGCTAAATGACGCAACAGATAGATAGGTTGTTCCACTTGAATATGCAATATTACCATTATCTATGCTTTTCAGAGGACCACAATCTGTAGTGTTTAAAGAGAAAACATAACTCAAAATATTACCAGCAAGAAGTTCTGAATACTACAAATATTATGTTTTAGAAAATACAGAAAAAAACACAAACATTTGAAATATATAGCACATTTTATAATTTCACATTAACATGGACACTCAGGTAATTTACACTTTAAAAGTTATCTGAGACTTGGCAAACCTAAGCTCAACTGGTTGTTTTCTGTAGCACTGACAGTCTAAACGGTGAGACCCCTTTTTGTTTTAATGCTGCGTGGTAAATTATTAAGCTGTTTCCCTGTGGTGATTCATTGCTAACGCTAGGAAGCCTCCATGCGAGTTAAATCTTTTTTTGTGTCTTTACAACAGCAGAGTAAAGGATAAATGAGTTGGCAAATACAATAAATTTAAGCCCTACCAATAGTAGCCTCCGCTGCTGTCTATTCTAAAGTGGTGGCTCTGCTGTTGTGCATTAATTATTGTTGCTCCCATAGTTTGTGGGGACTTTGTGTTATTTCATTGTTTTGGTTTGCAGTACTTTGTGTCCTTTATAGTTTTAAAGTCAACCTGCTGGTGAAGAGAAATACGTTTGATATGCCTTTTCTAGGTTCTTCATGTCATGTCGCTGCTATCATTCTGTGTACCTTCATCAGGGCGCCATCGGCTGGCCTGAAGTATGTGATTGTGACATTATATGATCATACTCAATCACGTTTTATGAATTATGCCTTGTCACAACAATACTTACTAACATACTTTGAAAACTCTCAACCTCTATAACAGTGAATATAAAATGTATCAATTGACAAACTAGGAAATGGTATGTATTGCTGGTGTTTCAACAACCCATCGTATCTAGTAACATAGCTGGGTATATAATGATGCATACAAAGTAGTTTTATTTATGACTAAACTGAAACGATAATCATACAATTATGTTTCATTGTACTCATGTAGATGCATATTGTTGCAATAAAATTAATATGTCAATTGTTTGATTCAAAGTGATAAACTTACCATTTATACTGCAATGTGGAGTATCATTGCTCCAGGTTTCATTTGCCATGCAGGTCCTTGTTATAATTGATGATATGGTATAACCAGGGTTGCAGCTAAATGATGCAACAGATAGATAGGTTGTTCCACTTGAATATGCAATATTACCATTATCTATGCTTGTCAGTGAACCACAATCTGTAGTGTTTAAAGAGAAAACATTAATCAAAATATTACCAGCAAGAAGCTCTGAATACAACAAATATTATATTTTAGAAAATACAGAAAAAAACACAAACATTTGAAATATATAGCACATTTTATAATTTCACATTAACATGGACACTCAGGTAATTTACACTTTAAAAGTTATCTGAGAATTGGCAAACGAAAGCTCAACTAGTTGTCTTCTGTAACACTGACAGTCTAAGCGTTGAGAGCCTTTTTTGTTTTATTGCTGTTTGGTAAATGATTAAGCTGTTTTGTGTCTTTAGAACAGCAGAGTAAAACGTAAATGAGTTGGCAAATACAATTAATTTAAGCCCTCCCCGTATTAGCCTCCGCTGCTGTCTATTCTAATGTGGCGGCTCTGCTGTTGTGCATTAATTATTGTTGCTCCCATAGTTTGTGGGGACTTTGTGTTATTTCATTGTTTTGGCTTGCAGTACTTTGTGTCCTTTATAGTTTTGAAGTCAACCTGCTAGAGAATAGAATATGTTTGATATGCCTTTGCTAGGCTCTTCATGTCATGTCGCTGCTATCATTCTGTGTACCTTCATCAGGGCGCCTTCGGCTGGTCTGAAGTATGTGATTGTGACATTATCTGATCATACTCAATAACGTTTTATGAATTATGCCTTGTCACAACAATGCTTACTAACATACTTTGAAAACTCTCAACCTCTATAACAGTGAATATAAAATGTATCAATTGACAAACTAGGAAATGGTATGTTTTGCTGGTGCTTCAACAACCCATCGTATCTAGTAACATAGCTGGGTATATTATGATCCATACAAAGTAGTTGTTTTTGTTTGACTAAACTGAAACGATAATCATACAATTGTGTTTCATTGCTCTCATGTAGATGCATATTGATGCAATATAATTAATATGTCAACTGTTTGATTCAAAGTGAAAAACTTACCATTGATACTGCAATGTGGAGTATCATTGCTCCAGGTTTCGTTTTCCAAGCAGGTCCTTGTTATAATTGAGGATATGGTATAACCAGGATTGCAGCTAAATGATGCAACAGATAGATAGGTTGTTCCACTTGCATATGCAATATTACCATTTTCTATGCTTGTCAGAGGACCACAATCTGTAGCGTTTAAAGAGAAAACATTAATCAAAATATTCTAGCAAGAAGCTCTGAATACTACAAATATTATATTTTAGAAAATACAGAAAAAAAACACAAACATTTGAAATATTGAGCACATTTTACAATTTCAAATTACATGCAAACTCAGGTATTTTACTCTTTTAAAGTTATCTGAGACTTGGCAAACCAATGCTCAACTGGTTGTTTTCTGTAGCACTGACAGTCTAAGCGCTAGAGCCCTTTTTTGTTTTATTGCTGCTTGGTATATTATTAAGCTGTTTCCCTTTGGTGATTCATTGCTAACGCTAGGAAGCCTCCATGCGAGTTAAAGTAAGTAAGGTTGCAAAGATCAGGAATCGATACAATCAAGTATCACACCTGACCCAGGATACCAATGGGAAAGTGACAAACTTACAGAAGACACCACAAACGAGAGCCAAGAGGTCAGCCCTTTCCCAGCAGGTGACCACGAAGCACATATAAACAGACGCGCACAAAACATAGCAAACACAAGACAGAACAAAAACATAAAAGATCAACAAAAGAAGTACCGCCTTGGAACGGTCAGTAAAATATTTTACTGGAGGGCTTAAACCGGTTTGACGGCGCCAACCTCACCCTAAATTCAGATGTGGATCAAGACACAGAGAAATTTGGTTTGCATGAAAGACCCCTAACTTATCAATGCATCATCTCCCAAAACATATAAATCAAGATATAACAAGGAGATAAAGCAAGGATAAGGACTCAACAGTAAATTAAACTGAATACCGGAGCAAAAGAAATCCAACAGGTAAACCCCGGTGGGCCCGACAAACAGCCAAAGCATCAGGCCCCTACCATCTCATCAATAGATAAGTCTTTAAGTCGGAACAATCTTTTTTTGTGTCTTTACAACAGCAGAGTACAAGGTAAATGAGTTGGCAAATACAATTAATTTTAACCCTCCCCATAGTAGCCTCCGCTGCTGTCTATTCTAAGGTGGTGGCTCTGCTGTTGTTCATTAATTACTGTTGCTCCCATAGTTTGTGGGGACTTTGTGTTATTTCATTGTTTTGGATTGCAGTACTTTGTGTCCTTTATAGTTTTGAAGTCAACCTGCTGGAGAAAAGAAATATGTTTGATATGCCTTTGCTAGGTTCCTCATGTCATGTCGCTGCTATCATTCTGTGTACCTTCATCAGGGCGCCATCGGCTGGTCTGAAGTATGTGATTGTGACATTATCTGATCATACTCAATAACGTTTTATGAATTATGCCTTGTCAAAACAATGCTTACTAACATACTTTGAAAACTCTCAACCTCTATAACAGTGAATATAAAATGTATCAATTGACAAACTAGGAAATGGTATGTATTGCTGGTGCTTCAACAACCCATCGTACCTAGTAACATAGCTGGGTAAATTATGAACCATATAAAGTAGTTGTTTTTTTTTGACTAAACTGAAACGATAATCATACAATTGTGTTTCATTGCTCTCATGTAGATGCATTTTGATGCAATATAATTAACATGTCAACTGTTTGATTCAAAGTGTTATCTTTACCATTGATACTGCAATGTGGAGTATCATTGCTCCAGGTTTTGTTTTCCAAGCAGGTCCTTGTTATAATTGATGATATGGTATAACCAGGGTTGCAGCTAAATGATGCAACAGATAAATAGATTGTTCCACTTGAATATGCAATATTACCATTATCTATGCTTGTCAGTGAACCACAATCTGTAGTGTTTAAAGAGAAAACATTACTTAAAATATTACCACCAAAAGCTCTGAATACTACAAATATTATATTTTAGAAAATACAGAAAAGACACAAACATTTGAAATATATAGCACATTTTAATAATTTCACATTAACATAGACACTCAGATAATATACACTTTAAAAGTTATCTGAGACTTGGCAAACCAAAGCTCAACTGGTTGTTTTCTGTAGCACTGACAGTCTAAGCGTTGAGAGCCCTTTTTGTTTTATTGCTGTTTGGTAAATTATTAAGCTGTTTCCCTGTGGTGATTCATTGCTAACGCTAGGACGCCTCCATGGAGTTAAATCTTTTTTGTGTCTTTACAACAGCAGAGTAAAAGGTAAATGAGTTGACAAATATAATTTATTTAAGCCCTCCACGTCGCTCTGCTGCTGTCTATTCTAAGGTGGCTCTAAATACTACAAACATAATGCTTTAGCAAATACAGAAATAAACACAAACATTTGAAATATATAGCACATTTTATAAGTTCACATTAACATGGACACTCAGGTAATTTACTCATTAAAAGTTATCTGAAACATGGCAAACCAAAGCTCAACTGGTTGTTTTCTGTAGCACTGACAGTCTTAACGTTGAGAGCCCTTTTTTTGCTGTTTGGTAAATGATTAAGCTGTTTCCCTGTGGTGATTCATTGCTAATGCTAGGAAGCCTCCATGCGAGTTAAATCTTTTTTTTGTGTCTTTACAACAGCAGAGTAAAAGGTAAATGAGTTGGCAAATACAATTAATTTAAGCCCTCCCCATAGAAGCCTCTACTGCTGTCTAATTTAAGATGGTGGCTCTGTTGTTGTGCATTAATTATTGTTGCTCCCATAGTTAGTGGGGACTTTGTGTTATTTCATTGTTTTGGTTTGCAGTACTTTGTGTCCTTTATAGTTTTGAAGTCAACCTACTGGAGAAGAGAATATGTTTTATATGCATTTGCTAGGCTCCTCATGTCATGTCGCTGCTATCATTCTGTGTATCTTCGTCAGGGCGCCATCGGCTGGTCTGAAGTATGTAATTGTGACATTATCTGATCAAACTCAATTATGTTTTATGAATTATGCCTTGTCACAACAATGCTTACTTACATACTATGAAAACTCTCAACCTCTATAACACTGAATATCAAATGTATCAATTGACAAACTAGGAAATGGTATGTATTGCTGGTGCTTCAACAACCCATCGTATCTAGTAACATAGCTGGGTATATTATGAAGCATACAAAGTAGTTGGATTTTTTGACTAAACTGAAACGATAATCATGTAATTGTGTTTCATTGCTCTCATGTAGATTGATATTGGTGCAATATAATAAATATGTCAACTGTTAGATTCAAAGTGATAAACTTACCATTGATACTGCAATGTGGAGTATCATTGCTCCAGTTTTCATTAGCCATACAGGTCCTTGTTATAATTGATGATATGGTATAACCAGGGTTGCAGCTAAATGATGCAACAGACAGATAGGTTGTTCCACTTGAATATGCAATATTACCATTATCTATGCTTGTCAGAAGACCACAATCTGTAGTGTTTAAAGAGAAAACATTACTCAAAATATTACCAGCAAGAAGCTCTGAATACAACAAATATTATATTTTAGAAAATACAGAAAAAAACACAAACATTTGAAATATATAGCCCATTTTATAATTTCACATTAACATGGACACTCAGGTAATTTACACTTTAAAAGTTATCTGAGACTTGGCAAACCAAAGCTCAACTGGTTGTTTTCTGTAGCACTGACAGTCTTAACGTTGAGAGCCCTTTTTTTGCTGTTTGGTAAATTATTAAGCTGTTTCCCTGTGGTGATTCATTGCTAACGCTAGGAAGCCTCCAGGCGAGTTAAATCTTTTTTGTGTCTTTACAACAGCAGAGTAAAAGGTAAATGAGTTGGCAAATACAATTAATTTAAGCCCTCCCCACAGAGCCTCAACTGCTGTCTACCTTAAGGTGGTGACTCTGCTGTTGTGCATTAATTATTGTTGCTCCCATAGTTTGTGGGGACTTTGTGTTATTTCATTGTTTTGGTTTGCAGTACTTTTTGTCCTTTATAGTTTTGAAGACAACCTGCTGGAGAAGAGAATATGTTTTATATGCATTTGCTAGGCTCTTCATGTCATGTCGCTGCTATCATTATGTGTACCTTCATCAGGGCGCCATCGGCTGGTCTGAAGTATGTGATTGTGACATTATCTGATCATACTCAGTTACGTTTTATGAATTATGCCCTGTCTTAACAATACTTACTTACATACTTTGCAAACTCTCAACCTCTATAACAGTGAATACAAAATGTATCACTTGAAAAACTAGGAAATGGTATGTATTGCTGGTGCTTCAACAACCCATCGTATCTAGTAACATAGCTGGGTATATTATGAAGCATACAAAGTAGTTGTATCTTTTGACTAAACTGAAACGATAATCATACATTTTTGTTTCATTGCTCTCATGTAGATGCATATTGATGCAATATAAGTAATATGTCAACTGTTTGATTCAAAGTGATAAACTTACCATTGATACTGCAATGTGGAGTATCATTGCTCCAGGTTTCATTTGCCATGCAGGTCCTTGTTATAATTGATGATATGGTATAACCAGGGTTGCAGCTAAATGATGCAACAGACAGATAGGCTGTTCCACTTGAATAAGCAATATCACCATTATCTATGCTTGTCAGAGGACCACAATCTGTAGTGTTTAAAGAGAAAACATTAATCAAAACATTACCAGCAAGATGCTCTGAATTCTACAGATTTTATATTTTAGAAAAAACAGAAAAAAAGACAAACATTTGAAATATATAGCACGTTTTTTAATTTCACATTAACATGGACACTCAGGTTATTTACACTTTAAAAGTTATCTGAGACTTGGCAAACCAAAGCTCAACTGGTTATTTTCTGTAGCACTGACAGTCTAAGCGTTGAGAGCCCTTTTTTGTTTTATTGCTGTTTGGTAAATGATTAAGCTTGTGGTGATTCATTGCTAACGCTAAGAAGCCTCCATGCGAGTTTTTTTTTTTGTATCTTTACAACAGCAGAGTAAAAGGTAATGAGTTGGCAAATACAATTAATTTAAGCCCTCCCTGTAGTAGCCTCCGCTGCTGTCTATTCTAAGGTGGTGGCTCTTCTGTTGTGAATTACTTATTGTTGCTCCCATAGTTTGTGGGGACTTTGTGTTATTTCATTGTTTTGGTTTGCAGTACTTTGTGTCCTTTATAGTTTTGAAGTCAACCTGCTGGAGAAGAGAAATATGTTTGATATGCCTTTGCAAGGTTCTTCATGTCATGTCGCTGCTATCATTCTGTGTACCTTCATCAGGGCGCCATCGGCTTGTCTGGAGTATGTGATTGTGACATTATCTGATCATACTCAATTACGTTTTATAATTATGCCTTGTCACAACAATACTAACTAACATACTTTTAAAACTCTCAACCTCGTTAACAGTTAATTCAAGTAAAGCTCTTGCTAAGAACCATGTAAAACCTGCAAAAGGTGATACATCGCATGTTACAAAAATGAACATTTTCGTTTTTTCCAATTGATTATGTCCTAAAATAAGTCAAATGACCCTTTTACAGGTAAACGATTTTGTACAAGAATGCTATCGATGGATTAAAAATCATCATTTGAGATGAAATTCCCATAGGGTTCCAATATGAAATTTGAAGTTAAATTTTCTCTCATGATGGTCCTATCATTATTATGAAACTGGGTCTATTATATGGCAACAGCCTTTGTTTTCTTATTTCAAAAGTCAAACACATGTGTATTTTAGGCTATCTATGGCAAAAAAGGTTAAAATGCAGTTGTCATGGATAGCAATGAGTTACCTCCGTTATTATTTGGGAGAAATCGTCAATTGAATATGAAAACATTATAATTTCTATAATTATTTTAACGTAATTTCTTTGACCTATGCTAAATAAAATCAATTTATCGTTTTGATTATTTGTTACATTTTAACTCTTTATCCAAAAGTTAAATTATTTTATATTACTCCAAATAAATGAGGGATCCCTAACAAGTATGGCAGCTTTTTTAAAAGAGCATGACCCTGAAAATGCCTAGTTTAGAAATCATTTACTATCATCCGATCATATAGATTTTTTTTTATTTTATAGAGGATGGCCTTCCCTCTTTTCAAATACATAACAAATCATTTAAAAAAATTATTCCCTTATACTGCAAATCATTCATTACAAATAATCATGAGGCAAAAAAATCGGTAAAAAATTATGCAATTGCACTCCCTTGAAATTTTTGAATTAGCTCCCTTGTTGAAATTAATTTAGCAAGTTTTGTAATTTTAAGGTAATTATTTGCTTGTTTTAATATACATGTATATTCCAAATTACAATATTTTTATTTTAAATATTTTATAATTTTATATTCTACCAAAGATGCTATTGACTGCAAGCCTTTAATCACTAAAGACAATAATAAAACATAGGAATTAAAAATAACCCTTATTATTTTAAATTGGCGTCATATTAATGCATTATTAAGATTAAACCTATGATGGAAAAATAACCATCTCACGCTCAGGTGATTTATACTGACTCATGGGAAAGGTACACTATCAATCAAACTGGACCCTAGAATAAATAAACCAAAATAAACTGAAGCCTGGACAATATGAGCCCTGTTTGAACATTTACCACATCATGATTCATGTGCAAAAATACAGTGATAAACACACATATCTACTACAGGGTTACTTGACCTTTTCATTCTGGATACTGGTAAACAGGTACATAGGCAAACAGTGAAGACCCAAACAGTGGCATTTCATCAGTGTCTGCACTCTATATTAAGATATTTATCAATCTTCAGGTAACTAACAAATTATATGGAGGAAACAGAAATGACTTACTTTGCATAGATGCAAACAGTCTTGACCAAGATCTAACTGCTCTGAAAAGGATCCACAATGTGTGCTACAGAGACGCTAAAACTGGATCTATATTGGTTGCAAGACTCGATCTCATACAACAAATAGATCTTAAATGATGTCTGTTATAGTCATCTGCTACATGTTTTGAATTAGCTTACGTCATCAGCTAATTTTGGTATACAGACAAACAGTGTGGACCCGGATCATACTGCTCCTATGGTAGCAGTCTGATCTAGGTCCACACTGTTTGCTACAAAGACGTTTTAAATGGGCTAGCATACTGTTATATGGGTCTGCTACTTCAATAGTTAATTTTGGCATATGGACAAGTATGTGTATTGTCAAAAAATCGGCCCATCCCACCAGTACGGCATTCCTCTGGCGACTCTTGAGTCTTATGCTTAGCTTTGACATAGCTTTTGGATGCTCAAAAGAACTGTGTCATTGACGGCGGAACACATAATTAAAAGTACGATGATTTAGGTGTATGCAACAAACTGAAGCATTACTGTAGTCATGCTGTTCGGTATGCTGTGAATAATTTCTTATCCAGCTTTTGGGTGCTCAAAAGAACAATTTCATTGGTTGAGAATAAAGAAAATTATTTCAATCACGCAATCTGATCTAGGTTCCTGGCAGACGGACGGACGGAGTGGCAGACAGACGGACGATCAAATATACCCGGTTTTTTCCCTTCAAATACATCTGGATTTCATGTTCATGCCGCCGCTAATACAGTGTTAAGATACTTCATGATATTGTAGAGCTTGTCTTGTTAGAAACTCTGCCCTTTGCAGCTTTCAAGGACTGTCAGTTTTACTCGAAAATTGCACAACTTCAAGGAAGATTGGTCGTTAATTGTGTATAATTGTACTGTTCACGAAAATCGTATCACAACTTTTGGATTATCCTTGTCGGGTACGATAGCAATTAAACAATGTTCCTGCAATCGCTTTTTGCTAACAATTGAAAGTGCAATGTGGCAAAGAAAAAAATACGGCAAGTCCGTGGGTTCAGCCAGTTATTCAATGATGTACATTAATTGCTGGACATACTGCCAAACCCTGGGCCACTCCTTATAGGTGAGGCTCGGGGTCTGGCATCTGACTCTGAGACTCTGTGTCTAGGGGTCTGATACCGAACTCAAAGACTGCCTGGTACCAGACCCAGAGACACTGAGTATTATTTATTTATTCTATTTATCTTTTGCGTCAAACATCATTATTCTAGATGTAGTCCCCCCCCCCCTAACATACCGACCAACAGGCCTGCCAAAAAAACGCAGCACAGCTCATTAAGCACAAATATTCCTTTTTTAGCTATGTAAAGCCTTACCACAACGTGTAAGGGCGACCTCCAAGGCACGGATTTATCTAAACTACATTTTCGATCGCCGAAAATAGAGGTCTCGGTTGTCATAACGATAGTATAGTAGAACGCAATTATAGTGGTATCGATCGCCAATATGAAACAGTGTGATTTTGGTTAGCGTTCAACCAACAGTTAAGCAATAACGGTCATAAAAAACTGGAGAAGTCAAAAATCAAACCAACAACCCCTGGTTTATATTCGAGTGGTTTATCCACTACACAATGTTGACCACATAGTTATGCTTCCAGAATAGAATTGCCGAGATTTCGTGTACGCATGATGGATACCATCTATCTGTAGACAATGTACAATTACATTGAATGAAAGACAAATCAGAAGTGGTTGAACGCAACTTTCGGACAGGAGGGTAACATAACTAATTTCTTTGACATATGCAAACGCATGAGGTCATATACCGTTAATATCTTAAATGTTAGGACAGATAAGCTGAGAATCGACGTCACCACAGTGCAGACTTGATATGGTCGTACACCATTATGGGAGAAAACATCTTGAAATGTGCCTTTTCTCCCATTTCTTAAATTCTGAAAGTGGTTTAATACAGAATCCTTAAATTTAATACAAACGACACAAAACGCATGCATGCTTTTAAAGGACCTCAGACAGTCTTAATGAAGGATTGCCCATAAAATGGCCAGATAAAAGTTTCAAAGAAAGTGAAATTTTTTCAATGAAAAAGAATGTATACTGAAGGACTTTAAAAACGCACCACCTGCTTAAATGCTTATATATGTCGAAAATTGGATATTTTCATTATGTGAAAAATAAAATTGACAAGTTCCGTCATTTAGCTTATTGAAAATCGAAACGCTGTGGCTTATGATTGCCGTGACGTCGCGATAATTCTGAGACAACTCAAATTAAAAAAACTCACAGAGTACCCATACCTTCCATAATGAACGAAAAAAGGTTTCGAGCCAATGTTTGTTCTTGAAAGCAAAAGGAAAGACAAAATCAAATCCTGAAGTTTTAGGCCTCTGGCAACATTCATTTCGTCAACATGACGTCATTGATTTTTGACGTAATTGGCCGTTTATACCCTAAGGATCAGGAATATTTTTTTTTGTTGCCAACAGATACTCCTTAAACAGTTGCATAAACGACAAAAGTATCGCGTCATGAGCGGACGTCACCCGTCTGTTATTGATGTTTGAAAACTTAAGACTGACGTTAGCAAGGAAACGCTGCGAGTGGGAGTGTAATAAAACGATTATTTCTGAAAACTTTTGTGTTTTTCCATTTGTTAAGACATCTGGCTACCATCTAAAGGTGTTTGTTTTCAAATTGAATCAAATTCACATTTGTCAGACGACAATTGTTGAAAAACACTTACATCGATATTACGTCAGAATGAACAGCATGAGCAAATCGAAATCATGGCAAATCATGGTACATTTTGAAAGAGGATAAAGTGTGATAAAGAAAACATCCTCAAATTATCCATGTGGAAGAGACAGAGAATGTAAAATGGTTCCTTTTTTTAAGTCCCTCAGTATAGGTTCAACTCTCGAATTTTCCACAAAAGTGTTTTTCACATTGGACAAATAACAATTAAAAGATATGGGTCAAAACTCTGTTTTTGCTACACATATTCAACATATAGAAAATAGAAAAAAGTTTTACTGAAGTGCTCCCCCTCACCGTGGTCAAACTAATCATTTGCTTACCTTTGTGCTTTAACATTTCACACATCATAGAACATTTATGTTAAAATGTGCCATTTTGCTGATTTCTTAGATTTAGAAAAAGGTTGCTGCTACCTTAACACAATTGCACGTAAGAGAAGAAAAAAAACATGGGTTTCTTGCATTTTTGTTTAAGAACATACATTACTTTATTTGTTTAAATACATCATTGTCTTACATTAGGATGTTCATGGGAGAAATTTTTTGTGAAAATCTGCCATTTTTGCCGATTTCTAGGATTTTTAAAATGGTTGCTGCTACCTTAACACAATTGCAAGCAGGAGAGGAACCACACATGGGTTTCTTGCATTTTCGCTTAAGAACATACATTATTTTATAGGTTTTAAAACATCATTGTCTTACATTAGGATGGTCATGGGAGAAAATTATGTTAAAATGTGCCATTTTGGCAGATTTCTTTTGAAAACGGTTGCTGCTACCTTAACACAATTGCACGCAAGAGAAGACAAACACATGGGTTTCTTTCATTTATGCTTAAGAACAGACATTACTTTATTGGTTTTAAAACATCATTGTCTTACATTAGGATGGTCATGGCAGAAAAATTATGGTAAAAAGTGCTATTTTGGCAGATTTCTTAGATTTTGAAAACGGTTGCTGCTACCTTAACACAATTGCACGCAAGAGAGGGGTAAAAACACATGGGTTTCTTGCATTTATGCTTAAGAACAGATATTACTTTAGTGGTTTAAATACATCATTGTCTTACATTAGGATGGTCATGGGAGAAAAATTATGTTAAAATGTGCCATTTTTGCCAATTTTTTAGATTTTGAAAACGGCTGCTGCTACCTTAACACAATTGCACGCAAGAGAAGAAAAACACATGGATTTCTTGCATTTTTGCTTAAGAACAGACATTACATTTTTGGTTTTAAAACATCATTGTCTTACATTAGGATGGTCATGGGAGAAAAATTATGTTAAAATGTGCCATTTTGGCAGATTTCTTAGATTTTGAAAACGGTTGCTGCTACCTTAACACAATTGCACGCAAGAGAAGAAAAAACACATGGGTTTCTTGCATTTTTGCTTAAGCACTGATATTACTTTATTGGTTTTAAAACATCATTGTCTTACATTAGGCTGATCATGGGAGAAAAATTATGGTAAAATGTGCCATTTTGGCAGATTTCTTAGATTTTGAAAACGGTTGCTGCTACCCTAACACAATTGCATGCAAGAGAGGAAAAAACACATGGGTTTCTTGCATTTATGCTTAAGAACAGATATTACTTTATTGGTTTAAATACATCATTGTCTTACATTAGAATGGTCATGGGAGAAAAATTATGTTAAAATGTGCCATTTTTGCCATTTTTTTTAGATTTTGAAAGCGGCTGCTGCTACCTTAACACAATTGCACGCAAGAGAAGAAAAAACACAGGGGTTTCTTGCATTTTTGCTTAAGAACAAACATTTCTTTATTGGTTTTTAAACATCATTGTCTTACATTAGGATGGTCATGGGAGAAAAATTATGTTAAAATGTGCCATTTTGGCAGATTTCTTAGATTTTGAAAACGGTTGCTGCTACCTTAACACAATTGCAGGCGAGAGAGGAAAAACACATGGTTTTCTTGCATTTTTGCTTAAGAACATACATTACTTTATTGGTTTAAATACATCATTGTCTTACATTAGGATGGTCATGGGAGAAAAATTATGTTTAAATGTGCCAGTTTGGCTGATTCTAAGATTTTTTTGGAAACGGTTGCTGCTTCCTTAACACAATTGCATGCAAGAGAAGAAAACACACACTGGTTTCTTGCATTTTTGTTTAAGAACATATATCACTTTATTGATTTAAATACATCATTGTCTTACATTAGGCTGGTCATGGGAGAAAAATTATCTTGAAATTTGCTGATTTTTCAAAATTTTGCTAAAATCTAGATTATAAGTATCCCACCTCCCAATACTAGTTTGATTTTCGTGTACTAGTTGTCATAATACAATTGTTAGTATATCATTTAATATGAAATAGGCACACCTAATGGGCAACCAACCACTATTTGATCTGAGAGGATAGCACAGTAAACGGTATTTTTGTGAGTTGGTTCTCGTGTTAGTATAAAAAGTAAGGAAGAAGGCAAATGTCAGGAATCGATACAATTAGTACCACACCTGACCCAGAACAGCTTATGGGAAAGTGACTAAAACCAAGAAAACGTCACATAGTTCTAAGCGCCTTGAGGCAGCTCAGACTCAGGGCCGTCGCCGTGTATTTCAAAGTGGTCCGACGCAGGAAACCATCGAGTGCCGAAGGCACGAAAGGGGGGAGAGCACGAATGGGTAATCATTCCACCCTATCGTTATATTATATATATTTATTTTGAGCGTTATTATGGCCGTTTTTAATAGGTTTTAATGCGTTTGGGACTAGATTGCAGTTGCTTTGGATCATGCTTTTTTTGCCAGAAAAGATTTCCTTGTGGAGTGATAAAACCGAATGCAGGACAAAATCCTTTTTAGACAGTTACGTTTTTCACTTTTTTCGTCAGCTCGTTACTTTGACATATGTCTCTGCAGGTTTTGTCAAAAACTTTTACAACTGATCCTTGGGTCGTGGTTTTGAAAAGATATACACTATAGCGTCTTTTCAAGCAGGCTTCATCTAGATTTTGGCTGCGCAACTTTCCTTGACGACTTCCCTTTTCGGTGACAAAACGTGAGATCTTTGGCTTCATCGTAATGAAGCCAGGCCCTATTGTCGAACCAAGACGGAAAAAACACTTCTCTTTACACATGGTCCAGGCTCAGGGTCCAGGCTTCGAAACGGCAAATGACCGTTGAGGGAACCGAAAACTCTTGGGCTAAATTGGAACAGGCAGTACATATCCTAAACGGAATAGACATGGGCTCACGATGTTAATATTATATGAATTCACAACGTTTTAAACTTTAGAATAATAATAAGAAAAAAAGCAAAATTAAACTGGATCACAGAAATTACCATGGCTTTGATAAATGAGTCTCAACAATAGAAAGCCTGTCTTCGGGGTTTTCGACCATGCAAGCCTCAAACCAACCTGCTCAGTTACAAAGATTAGCTAGAATGCTTAAATTTTGTGTGTAGAGCAAGTTTATCAATTATACTTTCCAGAGATTGAACAACAAAGTCGCTGATCAGACTGCGCGTCCGCGCAGGCTGGTCTGCGCCCTTGTTGTTGAAATGCAACTACCTTAGGTTTTCTCGTGACGCGACCCATAACGAATATTTTTTACCGGGCCGCGTAGCGCAGTCGGTAACGTGTCTGGCTACAGGATTCGTGTCTGACTGCAGATCCAGGGGTCACGAGTTCGATCCCGGCCCGGTAACATACTTTCGTGGAGATTGATCATGAAATAATTTCTACGGTCATTCTCCTCCCTTCCGCTGATTTATTCAAGAAGGGTTGTTGTCAGTTATAAGTGAAAGTATGTGCACAAATTACTGGTTAACCGCTTGCTCAAGCCTGCCCAGGAAAAAGTGTGATTAAGTGAACTGACCGTCCCGCAATGACTATAGCTGTTGACATGGGACGTAAAGCAACAAAAAAAACAAATAACCAATATTTCTGTGACTGCTTGTTATAACACCTTGGCAAGGTCTATTTATGACATGCGCAACGTTTGGAGTGTTTCAGTAAATATTATTGCATCAGAGGTACGCTCAAAGAGAAATAAGCCAAAAGGAGAAAAAGGGACACGGCGGAAAACATAGCCAAAAAAGCGGGACCAGCAGCTCTTGACCTGCCGGACCGGCGACGACGGCCTTAGCCACTTTTCCAACAGGTGGCCACAAGGCTGAAAGGCACATACAAGGATATATGTCAAAGAGGAACACAAATAAAGAAGTACCGCCTTGGAACGGTCAGTTAGAAAATTACTGGAGGGAAAAACTAGTATCACAAGCTTAAAAGCACTGAGTATAAGGAAATAAAATAATCCTGCAAGCTATTTTAAAGGCGCCAGGACCCTTGAACGGAAGTTCCAATTGGATACCATGAGGATTTGTAATTTAAGCAGCGACATATGATTTTCAGCATTGTGGCATTTTGACAAGTGTAGACTCAGACGAGCCTGTGCAGCCTCCTTTTAAGCTTAAAAACTACAAATGATCATATGTTCAGTCAATAGCATAACACGCATAGAGAATTCAAGCGACTAGCAAAGGCTCTGATCAGACTGCGTGTATGCGCAGGCTGATCTGAGTCTTTGCTGGTCGCACATATCATATTGTTCGAAATCTCACACCTCGGCTCATTTGTGGCTGCCTCTTTCAAAGGCGCGACGATGCACGTGTCAGTTGGCGTTACGTCGTGACGTAACGTTATAAGAATTGTGACGTCACGTCACGGGGATCACACAGCCGCTTGCTTGAAAGAGCTATCGTTAACGTTCAAGCTCCTGGTGATCGAAAAAAAAAACCAAGTCTTATGGCTAAAGTACAACTTAAGTATCAACAAAACTAGCATTTTTGGGATTCATTTTTACTTTTTGTATTTTTACAATGTTAATGATGATAACGGCACATTTTTCAACGGTAGAATAAGGTTTTTAGTTCGATCGAATCGACTCCGTATAGATACCGGAACTCTCGGTTGACAGAACGGAAATCAGGCCTTCATATAGCAGATGAATAGAACAGAACAGAGCCTCTAATCGTAACAGCAACCAACCCTCGTTGTTGCCGCTTCGTGGCAACAACTCGTTGGTTGGTTGCTATTAAAGCCAAGATCATTCTACAGAACTGATATACCAAATCAACTATTTTACTACCATGGCACAAACCCTTGGTTAATCAAAATAGCCAGAAATCAGCTTTTTAGTAGCATTTACACAGGAAAATGAGGTAAAATTGAAAATTGTTGGTTGCCATGGCAACGAACTTCCAATCGAAGAAATATTGTACCAGTCTGTGTTTGGCGACAAGTGCTACATTGTAGGACACACATTTACGATTTCTGTTACCATGGATGTATCGCCATTTGCATGGTGCTTAGCAAGAGCTGTACTTAACATCAATTCTCTGTAAACACCAAAAAATTCCAATAGGTCCCTGGCACGGACCGACTCCGAATTGGATGAAACTTTCACAGAATGATCAGTACCACTCAGGAAT
Organism: Loripinus fragilis; assembly: GCA_964019695.1. Taxonomy (NCBI): domain Eukaryota; kingdom Metazoa; phylum Mollusca; class Bivalvia; order Lucinida; family Lucinidae; genus Loripinus; species Loripinus fragilis. The sequence goes on from CAXHUL010000179.1 coordinate 442,020, forward strand.
AGGAAAACAATTGTCAAAAATTTGCTATCAACGTTCGTTGCCATGGTTACCAAGAAAATCACTTTTTGCCAAATTTGGACAAAATTCACTAATGAGTTTATTGAATTTAGCACTTTTTCTGGCTGAAATATCTAGTATTATAAATAGGAACATAACAAACCCGTTTTATTTCTTAATTTATTAAATGTTTTGTCAATACAAATTTAGAGTTAAAAGAGTTATAAATACATTTGACTTAAATTGCTATCACCATAAATTATAGCCACTAAGCAACTTTTTAGAAATTTTCAAATTCTCAAATTTAGGCCTTTTTTAAATGAGTATATCATACACGGCACCACACTTTCAATATTCTTACTACACTTGTTGGAAGCTAGTAAGTGTATATATTGCAAACGTGTAATAATTAGTGTGGGGTAAAAACATCTTTATCATAAAACCATCCCAAGAAGTTTGCACTGTTTGCCATTTTTGTAAAAAAAGAAGCTTAAGGGGTGGTCACATAATTTGGACAGTAAACTGGAAAACGATTCAGCATGAGTTATGTTTTGGTAATTATTTATAAACTTAGTAAAAACATAATAAAGATCGGCAATATTTGTCATTACAGATTGAGCAAAAATGGATTTTCCATGTTTTTTTTAGCCAAAATGTGTACAAAACAGGGGGAGGGGAAATAAAGTGGGACTTTTTTTCTAATATTAAATATATGTTGCAAAGAAAATTGCTATAATCAATACAACATTAAACTAGTTTTCTTATAATACCATTTAAATTTCAAAGTTTTCAGAAATGAAAGGAACAAGGGGCAATAACTCTTCCCAAACCAACGAAAACGTTTAAAGGCTTATATCTGATTTGTTTTCACTTTTTGTTCATTTTTTAATGATAATTGTTGAGACAAGACTTGGTAAAACAAATGAATCTGACTTAAGAATTTTTCACTGATGCAATTTGCTATCTATGAAAAAACAAAAATGCTGAAAATATTTCATTTTTCTTGTAACCACGGCAACCAAAGTTGGTGGGGTAGCCAAATATGAAAAATCCTATCTTAAGGCATTTTTGAACTACTGCAGCCATTTTCCCCGCTTACATAGAGACATAAACAGTAAATGGTATGCTCTAGATAGTATTCAGCTTTCATTAAATGTAAAGCATGCGTAGGGCAGTACCACACATTGGTCGTATACATAAAAACCAACATAGTATTGCCGCAAAATGGAGATTAAATGAATTAGGTCTTAAAGTGGCAAAACAAATCCAGATGATAAAAATGCAAGTTTCAATATTTTATAAAGATAGTTGAGTTAAGATATATAGCATTACCAATATATGCTTTAAGCATAATTAATATGTTTTGTTTAATAAAGTAGCAATTATAAACATTAGCAGTGGGTGGGGTAACCATATATATAGCCAAAAATAATTAAGCAAGTATTTTTAAGCAAGTATTCCCAATAGGAGTGGCTATTGTATGTTTACTGGTTTATGCCCTTTGTAAATTTGCACATAGAAAACTTGAAACAAAGGTAAATCTTGAAAACCATTACAGCTAGTAGCCTCATATTTAGTCAGCTGGTAGATTACCCTAGTGAGATCATCCTTATGGACAAGCATATGGTTGGGGGCACAGTGTTTCATAAACACAATTTCTAGTTTAAATTTATTTTTGGTATCGATAATCAGGTACAGGTTACATAATATGTGAATGAATAAAAAAAAATCTTTTGTCGTAGGGAAATAATTTACTTTGAATATGCTGTTGCTCTGTTAAATCACTGACCATCCAATAGTTTGGTTGCCATGGTTACTTATATTTAATTATTTGCATTTTTTTTTCATTTGTTCAACAAATGTGGAACTTCCAAAAGGTGCTTATATTATTCATCGTTCTGTAAGCAGAAATCAGAAAATTTGCATTGAACTTGCAGCATTTTTGTAAATATAGTTTTGTTGCCATGGAATCATGAGTTTAAACATTTTCAGTTTTTCTCTATTCTTTGCATTTGTATATCAGACATTGTTTATTTAGGCACTATATGTATATTCCATATACACTAATGCTAGAAGGATAGATTAAATTTGAAATGTCAAGTCATTAAGTCACAGATATCACATTCTTTCCTGAATACCATTCGGGGCTGATCTGGATCCAAACCGTTTTTTGCAAATGTAGAGAGAGAGAGAGACTCGGAGAGAGAGACTGGTGCATGCACATCCTTTCGGGAAAATCAAAGTTAACAATGCATCGGCAGATCATCAAGAAGAGAGAGAGAGAGTGGTGTGTGTTCTTTTTTAATTTCGTCAGTTTGTTTTACTCTGGGAACTCGTCTACGTATTTCAAAGTTTCGTGTAGATCTTTGCAAAAAAATCTGATCGTACGAGATGTCTAGCGGTTTCAATTTTTGGGTGACTGTATTACAATATTAACTGGAAGTCGAAGTCGGCATATGCGCAGATGGAGAGCGAGCGAAAGCGCTTTGGTTTTCTGAAGGAAGCCCGTGACGAGTGAACATAGGAGACCCGGCTTATCGAATAGTTAAATCAGTGGACTTTTACGACTTGTAAGTAAATTGAGTGACATAACATGCACGTGCCTGGCTCTCGACTTGGCAATACCACACGCGCTGGACATTTAACTGAATCATATATCCGTGTTTCAACACGTTTCTACCACATTTTGACATGCATATAAACAGTTTTTTCTCATGATAAAGACAAAATTCTAAAATTTCGAACACAAGCACTTTTTGCTGAAACGTAATTTCTAAAATTACAAACAGCGGAAAAATAAAAATAAATTAGTGTTCGAGCTTTTAGAACATTTATCGTACCTACACTTCCCATAAACACTTCAATAAGAGCAAGGTGAAGTTGGTTTGTTTTTCGCTTTTTGTTTTTCTCTTTTCGTTTTTCGTTTATTTGCTTTTAGTTATTCGTCATTTGCTTTTCGTTTTTCGCTCTTCGTTTTTCGTTTTTTGACATTCAAAATCAGGCCGTATATGGTATTTCGACATTCAAAATCCTATTTTGACATTGGAAATCGTGCCGAATATCATACGAGTATTGTGACATTCAAAATGGGACCGACTATCGTATTTTGACATTCAATATCCTATTTTTACCTTCGAAATGGGACTGAATGTCGTATTTTGACATTCAAAAATCCTATTTTGACTTTCGAAATCGAGTTGAATAGCGTATTTTGACATTCAAAATCCTATTTTGACATTCGAATTGAGGCGGAATATCGTATTTTGACATTTAAAATCCTATTTTGACATTCGAACTGGGGCTGCCTTTCGTATTTTGACATTCGAACAGGAGCCGCATATCGTATTTTGACATTAAAATCCTATTTTGACACTCGAAATAGGGCCAAATATCTTATTTTTACTTTAAAAATCCTATTTTGCGTTAGAGCTGATGCCGAATATCATATTTTGAAATTCAAAACCTATTTGGACATTCGAAAAAGGGACGGATATCGTATTTTGACAGTCAAAATCGCATGAAGACAATCAAACTGGGGCCGATTCTCGTACTTTGACATTCAAAATCCTATTTTGACATTTGAACAAGGGCCCAAATCCTATTTGACATTCGAAATTGGGCAAATTATCATATTTTGACATTCAAAATCCCATATTGACATTGGAAATGGGCCGAATATCGCATTTTGACATTCAAAATACAATTTGACATTCGAAATGGGAGCGAATATCGTATTTTGACATTCAAAATCCTATTTTGATATTCGAACTGAGGCCGAATATCGTATTTTGAGATTCAAAATCCTATTTTGACATTAGAACTGGGGCAAAATATCGTATTTTTACGTCAAACTGGGACCAATTATCGTATTTTGACAATCAAAATCCTATTTTAGCATTCGAAATGTGGCCAAACATTGTATTTTGAAATTCAAAATCCTATTTTGACATTCGAACTTGGGACGAATATTGTACTTTGAAATTCAAAATCCTATTTTGACATTCGAAATCTGGCCGAATATCGTATTTTGGCATTCAAAACCCTATATTGACTTTCAAACTGAGGCCCAATATCGCATTTTGACATTCAAAATTGGACCCACTATCGTATTTTGACATTCAATATCCTATTTTTACCTTCAAAATGGGGCTGAATGTCGTATTTTGACATTTAAAAATCCTCTTTTGACATTCCAAATCCAGCCGAATAGCGTATTTTGACATTCAAAATCCTATTTTGACATTCGAACTGAGGCGGAATATCGTATTTTGACATTTGAGATCCTATTTTGACATTCAAACTGGGGCCGACTTTCGTATTTTGACATTTTGACATTCGAACAGGAGCCACATATCGTATTTTGACATTCAAAATCCTATTTTGACACTTGAAATAGGGCCGAATACCGTATTTTGACATCCAAAACCCTATTTTGAGCTAGAATTGAGGCCGAATATTATATTTTGACCTTCAAAACCTATTTGGACATTCAAAATAGGGACAGATATCGTATTTTGACAGTTCAAATCGTATAATGACATTCAAACTGGTGCCGATTATCGTACTTTGACATTCAAAATCCTATTTTGACATTCAAACTGAGGCGGAATATCGTATTTTGATATTCAAAAATCTAATTTGACATTTGAACAGGGGCCCAAATCCTATTTGACATTCGAAATTGGGCAAATTATTATATTTTGACATTCAAAATCATGCGAGTTAAATCTAGTTTGTGTCCTTACAACACTAGAGTGAACGGCAAAGATTTTGCAATTCAACTAATGTAAGCCCTCCCCCCCAGTAGCCTTCGCTGCTGTCCATTCAAAGTTGGTGGCTCTGCTGTTGTGCATTATCTATTGTTGCTCCCAGCAAGAAGCTCTGAATACTACAAATAAATGCCACCAAATTTGTTTTGCCAAACCAGTTTTTGGCAAAATCACCTAGTAATTTTAGTCAACAGAGACACATCAAGTTACTCATTTGTAATAATAGATCATACTGAGTAAATTCTTTACTGAGAGGAAAGTAAACACAAGACAGAAAAAAACCATAAATGATCCACAAAATGAGTACCGCCTTTGAACGGTCATTAAAAATACTGGAGGGCTTAAACCTGTTTCACAGCGCCAGCCTCAAATGTGGATGAAGACGCATAGATATTTGGTATACTATGACAAGTATATTATGACATTTCAATTTCCTCATGGGCATATTGTGATATGATTTTCATTGTCCAAACAGACAGCATTGACAGGGGTACAGGGGAGCTGTTTTACTCCAAACATATGAGGGAAGTAATTGCCTATTATGTACATAAGCAAGAAATTATTGCCCAGAGAAAGACAGTATAGCACTATTGGGAAAGAATGTCTTGCCATAGTTAGAGCAGTGTCTCATGTCAGAGAATTTATTAAAGGTAAGGAATTCATCACAGAATCAGACCATTTCCCACTGCAATGGTTAAAAAAAGTTAGGTGTCATAACCAAAGGTTGCTTAGATGGAGTTTAATCTTGCAAGAGTTCTAATTCAAGGACCATCATATTAAAGGCAAAGACAATAAAGCAGCAGATATGTTATCACGCTCTTTTAAAGGTGTTTAGATAGCCTGTAGGGATTTTATTGGAAATTATGATATATGTACATATATCATCAGATGGATGGGTGTCACCGTATTTACCTTTCATATATAGCTCAGTGCATGAACTGTAATAAAGTGTGAGATTTGTAAAGCTGTTAATTACCCAGGGTTAAATAATGTTTCCATCAAGTAAGTATTGTCCAGCCAGTACTTGATTTGTTGTGAAATGGAAAGTACTTGATATATTGTGCTGGGAAATGATTTTGTGTGTGTATTATAAGAGGATGTTCTTTGGAGAATGGTAGAAGTGTGATGCTGATTTAGCCAGCCTGGATGTATGTTCAGTCTAGATGTGGTACGTTATTTATGATTCACATTTATTACTTAGATGTACATGCGTTTTGAAAGTGAAACATGCCTCTGGTTTATAGCCGACAACATAATTTTAGTTCTTCTATGAAATCTATATTTTCTCAGGTATGGTGGACCATTTGTACCATATACTTTATCCATACTGCCTGTACATATTTAATATATAAGTTTGTGGCATATATTGTGATGTGAACAGCACTTACTTATGGAAATGTGTTGACATTTCTCTTTAGAAAAAGGGACTTAGGGTGTTTTTCTGTTTTGTACTAGGTTGGCGTCCCAATGTTATTTGACCAATTTTACAAATAAACTTTACAATCAGAGGATCCTACAAGCAACAGCTAAAATTGATTCAGTCTAGTAACATTCATTAAATAAAAACAGTTACGATAGTATAATAGAGCTGGATATCTGGAAATCAAACAGATAATGGTTAAACACCTTTTCCAAATAAAATGTAAGGTGGTTTAACATTGTGACCCGATAAAATGTAAGGTATAAAATTGTAACTCTGTGACTTTTCAAATTTGGGTTGCCTTACATTTCTTGTTGCAGATGGGCAATCGTAAGTCTCACTGGTCTGATTTTCATGTTGTTTGGACGGTGAATAATTGGACTTGTTAATCAAAATATCATAGAATAAATTTTTTGTCTCAAAAAGAAGGAAATAGCATTTCATTAAGAGTTGCGTAACTTTTGCGTTTAAGTATATATAAACTATATTGCTTGTATGAGGTAAAATAAATTCAACTTATTTTGAAAACATATTCCTAGCTGTGTCTACATTATATAACTTTATTAAGGATTACCAGGGACAATACAAAAAATCTGAAATATGGTCTTCAAAATAAGACAAACATTAACCAATATGTCTGTACCTGTATCATCTTAATTATTAAACTCGTTGCATAATAAATAAGCACATACTTAGCAAACCCTCAAATATTATATCTTAATTGCTCAACTCATTTTATAAATTCACACTCAGGTAAAATACACTTAATAACTTGTCTGAGGCTAGGAACACTGAAACTCAATAGGGGATTTCTTTAGCACTGACTGTCTGTGTGTTGAGAGTCTTTTTTGTTTCATTACTTTTTGTTAAATGCTTTATTTGTTGTCCTGTTATAGTATCTTGCTAAAGTTAGGCAGCCTCCATGCGAGCTATACTATTTTTTTGTAATTACATCAGCAGTGTATAGGCAAAAGATTCGGCCAGTAAACTCAATTATAGCCACCCCAAGTAACACCAGCTGCTGTCCAGTCTAAGATGGTAGTTCTGCTTTTTTATTCATTACATTTTCCTCATTTTTGTGGAGATATCATGCGAGGTCATTGTTTAGTTTTGTTGTACTTTGTGTCCTTCCCAGTTTAGCATACACGTCTATGAAGATGAAACGGCTGGTTGCTTAACATTTGCTCTGTTTTGAATGTCATGTCACTGTTCTCATGTTTTATTATTCTTGCTCAAGGCACCAGGGTTTGGTCTGCAGTATGTGATTGTGGCATTATCTTACTTTTATCTGAAGTATACCTTGTCACAACAACTTCTTATTACCATACTGTGTCACCCTGTAACCTCAATTACAGTCGAATATAAAAATGAATCAATTGACAAACTAGGGATGTGTATATATTGCTAGTGTTTCAACATTTCATCGTAACTATTTACATAGAATGGTAAATAATGGAGCATACAAAATAGTTGTGCTATATAACTTAACCGAAAACAATAATAATACAATTAAGGCTTAATGCTCTTATGTAGATACAAATTCATGTAAATTTATTAAAATGTCAACTGTTTGTTTTAAATCAATAAACTTACCATTGATACTGCAATTTGGAGTATCATTGCTCCAGGTTTCATTTGCCATGCAGGTCCTTGTTATAATTGATGATTTGGTATAACCAGGGTTGCAGCTAAATGATGCAACAGACAGATAGGTTGTTCCACTTGAATAAGCAATATTACCATTATCTATGCTTGTCAGAGGACCACAATCTGTAGTGTTTAAAGAGAAAATATTAATCAAAATATTACCAGCAAGAAGCTCAGAATACTACTAATGTTATATTTTAGAAAATACAGAAAAAAACACATACATTTGAAATACATAGCACTTTTTTTAAATTTCACATTAACATGGACACTCAGGTAATTTACACTTTAAAAGTTATCTAAGACTTGGCAAACAAAAGCTCAACTGGTTGTTTTCTGTAGCACTGACAGTCTAAGCGTTGATAGCCCTTTTTGTTTTATTGCTGTTTGGTAAATGGTTAAGCTTTTCCCTGTGGTGGTTCGTTGCTAACGCTAGGAAGCATCTATGCGAGTTATTTTTTTGCGTCTTTACAACAGCAGAGTAAAAGGTAAATGAGTTGGTAAATACAATTAAATAAAGCCCTCCCCGTAGTAGCCTCCGCTGCTGTCTATTCCAAGGTGGTGGCTCTGCTGTTGTGCATTAATTATTGTTGCTCCTATAGTTTGTGGGGACTTTGTGTTATTTCATTGTTTTGGTTTGCAGTACTTTGTGACCTTTATAGTTTTGAAGTCAACCTGCTGGAGAAGAGAAATATGTTTGATATGCCTTTGCTAGGTTCTTCATGTCATGTCGCTGCTGTCGTTCTGTGTACCTTTATCAGGGCGCCATCGGCTGGTCTGAAGTATGTGATTGTGACATTATCTGATCATACTTAATTACGTTTTATGAATTCTGCCTTGTCACAACAATACTTACTAACATATTTTGAAAACTCTCAACCTCTATAACAGTGAATATAAAATGTATCAATTGACAAACTAGGAAATGGTATGTATTGCTGGTGCTTCAACAACCCATCGTATCTAGTAATATAGCTGGGTATATTATGAAGCATACAAAGTAGTTGTATTTTTTGACTAAACTGAAACAATAATCGTACAATTTTGTTTCATTGCTCTCATGTAGATGCATATTGATGCAATATAATTAATATGTCAACTGTTTGATTCAAAGTGATAAACTTACCATTGATACTGCAATGTGGGGTATCATTGCTCCAGGTTTCATTTGCCATGCAGGTCCTTGTTATAATTGATGATTTGGTATAACCAGGGTTGCAGCTAAATGATGCAACAGACAGATAGGTTGTTCCACTTGAATATGCAATATTACCATTATCTATGCTTGTCAGAGGACCACAATCTGTAGTGTTTAAAGAGAAAACATTAATCAAAATATTACCAGCAAGAAGCTCTGAATACAACAAATATTATATTTTAGAAAATACTGAATAAAACACATACATTTGAAATATAAACCACATTTTTTAATTTCACATTAACATGGACACTCAGGTAATTTACACTTTAAAAGTTATCTGAGACTTGGCAAACCAAAGCTCAACTGGTTGTTTTCTGTAGCACTGACTGTCTAAGAGTTGAGAGCCCTTTTTGTTTTATTGCTGTTTGGTAAATGATTCAGCTTTTTCCCTGTGGTGATTCATTGCTAACGCTAGGGAGCCTCTATGCGAGTTATTTTTTGCGTCTTTACAACAGCAGAGTAAAAGGTAAATGAGTTGGCAATCACAATTAATTAAAGCCCTCCCTGTATGTATTGCTGGTGCTTCAGCAACCCATCGTATCTAATAACAAAGCTGGGTATTTTATGAAGCATACAAAGTAGTTGTATTTTTTGACTAAACTGAAACGATAATCATACAATTTTGTTTCATTGCTCTCATGTAGATGCATATTGATGCAATATAATTAATATGTCAACTGTTTGATTCAAAGTGATAAACTTACCATTGATACTGCAATGTGGAGTATCATTGCTCCAGGTTTCATTTGCCATGCAGGTCCTTGTTATAATTGATGATTTGGTATAACCAGGGTTGCAGCTAAATGATGCAACAGACAGATAGGTTGATCCACTTGAATAAGCGATATTACCATTATCTATGCTTGTCAGAGGACCACAATCTGTAGTGTTTAAAGAGAAAATATTAATCAAAATATTACCAGCAAGAAGCTCAGAATACTACTAATATTATATTTTAGAAAATACAGAAAAAAACACATACATTTGAAATATATAGCACATTTTTTAATTTCACATTAACATGGACACTCAGGTAATTAACACTTTAAAAGTTATCTGAGACTTGGCAAACAAACGCTCAACTGGTTGTTTTCTGTAGCACTGACAGTCTAAGCGTTGATAGCCCTTTTTGTTTTATTGCTGTTTGGTAAATGATTAAGCTTTTTCCCTGTGGTGATTCATTGCTAACGCTAGGAAGCATCTATGCGAGTTATTTTTTTTGCGTCTTTACAACAGCAGAGTAAAAGGTAAATGATTTGGCAAACACAATTAAATAAAGCCCTCCCCGTAGTAGCCTCCGCTGCTGTCTATTCCAAGGTGGTGGCTCTGCTGTTGTGCATTAATTATTGTTGCTCCCATAGTTTGTGGGGACTTTGTGTTATTTCATTGTTTTGGTTTGCAGTACTTTGTGACCTTTATAGTTTTGAAGTCAACCTGCTGGAGAAGAGAAATATGTTTGATATGCCTTTGCTAGGTTCTTCATGTCATGTCGCTGCTGTCGTTCTGTGTACCTTCATCAGGGCGCCATCGGCTGGTCTGAAGTATGTGATTGTGACATTATCTGATCATACTCAATTACGTTTTATGAATTATGCCTTGTCACAACAATACTTACTAACATACTTTGAAAACTCTCAACCTCTATAACAGTGAATATAAAATGTATCAATTGACAAACTAGGAAATGGTATGTATTGCTGGTGCTTCAACAACCCATCGTATCTAGTAATATAGCTGGGTATATTATGAAGCATACAAAGTAGTTGTATTTTTTGACTAAACTGAAACGATAATCATACAATTTTGTTTCATTGCTCTCATGTAGATGCATATTGATGCAATATTTTTAATATGTCAACTGTTTGATTCAAAGTGATAAACTTACTATTGATACTGCAATGTGGAGTATCATTGCTCCAGGTTTCATTTGCCATGCAGGTCCTTGTAATAATTGATGATTTGGTATAACCAGGGTTGCAGCTAAATGATGCCACAGACAGATAGGTTGTTCCACTTGAATAAGCAATATTACCATTATCTATGCTTGTCAGAGGACCACAATCTGTAGTGTTTAAAGAGAAAACATTACTCAAAATATTACCAGCAAGAAGCTCTCAATACTACAAATATTATATTTTAGAAAATACAGAAAAAAACATAAACATTTGAAATATAAAGCACATTTTTTAATTTCACATTAACATGGACACTCAGGTAATTTACACTTTAAAAGTTATCTGAAACTTGGCAAACCAAAGCTCAACTGGTTGTTTTCTGTAGCACTGACAGATTAAGCGTTGGGAGCCCTTTTTGTTTAATTGCTGTATGGTAAATGATTAAGCTTTTTCCCTGTGGTGATTCATTGCTTACGCTAGGAAGCCTCTATGCGAGTTATATTTTTGCGTCTTTACAACAGCAGAGTAAAAGGTAAATGAGTTGGCAAACACAATTTAATTAAAGCCCTCCCCGTATGGATTGCTGGTGCTTCAACAACCCATCGTATCTAATAACATAGCTGGGTATATTATGAAGCATACAAAGTAGTTGTATTTTTTGACTAAACTGAAACGATAATCATACAATTTTGTTTCATTGCTCTCATGTAGATGCATATTGATGCAATATTTTTAATATGTCAACTGTTTGATTCAAAGTGATAAACTTACTATTGATACTGCAATGTGGAGTATCATTGCTCCAGGTTTCATTTGCCATGCAGGTCCTTGTAATAATTGATGATTTGGTATAACCAAGGTTGCAGCTAAATGATGCAACAGATAGATAGGTTGTTCCACTTGAATATGCAATATTACCATTATCTATGCTTGTCAGTGAACCACAATCTGTAGTGTTCAAAGAGAAAACATTAATCAAAATATTACCAGCAAGAAGCTCTGAATATTACTTATATTATATTTTAGAAAATACAGAAAAAAACACATACATTTGAAATATAAAGCACATTTTTAAATTTCACATTAACATGGACACTCAGGTAATTTACACTTTAAAAGTTATCTGAAACTTGGCAAACCAAAGCTCAACTGGTTGTTTTCTGTAGCACTGACAGATCAAGCGTTGAGAGCCCTTTTTGTTTTATTGTTGTTTGGTAAATGATTAAGCTTTTTCCCTGTGGTGATTCATTGCTTACGCTAGGAAGCCTCTATGCGAGTTATATTTTGCGTCTTTACAACAGCAGAGTAAAAGGTAAATAAGTTGGCAAACACAATTTAATTAAAGCCCTCCCCGTATGGATTGCTGGTGCTTCAACAACCCATCGTATCTAATAACATAGCTGGGTATATTATGAAGCATACAAAGTAGTTGTATTTTTTGACTAAACTGAAACGATAATCATACAATTTTGTTTCATTGCTCTCATGTAGATGCATATTGATGCAATATTTTTAATATGTCAACTGTTTGATTCAAAGTGATAAACTTACTATTGATACTGCAATGTGGAGTATCATTGCTCCAGGTTTCATTTGCCATGCAGGTCCTTGTAATAATTGATGATTTGGTATAACCAGGGTTGCAGCTAAATGATGCAACAGACAGATAGGTTGTTCCACTTGAATAAGCAATATTACCATTATCTATGCTTGTCAGAGGACCACAATCTGTAGTGTTTAAAGAGAAAACATTACTCAAAATATTACCAGCAAGAAGCTCTGAATACTACAAATATTATATTTTAGAAAATACAGAAAAAAACACAAACATTTGAAATATATAGCACATTTTATTATTTCACGTTAACATGGACACTCAGGTAATTTACACTTTAAAAGTTATCTGAAACTTGGCAAACCAAAGCTCAACTGGTTGTTTTCTGTAGCACTGACAGATTAAGCGTTGAGAGCCCTTTTTGTTTTATTGCTGTTTGGTAAATGATTAAGCTTTTTCCCTGTGGTGATTCATTGCTTACGCTAGGAAGCCTCTATGCGAGTTATATTTTTGCGTCTTTACAACAGCAGAGTAAAAGGTAAATGAGTTGGCAAACACAATTTAATTAAAGCCCTCCCCGTATGGATTGCTGGTGCTTCAACAACCCATCGTATCTAATAACATAGCTGGGTATATTATGAAGCATACAAAGTAGTTGTATTTTTTGACTAAACTGAAACGATAATCATTAAAATTCTGTTTCATTGCTCTCATGTAGATGCATATTGATGCAATATAATTAATATGTCAACTGTTTGATTCAAAGTGATAAACTTACCATTGATACTGCAACGTGGAGTACCATTGCTCCAGGTTTCATTTGCCATGCAGGTCCTTGTTATAATTGATGGTTTGGTATAACCAGGGTTGCAGCTAAATGATGCAACAGACAGATAGGTTGTTCCACTTGAATATGCAATATTACCATTATCTATGCTTGTCAGAGGACCACAATCTGTAGTGTTTAAAGAGAATCATTACTCAAAATATTACCAGCAAGAAGCTCTCAATACTACAAATATTATATTTTAGAAAAAACAGAAAAAACACAAACATTTGAAATATATAGCACATTTCATAATTTCCCATTAACATGGACACTCAGGTAATTTACATTTTAACAGTTATCTTAGACTTGGCAAACCAAAGCTTAAATGATTGTTTTCTGTAGCACTGATAGTCTAAGCGTTGAGAGCCCTTGTTGTTTTATTGCTGTTTGGTAAATGATTAAGCTGTTTCCCTGTGGTGATTCATTGCTAACGCTAAGGAGCCTCCATGCGAGTTAAATCTTTTTTGTGTCTTTTCAACATGAGTAAAAGGTAAATAAGTTGGCAAACACAATTAATGTAAGCCCTCCCAGTAGTAGCCTCCGCTGCTGTCTATTCTAAGGTGGTGGCTCTGCTGTTGTGCATTATACAATAACTGACTAATGAGGCATTGGATATGATGTGATATCGACCCAAAAATACCAATATTGACCGAGGCGAAGCCAATGAAAATCCGTCTTTTTACTTAGTTATATAATTATACTTATTGTTGCTCCCATAGTTTGTGGGGACTTTGTGTTATTTCAATGTTTTGGTTTGCAGTACTTTGTGTCCTTTATAGTTTTGAAGTCAACCTGCTGGAGAAGAGAAATATGTTTGATATGCATTTGCTAGGTTCTTCATGTCATGTCGCTGCTATCATTATGTGTACCTTAATCAGGGCGCCATCGGCTGGTCTGAAGTATGTGATTGTGACATTATCTGATCATACTCAATTACGTTTTATGAATTATGCCTTGTCACAACAATACTTACTAACATACTTTTAATTCTCTCAACCTCTATAACAGTGAATATAAAATGTATCATTTGACAAACTAGGAAATGGTATGTATTGCCGGTGCTTCAACAACCCATCGTATCTAGTAACATAGCTGGGTATATTATGAAGCATACAAAGTAGTTGTATTTTTGACTAAACTGAAACGATAATCATATATTGTGTTTCATTGCTCTCATGTAGATGCATATTGATGCACTATAATTAATATGTCAACTGTTTGATTCAAAGTGATAAACTTACCATTAATACTGCAATGTGGAGTAGCATTGCTCCAGGTTTCATTTGCCATGCAGGTCCTTGTTATAATTGATGATTTGGTATAACCAGGGTTGCAGCTAAATGATGCAACAGACAGATAGGTTGTTCCACTTGAATATGCAATATTACCATTATCTATGCTTGTCAGAGGACCACAATCTGTAGTGTTTAAAGAGAATCATTACTCAAAATATTACCAGCAAAAAGCTCTGAATCCTACAAATATTATATTGTAGAAAATACAGAAAAAACACATACATTTGAAATATATAGCACATTTTATAACTTCACATTTTTATGGACACTCAGGTAACTTACACTTTAAAAGTTGTCTGAGACTTAGCAAACCAAAGCTCAACTGGTTGCTTTCTGTAGCACTGACAGCCTAAGCGTTGATAGCCCTTTTTGTTTTATTGATGTTTGGTAAATTATTAAGCTGTTTCCCTGTGGTGATTAATTGCTTACGCTAACAAGACTCCATGCGAGTTAAATCTTTTTTGTGTCTATACAACAGCAGAGTAAAAGGTAAATGTGTTGGCAAATACAATTAATTTAAGCCCTCCTTGTAGTAGCCTCCGTTGCTGTCTATTCTAAGGTGGTGGCTCTTCTGTTGTGCATTCATTATTGTTGCTCCAATAGTTTGTGGGGACTTTGTGTTATTTCATTGTTTTGGTTTGCAATACTTTGTGACCTTTATAGTTTTGAAATCAACCTGCTGGAGAAGAGAAATATGTTTGATATGCTTTTGTTAGGTTCTTCATGTCATGCCGCTGTTGTTGTTCTGTGTACTTTCATCAGGGCGCCTTCGGATGGTCTGAAGTATGTGATTGTGACATTATCTGATCATACTCAATTACGTTTTATGAATTATGCCTTGTCACAACAATACTCACTAACATGCTTTGAAAACTCTCAACCTCTATAACAGTTAATTTAAAATGTATAAATTGGCAGACTAGGAAATGGAATGTATTGCCGGTGCTTCAACAACCCATCGTATCTAGTAACATAGCTGGGTATATTATGAAGCATACAAAGTAGATGTATTTTTTGACTAAACTGAAACGATACTCATACAATTGTGTTTCATTGCTCTCATGTAGATGCATATTGATGCAATATAATTAATATGTCAACTGTTTGATTCAAAGTGATAAACTTACCATTGATACTGCAATGTGGAGTATCATTATCAAAATATTACAGGCATGAAGCTCTGAATACTACTAATATTATATTTTAGAAAATAAAAAGAATAACACTTATATTTGAAATAGATATTGTTTAATGAGTATTCATTGATTTTCTTAATAATTTGGAAAAACAGATCCTTCAGAAATAGAGAGAGCCTACAATATTAGTAAACAGCAGACTCGTTTTAATTGAGTCTGTTAATGAGAACTAAAGGAAATTGCAACAATTCTCACGTCCTCCAGGATCTGCGTAAGCGGGTTTCTGCTTAAAACTGTTTATTATGCACTCCAAAAGCATTGATTCAATATAAATTCGATTTAAAACATTTCTAAAAACATTTTTCACCAAAAGGCAATCAATAGGTAATAGAACAACTCTAAGGCATGTCATATTAGCATAATCTATATTTTTTTGATAGATACAGTATTTTCTTACAGATTCATAAAACAATCTTTGCATAACAATACCCTCCTATTTCATCATTACTCATACCACGAATATATGTTTGTCATATTACAAACAAAATTCAATGTAGCTGTACCTGTATCATCTCAGTTTTTAGGTTGTTGCATAAAATTTAAGCAAATACTCAGAAAAGCTTCACCATTCTTATTTCCTCAACGCATTTTATTATTTCACATTAACATGAGGAACTCAGGTAATTTACACGTTATATGTTTATCTGAGACGTGACATACCAAAGCTCAACTGGTTGTTTACTTTAGAGCTGACAGTCTTGAGAGCCCTTTTTGTTTTATTGCTGTTTAGTAAATGATTAAGTTGTTTCCCTGTGGTGATTTATTGCTAAAGCAAGGAAGCCTCCATGTGAGTTAAATCTATTTTGTGTCATATCAACAGCAGAGTAAAAGGTAAACAGTTGGAAATACAATTAATGTATGCCCTCCCCGTAGTAGCTCCGCTGCTGTCCATTCTAAGGTGAAGCTCTTCTGTTGTGCATTAATTATTGTTGCTCCCATGCTCCCATGGTTTGTTGGGACTTTGTGTAAGATTACTGTTTTGGTTTGCAGCACTTTGTGTCCTTTCTAGTTTTGAAATCAACCCGCTAGAGAATAGAAAGCTGTTTGATTTACTTGTGCTTGGTTCTCAATGTCACGTGGCTGCTATCATTCTGTGTACCTTCATAAAGGCCCCATCGGTTGGTCTGAAGTATGTGATTGTGGCATAATATGATCATACTCACATTTTATGATTATGACGTGTCACAATAAGCTTACTAACATACTTTGAAAACTCTAAACCTCTATTACAGTGAATATAAAATGTATCAATTGACAAAATAGGAAATGGTATGTATTGCTGTTGCTTCAACAACCCATCGTATCTAGTAACATAGCTGGGTATATTATGAAGCATACAATATGAATATGCAATATTACCATTATCTAATTATCTATGCTTGTCAGAGGACCACAATCTGTAGTGGTTAAGAGAAAACATTCATCAAAATATTACCAACAAGAACGCTCTGAATACTACAAATATTATACGTTAGAAAATACAGAAAAAAAACACAAATATTTGAAAAAAAATCTTAATCAGAATTCATTGATTTTCTTAATAATTTGGAAAAACGGATCCTTCAGAAATAGAGAGAGTCTACAATATAGGAAAACAGCAATCAATCTAAACATTCCCCATAGTAGCCTCCTGCTGTCCATTCTAATGTTGTGGCCCTGCTGTTGTGCATTAATTGTTATTGCTCCTATGGTTTGTGGGGACTTTGTGTTAGATCATTGATTTGGTTTGCAGCACTTTGTGTCCATTCTAGTTTTAAAGTCAACCCGCTAGAGAAGAGAAATATGTTTGATATGCTTTTGCTATATTTTTAAGTTCATGTCGCTGCTATCATTCTTTGTACCTTCATCAAGGCGCCATCAGCTGGTCTGAAGTATGTGATTCTCACATTATCTGATCATACTCACTTACGTTTTATGAATTATGCCTTGTCACAACGAGCTTCCTTATATACTTTGAAAACACTAAACCACTATTACAGTGAATATAAAATGTATCAATTGACAAACTAAGAAATGGTATGTATTACTTTTGCTTCAACGTCCCATCGTATCTAGAAACATAGATGAGTAAGAAGCTCTGAATATTACAAATATTTTATCTTAGCAAATAGAACAAGACCAAACTCTGCTCTGGACCTGCGTCGAGGATGCACGTCGTCAATGTGTAAACAGTCAATATGCTAAGTTCAATTAAACAGGAATGAAATCAGATTATACCGAAATTTCGCAATGTAATCTTAAGTAAGCCTTTCAGATGGAAAAAAGTCTAAGTTAAACACCGGTCAAAAATGAGAAAAAAAATTATGAAACTTGCACAAAATATAATATGAATATCTTCAATATGTAAACAGTCATTAGGCAAAGTTTTGAATAAAAAGGAATGGAAACTTTTGGAGTTTCAGATTACACAAACTTGGCACCCCTAAAATGTTGCGTAGGGACAGACAGATGGGAAAAATGTCTAAGTTTAACACCCATCAACTATGAGAAAAACAATGAAACAATTTTACAAAATAAGAGGTGCACATCTTCAATGTGTGAACAATCATTATGAAAAGTTTGAATATAATAAAATATACTGTTGGAGTTACAGATTACACAAACTAGGCACCCCTAAGCATATCAGATGGAGAAAATGTCTAAGTTCAAAACCCGTCAAAAATTAGAAAAAATATCATATGTGCACAAAACAATCATTGTGTAAAGGTTAAATATAAAGGAATGGATACTTGCACAAACTAAGCACCCCCCCCCCCTAAGTGTTGCTGATGGAAAAATGTCTAAGTTCAACACCCTTCAAAAATGAGAAAAAAATGAAACCTGCACAAAATATAATGTGCACATTTTCGAAATGTGAATAATCAATAGGCAAAGGTTGAATAAAATGGAATGAAAACTGTTGGAGTTACAGATTACACAAACTTGGCACCCCTAAAATGTTACGGAGGGACGGATTGATGGGAAAAATGTCTGAGTTCATCACTCATCAAAAATGAGAAAAAAATGAAACAATTTCACAAAATAATTGGTGCACATCTACAATGTGTGAACAATCATTATGCAAAGTTTGAATATAAAGGAATGAGTACTGTTGGAGTTACACCCTTACTTACTGTTGGAGTTACAGATAACACACACTAGGCACCCCTATCCTTCAGATGGAAATAATGTCTAAGTTGAACACCCGTCAAAAATGAGAAAAAAAATATGAACTGTGCATAAAAAAGATGATGCACATCTTACATGTGTGAATAAACATTGTGCAAAGTTTGAATATTAAGGAATGAATACTGTGGGAGTTACAGGTTACACAAGCTAGGCATCCATTAAGCATTGGGGATGGAAAAAGGGTCTAAGTTCAACACCCCTCAAAAATGAGAAAACAATACGAAACGTGCGCAATATATGCGGTGCACATATTTTATATGTTAACAGTCACTAGGCAAAGTTTGAATAAAAAAGAATGAAAACTTTTGGAGTTACAGGTTACACAAACATGGCACCCTGAGAAGTTGCGGACATATGGACAGACGGAAGGACAGACAGACGGATGGACAGACTGATGGATAGACGGAGTGGACCCACTACTAGACCTGCTTTTGCTAAAGCGACGCAGGTAAACATTAACACAAATATTTCAAATACATATTTTGTAATCAGTAATTATTGATTTTCTTAATAATCTCGAAAAAGAAATCATTCAGAATTAGAGAAAATCTACACTATAAGAAAACAGCAGACTCGGTTTAATTGAGTGTGTTTATGAGAACTTATGGAAATTGCAACAATTCTTACGCCCCCTGGCACTAGCTTAAGCGGTATTCTGCTTAACACTGTTGTATTATGCACTTCAAAACCATTGATTTAATAAAAAAAATCCAGTTAAAAACATTTCTAAGATGTTTTTACAAAAAACAATCAATATGTAATAGACCAACTCCAAGGCATGTCAGATTAGCAAAATCTATATTTTTGATAGATACAATAGTATTTTTGATTCATAATACAATAATTGCATAACACTGCCCTACTATTTTATTATATCTCAGAGTACAAACAGATGTTTGTCATAAGACAACTATAATGAAGCTGTACCTGTATCACCTCAGTTTTCAAACTTGTTGTATAAAATTTAAGCATGTAATCAGCTAAGCCTCACAAATTTTACATTTTTTCTTCAAAATATTTTATAATTTCACATTAACATGGATACTCAGGTAATTTACACTTTATAAGTTATCTGAGACTTGGCTAACCAAAACTCAACTTGTGGTTTTATTTAGCACTGACAGTCTGTGTGTTGAGAACCCCTCCTTTGTTTTATCACAGTAAAATGATATAGTTGTTCCCCTGTGCTGATACATTGCTAAAGCTGGGTAGCCACCATGCGAGTTAAATCTAGTTTTAATCTTTACAACACTAGAGTGAACAGCAAAGATTTGGCAATTGAATTAATGTAAGCCCTCCCCCCCCCCAGTAGCCTTCGCTGCTGTCCATTCAAAGTTGGTGGTTCTGCTGTTGTGCATTATCTATTGTTGCTCCAAGCAAGAAGCTCTGAATACTACAAATAACTGCCACCAAATTTGTTTTGCCAAACCAGTTTTTGGCAAAATCACCTAGTATTTTTAGTCAACAGAGACACATCAAGTTACTCATTTGTAATAATAGATCATACTGAGTAAATTCTTTACTGAGAGGAAAGTAAACACAAGACAGAAAACACATAAATGATCCACAAAATGAGTACTGCCTTGGAACGGTCAGTAAAAATACTGGAGGGCTTAAACCTGTTTCTACGCGCCAACCTCACCCTTAATTCAGATGTGGATTAAGACACATAGATATTTGGTATATTTTAACAAGTATATTATGACATTTCAATTTTCTCATGGGCAGATTGTGGAAAGATTTTCATTGTCCAAACAGACAGCAGTGACAGGGGTACAGGGGAGCTGTTTTACTCCAAACATATGAGGGGAGTAAATTGTCTATTATGTACAAGAAATTATTGTCCAGAGAAAAACAGTATAGCACTATTGAGAAAGAATGTCTTGCCATAGTTAGAGCAGGGTCTCTGTTCAGAGAATTTTTTAAAGGTAAGGAATTCATCACAGAATCAGACCATTTCCCACTGCAATGGTTAAAAAGTAAGGTGTCATAACCAAAGGTTGCTTAGATGGAGTTTAATCTTGCAAGAGTTCTAATTCAAGGTCCATCATATTAAAGTCAAAGACAATAAAGCAGCAGATATGTTATCACGCTCTTTTAAAGGTGTTTAGATAGCCTGTAGAGATTTTATTGGACATTATGATATATGTACATATATCATCAGATTGATGGGTGTCACCGTATTTACCTTTCATATATAGCTCAGTGCATGAACTGTAATAAGGTGTGAGATTTGTAAAGCTGTTAATTACCCAGGGTTAGATAATGTTTCCATCAAGTAAGTATTGTCCAGCCAGTACTTGATTTGTTGTGAAATGGAAAGTACTTGATATATAGTGCTGGGAAATGATTTTGTGTGTGTTTTATTAGAGGATGTTCTTTGGAGAATGGTAGAAGTGTGATGCTGATTTAGCCAGCGTGGATGTATGTTCAGTCTAGATGTGGTAGGTTATTTATGATTCATATTTATGAAACATGCCTCTGGTTTATAGCCGACAACATAATTTCAGTTATTCTGTGAAATCTATTTTTCTCAGGTATGGTGTACCAATTGTACCATATACTTTATCCATACTGCCTGTACATATTTAATATATTAGTTTGTGGCATATATTGGGATGTAAACAGCACTTATTTATGGAAATGTGTTGACATTTCTCTTTAGAAAAGGGTACTTAGGGTGTTTTTTCTGTTTTGTACTAGGTTGTTGTCCCTGTGTTTTTGGACCAATTTTACAAATCAACTTTACAATCAGAGAATCCTACAAACAACAGTTAAAATTGATTCAGTCTAGTAACATTCATTAAAAAAAAACAGCTACGATAGTATAATAGAGCTGGATATCTGGAAATCAAATGGGTCCATATGTATATAAACTTTATAGCTTGTATGAGGTATAATAAATTCAACTTATTTTGAAAACATATTCCTAACTGTGTCTACATTATATAACTTTATTAAGGATTACCAGTGACAATACAAAAAATCTGAAATATGGTCTTCAAAATAAGACAAACATTAACCAATATGTCTGTACCTGTATCATCTCAATTATTAAACTCGTTGCATAATAAATAAGCACATACTCAGCAAACCCTCAAATATTATATCTTAATTGCTCAACTCATTTTATAAATTCACACTCAGGTAAAATACACTTAATAACTTGTCTGAGGCTAGGAACACTGAAACTCAATAGGGGATTTCTTTAGCACTGACTGTCTGTGTGTTGAGAGCACTTTTTTGTTTCATTACTTTTTGTTAAATGCTTTATTTGTTGTCCTGTGATAGTATCTTGCTAAAGTAAGGCAGCCTCCATGCGAGCTATACTATTTTTTTTGTAATTACATCAGCAGTGTATAGGCAAAAGATTCGGCCAGTAAACTCAATTATAGCCACCCCAAGTAACACCAGCTGCTGTCCAGTCTAAGATGGTGGTTCTGCTTTTTTATTCATTACATTTTCCTCATTTTTGTGGAGATATCATGCGAGGTCATTGTTTAGTTTTGTTGTACTTTGTGTCCTTCCCAGTTTAGCATACACGTCTATGAAGATGAAACGGCTGGTTGCTTAACATTTGCACTGTTTTGAATGTCATGTCACTGTTCTCATGTTTTATTATTCTTGCTCAAGGCACCAGGGTTTGGTCTGCAGTATGTGATTGTGGCATTATCTTACTTTTATCTGAAGTATACCTTGTCACAACAACTTCTTATTACCATACTGTGTCACCCTGTAACCTCAATTACAGTCGAATATAAAAATGAATCAATTGACAAACTAGGGATGTGTATATATTGCTAGTGTTTCAACATTTCATCGTAACTATTTACATAGAATGGTAAATTATGGAGCATACAAAACAGTTGTGCTATATAACTTAACCAAAAAACAATAATAATACAATTAAGGCTTAATACTCTTATGTAGATACAAATTCATGTAAAATTATTAAAATGTCAACTGTTTGTTTTAAATCAATAAACTTACCAGTGATACTGCAATGTGGAGTATCATTGCTCCAGGTTTCATTGGCCATGCAGGTTCTTGTTGTAATTGATGATATGGTATAACCAGGGTTGCAGCTAAACGATGCAACTGACAAATAGGTTGTTCCGCTTGAATATATAATATTTCCATTACCTATGCTTGTCAAAGGACCACAATCTATAGTGTATAAGAGAAAAAAGCGTTATCAAAATATTACCAGCAAAAAGCTCTGAATACTACAAATATCGTTTTTTTAGAAAATACAACAATTTACACAAATCTTTGAAATGCATATTCCTTTACCAATATTCATTAATTTTCTTAACACTGTTGTATCATGCACTTCAAAAGCATTGATTCAATGAATATTCCAGTTTCAAACATTCCAGTTTCACAAAAAAATCAATATGTAATAGTACAACTCCCAGGTATGTCAGATAAGCATGATCAATATTTTTTCATAAATGCACTTTTTTATGCATAAAACAATTATTGCATAACAATACCCTACTATTTCATCATAACTCATAGCACAATGAGACGAACATTATTAAATGAATCTAAGCTTGTATCAGC
Organism: Loripinus fragilis; assembly: GCA_964019695.1. Taxonomy (NCBI): domain Eukaryota; kingdom Metazoa; phylum Mollusca; class Bivalvia; order Lucinida; family Lucinidae; genus Loripinus; species Loripinus fragilis. The sequence continues at coordinate 465,558 of CAXHUL010000179.1, forward strand.
TCAATTTTTAAATTTGTATAAAATTTAGGTACATACTCAGTTAAGCCTTAATAACACGATATAGGTTCTTAAATAAGGTTGGACATACCAGCAACTACTGTATTGTCTTCGTTGCCTTGTCAGAGAGAGAGAGAGAGAGAGAGAGAGAGAGAGAGAGAGAAAGAGAGAGAGAAGGAGAGATGTGGCCATTTAAGAGGGAAGATTAGGGCGCATAGAGAGAGAGAGAGATTCAGCCGCATAGGAATGTGTGGATGAGAGTGAGTGGAGGAGATTATGACACATTGGGAGCGTAGTAGACCCTTTGCACAGAGAAAGAGAGCGGGAGGGAGGGAAGAACTGATGGAATGATAAGACAGAGGGGAATTCGGGCACAAAAGGGTGAGTGGACTTTTTACAGATAGAGAGAGAGAGAGAGAAAGAGAGAGAAAGATAGAGAATATGTCCATATAGGAACGTATGGATGAGCGAGATGGGGGATTAGGGCGCATAGGTAAGGGTGTATCTTTTACAGACATAGAGAGAAAGAGGAGGGAGGGAGGTGTTGGAGGATAAAGATGGGTTAAAGAGACCGAGGAGAAGATTACAGTGCATAAGGATTGGTAGACCTTTTAGAGACAGAGAGACAAAGGGAGAGAGAGATGTGGCCAAATAAGTATGTTTGGAAGAGAGAGAGCTAGAGAGTAGGAGGAGATAGAGGCGCATTGAGATGGTGGACGTTTTACAGACAGAGAGAGAGAGAGAGAGAGATAGATAGAGAGGGGGGACAGGAGAGAACAAGGGGAATACGCAGTCTCCTCTGATCAATCACTGTTCATATAAAGTGAGTCTAATATACTATGTCTGATAGGTAAATGTCCTTCCGATTTACTCTATGGACATAATCTGAACTGAAAGCATGTGTATGCTCCTGTAGTAACTCATTTGGCAAGTCTATGTCTTGCAACAGCAAGTTTATCATCATTAAACATGTTAAAAACTCACAGAATCACTCGGAGTTCGAACAACAGTCATTCCTACTTCATGTTATCACCTTTCTAAAGTTGATTACCACTTTTGGTGATAGAGCATTAACCATTTTTTGAGTGTGGGCCTTTTTATTGTTGCAAGAGATCGTGATGATGAATTGGACATGCGTAAAAGAGGTGTAGACTTAAATCTGTGCTGTTAGGTTTTCGATAAAATATGACATTTATCCAATATTCACCTGTTTATTTTAAAAAAAAATAAGTCAAACCAGATCAAATCAAAGTCTGAAGGATAAAAGCAAGATAGAATGACAGTATAAAAACTTGTATTTTAGCGTATACTTTTCCTTATTATATTGTTACACATCCAGAAGCACCAAGAATTCCTGATCGTACCTTTGAAGCATATAAAAAAACTTACCCTAGTAAATCGCGTTCTGGTTTGTCCGCCTCCAAGTTCGCAAGATCCTGTAACCCTGGGTGATGAGGTAAATTTCAATTTGGATCCATGTTTCAGAAGTCGTTTAAATATATGGCTTATCTAGAGCTCCTGTGGCCCCTTTGTTCGACGGATTGCACTGTTTTTGCAATTTTGCAAAAAGCCATTGTGAAGAAAATAGTAAGTGAGTATGATCAGGATCGACCTCACTCACAAATTGCAGACAAACCCGTGGCATTGCAAGGAAGAGCCACACAACAATCAGGACACCAGGAAGAAAAACAAAGCAAAGCAACCAGGTATTTTTCCCCTTAAAGATCATTGCAAAACTAGTATTGGCCACTAAGTAACCCACAACTACAGAACAATTACAGATATCCACAATAAGAGCAACAATCAACAACTAATCAACAGTAACAGAACCACCGCCTTAGAATGGATAGCAACCTTAAGCCACTGGGGAGCTTAAATGCATTTTACTTTGCCCTAGATTCTGTTGCTGTTATAGCACAAAAAAATGTTAATTCGTGTGGAGGCTTCCTGGCTATTGCAACGTCTCCCTGCCCTTCATCATAGTGTAGATTTTATTTTCTCGTCCTTTGGGATCATGGGTTTCATTGTGGAGCTTTGAAACTATTAGAGGGTCACTGACGACGCCTAAATGGCAGAAACTAGCTTGTCTGGCCCAGGAAGTATGCACACTCTAGTTTTAGTTGTTTGGTGCAGTCTTAGCTTCCAAAGCATACCCTTTTAAGAACATATTGGTGTTCAACTCACAGATTGGAAGATGGTTTCAACGTTATTATCCTAGCAAAACAATGACACACTAAAAATGTGTAATGCACTACAGAACTGAAAAAATAAAACCGAGACGATAGAAAAGTTAAATGTATTTGAGCCGCGCCATGCGATAATGTGTCTTCGGGAGATTAATTACGTCATGAGATATGACGTCGTAAAGTCTGACGTAATTATTTCATGCCGCGCATAATTAAAGAGAGTGTCATCAACTATTACGACAATTTAGACAGGTCATTTTTAGAATAAAATGCGATTAAAATCAAGGAATTTTAAGACGATTGTATTCTGCTGTAAATTAGCCATGGCCTGATCCAGCACGGGTTCCTGGTGAAAAATAAATGTCCAAAAAGATGCGGCTTCGTAAACGCTAATTGACCCTCAATCCTCAACATTTTTGCACTCAGAAGATACTCTAACCAAAAAAAAAAATATTAAATAAAATAAAAATAAAAAAATCTAAAAATAAAAATAAATAAATAAATAAACGCCGGATACATCCTAGCTTTCCTTAATCGACCAACCAGTGTCTGAACCTTTCGTATTTGGACGGCAATTCTGAACGAAAGCAGTTTCCGGTAAAAAAAATCGCATTTACGATTGGACAAAGGTTTCAACGAGACTGCTAGATGCGCAGACTTGTTTGAGTCTTCGCTGAGTGACCGTGCGTGAAATAAACTAAATTCTCACGAGGTAGCTCTCATGTATAAAAAAGTTCTAAGTATAATACACGATTAAGTTTCACACGAGAAACAATTGTTATTATTTGCTACCGTGTTACGTCGCCGTTTAAATCAATGTATTACCAGATTTCTTGCAAAAATAGTTGTCGCAAAACTATTGAAGCTGCAATGATGAAAAAACACCAAATGAAAGCAAATTGATATACGCAATAAACACTTTTTATTGTAGTTTCCTTGTGTCTGTTGAATTCTTATGGCAGTCATTTAAACACACAGACAAATTAAAAATGTCATTTTTCGGTGACGTTAACGTTGCGTCAATGAGAATCGTGATAAAAAAATCATTAACTATTAAACTTTTTCTACTTTTGAAGTGTAATTATTTTCATGTTTATCATGTATATTGATTATTGTTTTTTCTTCTATTTGCTCTTCATACTTGTAAGTTTTATAAGATTGCATCCATTAATTTTGTCATGGTAGTTTTTACCAAAAAAATCTTGAAAAGCAGTGTTTGAAACGGCGTCATCAGTGATAAAATTAATTGTAATTTCTTTGATTAGGGGAGAGTAGTATTACTACTCCCACTCCAAGAACTTTCAGCTTAATGGAACTAAAAAATATTGGAGAGGCAGTAACATTTTACCCAAAGGTTCCCACTAGAAGTTGAAGTCTTCTTTCCCAGTAACACCTATAACGCACGCGCATGTGTATTGTCAACAGACGGAGATGCGGAATGAAACGCAAGGTAATGTTACTTTGTTTTCAAAATCAGCGTACAGTTCAACAATTTAAGAGCAGCGAACTTAAACAAACTTAACCTACCTCCATTCTCAACTTAGTATCTGGAGATGCAGCGAAAGCAGTGTACATACGGAGTTGTCAAGTCAAGACCTGCGCGATTGGGCCTGATTTAGAATTACACAATTCAAACTACATGTATTCAAATGCCCAACTTTTCACACAGCCAGAATCCCTTTCTTAAAGCCTACGTGAGTTCATAAAACTGGGGGTAATGTACACACTCGATATACATGTATGCAAGAGGCAAGGGCGCACTACGCCGACATAAAACTACAAAATCGAAAGGAATAGGAATGAGTACCCGCACTGCCATAGCAACCAGATTTCTTAATGTCTTGATTTTTTTTGGGTGAGAAAGTTTGAATATGATTTTGTTGTTCGGTATAGACTGAAATCCTTTTTTTTCAGTGAGAAGTATCATACGATTAAGGAATGACGCGGCATTTCGCTCCGGATAGCAAAGTCGGGTACAGTGAGGCAAATAAGCAATCCTGCTTCTGTAGGCTGAGATTGTGAGCTCGAGCCACTGTCTGGTCAATCATTTCATCAAGATTATTATCCACAATCATTGTCCCGGTTCAAGTAGGGCAGTTGTCAGTTACTAGCGAAATATGCATACACTATGAACTGGTCGCCGTGACATGCCGACTGATAATGTTTTAAATTTATGTTAACCAATTTATATTAGCCTAGCGCCCTTTTTGTGTGACATGGGCAAACAGTGTAGAATCAGATCAGACGCCGCATTGTTTGCTTAGCGCATTGAGCGAAATTGAAAATTACTAACCAACAACCCCTGAATCAGAAATGGATCCGTCCTTTTGGCAGTATTGTGAAATTCCATTGGGCATATATGGGTTTAGCCTAAACAACAACAACAACAACAACAACAGTGAATAAAAGAATATACCCATCACCGAATCTTTATTTACACTAGTTATCAAGGTTGCAATACAACTTTGCAAGAACGCATTTTTGTGATTTTATTTTTTAGATCCAGTTTTGTGTTGAATTTTTAAATACCAAGTCAACATTTTTGCATCATGTCGGACTAGAATACTCGCTGCTGCGTTGTGTATGAACTTTAACGCGATGGTAGAAAAAAGATTGCCCTAAAACTAAGGAAATACGCTCGTTCGCTTGTAATATTTTGGGTCAGATGTGGTACTTGATATTGATTCCTGATCTGTGCCCTCAATTTTATTTTGAAAACGTCAGTGCTCCTCCTCAGTATATATTAACAGATGTGGCTAACTGACCCTACTAGTAGGGCATGTGTAACTGCAGAACATATCATTTTGTAGAAACAGACGGTTTTGCCTTCATCATACATGCCATCAAATAACAACGTACCTGTACCTGATTTTCTACTAGTGCAACATTTTGAGCATCGGTTGAACAAATGTGAAATCATTGCGAAAATCCTCGATATGTAGTGTCACACTCCGTTGGTCAATACCTTTTTTTTTCTTTATTACTTCATGTTTATGTACTCATCTAAATCGTCATTCGCGGCATTTCCAGTGAGCTGAAAGGCAACGGCTTCTTTGAGAATAAAATGCAATCTGTTTTTAAGTCGCAACCTATTTAATTTAACTTTGATCTACCTTTTCCGCAGAACAATTACAATGCCGATTCTTCTGTTTGTTTGCTTTATTCTTTACGTCCCATCAACAATCTGTCAGTTATGTGGGGACGGGTCGTCCTGGGTTGAACCAGTACTAAGCTTGGATTATTGTGTCTTGCTCAAGGACACAACACAGTGACGCTGGTGAAGCTCGAACCCGTGGCCCCTCCGTCTCGAGTCAAGCTCTCTACCACTGAGCCACTGCGTTCCCCGATTCTGCTGTTACAATGCAAAGGACAGGCCCTGCCAAATGCCCAAGAGGGCGTACATAGTATACAAAGTATCAAAACCTGCTCCAGGTCCAGAAGTTAAAACATCTTTTGGTGCTTTACTTAAGTGAGTATGGACTTTATGCTGTTCATAAATGTAAAGAAATGTAGGCATTTAAACAGTATATTTAAAATCGGAGAGTTTCTCTATGTAAACAAGAAAACATTTACGTTCAAGTTAACATTTTAGCTTTCACGGGCAGTTGAATGTCGCGGCAAGGTTTTTCCGAATTTCAAAAGTCAATGTGCATATTTATGCCCAATTTTATACGGAGATGTGTCCGTGATGACCCATATTCGTGCTGGCAAAATATTGGTGCAAAAAAATATTGCACCAGTCGACGGCTACGTCCATTTAGTGCACATTTTCAAACGAAGGCTGACATGGCATGGCACCTCAAGGAATCATTTATATGTCAAAATTGAAGAATAAGCAAGTAATGAAGTACGTTTGACCTACGATTAAATTCAATTATTTTGTTTTACCTACATCAGTAGGGGTAGGCTACGTCGCTACCCAGTTCCATGTTAGCAACAGCGATGGTCGAATGTCTAAAGGCGTAAAAAACTTCGCAACGTTGTGAATGACTCATCGTGACGTCACGCAACGTTAGTTCTAAAATCAACGTCAAGCCGTCCAAAGTTCAAATTCCATTATCTTTTCTAATAATTTGAATATTTTGATCAAACAAAAACGAGTTTGCTCTTCATATAATGACCTGTATGAAAATCACAGAATCTCAAAATGGCCAAATTTACCCCGAAGACAAATTTTCCCATGGTGTGGCTCATTTGCATTCTGGCTACTTACCTTTAATGAAGCATGCCGGGCTTTCATGCGACCACGTTCCGTTTGATTGGCATATCTGAGACACTCTAGGTAGTAAGCGATATCCATGGTTACACTGAATCGTAGCAACTGAGTTGACCTCTGTATGATTTGTATACGTTACGTAACCATTTTCTGGACTTGATATGGAATTGCAACGGACTGAAAAATAAGCAAATGCATGCTTCATATAACGTTTAACATCTTTTGTCTGAGGGCTAGCCAGATGAATTGCATTTTTTCAAACTGTCTGGTAGAAACTGTTTTTTTTGTACCAGATGATAGTATACCTATATAGAGGTCAAATGAGGGTGGATGCCAGAAATAACAATAGTGCAGATATATTTTTCAGGCGCATTTTGATGCCCTGCCCTTTGCAAATATTTCATAGTATACTTGTGTGAACATTAAACACAAGTTTAATATGCATTAGGGTATATATTCACAGTGTATAAGCGGACAGTCAGCAAATCAGAAGCGGCAGTTGACTGTACACCCGTAAATAATTAGCGAAACGTAAACAAGATGTTAGGCAATATGGCTCCATATCAAATTTAATCTTGCAGATAAAGTGAGAAAATTGAAAGTACTCCACCTGTAGCATTGTCAATTTGACATATCACCACCCAATCTCTATGTAAAGATCGTCTATTCCTGCTCAATTACCTGTTCTGCTATATTTTCTGCAAATCAACACGGACAATTGCGGCTAAAAAGACAGAACTGTGGTATTATTTCTGTGAAAACCAACATAAAGCCATCTTAACATATTCATCATGTAATACCCAAAAGCTGAATCCATCCAAACATTATTTTAAACAAACATATTGTCTCCTTTATTGCACACGATTGTCCTCTTCAACTATCAGACAAGCAACAAAAACATAAAACGGTATTGAACAACCAGCAATAATTTTTGTACGATTAGCGACGATTTTCATGTAATCATGTAAGTCTTAGTGGGCAGAAAACTTGTTAAATAAATGTTTTATATAAGTGTTACGATGTATAATTCATGGAACAACAGAATCAGTGATAGTTGCGTATACCCACTAATGCGCAAAGGTTTAGGTATGCACCTGGTCACCTATACGAACCATGATACTGTACCTTTTCTACTAATAGTCCCAATAAAAGGGCTGTTTGTCTGAGATGGAATTCATTGTGTCTTTATTTAGTAACGCTTGCATCTTGGAGATCTTGTGCACTTTTCACTATATAAAGGATGGAATTTCCCATTCTTGTAAGGGGACATTTTAAAGATACCGTAGAGAGGTACGATATAGAGACGCTATACATTATTATAGAAAGAATCGTCTCTGATTTGTGTCCCCTCCTACGTTCGAGGCTGAATGTTGGTGAGCCACAAGATTAATACCTGAGGGAACTTAGTAGATGTCCCCTCAGGCCACGAACAGCGTGGAATCGGGCCCCAACTTTTACAACCAGCTACGTAGACCAGATCGATTTGCGAGCCAAACGGCTGGAATTGTTATAAGTAAATCTGACGTCCCAACGTGGGGATACAATCAGGAACCGTCATATAAGAAGAGCCACTTATAATAAACTTGACGTCTATATACTAGAAAGACGATCAACGTTCCGCGTAAGCAATTCTATATGAATCAGGTGACGTTCCGAAACACAGGATGGATCACACTCCTATTATCTCAGCGCCTATTGACTGAAGTAGAGAACGTGAGGTTCAGAAGATATAGTGTTCGCAAGACGCGTGTAATACCAAGAGTACCCATCAATACGATACTGAAGTTTTAAAAGGGCCAATTTTTTTTCTGAGAACTTAAGTTACATGTGAATCATATTCTTTACATCTCTTATTTCTGTCTAGTTGACGTACATCTAGAGCAGGACACTCTAAGATTGATTCTAATTGAAATGATCTTAGAGTGGCAACTTGCCCTAGTATAGGATGGTCAATTAGCCAGAAATAACAGCGTAGGTGGTGTCATTGTATTATTAATGTGTTGTTGATGTTTTCTTAGTACATAAAGTACTGAAAATTTTTTGCTAGTTGTGTGCATTATTTTTCCCTGGTAGCATCATCATCGCATAAAGGAATTTTCCAGTAAGATTTCCCCTCTTCCTTCCTGACCGGCTTTATGTCATAACAATGGTGTCAGAAGAGTGGGATCTTTGAGGTTTTATTGGCAAATTTCTCTGCTGTGACGTTGCTACGGGCGCACACTAGTAGATTTTTTTTTCACAAGAAAGGTTGTGAGTGTCAACACGCAGTACTGATTGCATGCGTTCCCCTGTGATGAAGTGCGACACATGTAAATAAGTCATCACATAACATTCTGAGGGGACCCATACTTTCTTGTCCTGTGGATTGCCAATACCGTATAAAAACCCAAGGGAAATTTGTCAGAGTTTAATTATTAGACTTGTCCACCTTTATTTGACCCATATAATTGTGTATTGGCTTATGCCCTGTATTCCAATTAATTAAGGATACTGATGTGGAAAATTTCATATCGTCTGAGAGTACTAATAATTTAAATCACCTCAGTGACGTCATAGTGTGTGACGCCACTCAACTGATTTCTATTATTAGAAGAAGTCCATAGAAAGATTATTTTTTAGTCAATTATTATGTCTTGCTATGACAAGTGACTGTTGACTTGACTGTAACACGTTTATATTAATATCGCATAGGTATACATTACTTGACGTTAATAGGAGAAAATGAATGACGTTTTTTTAGTCAAGTACGTTTAGTGAGAGCCTATTTAAGGTTGATATAAATCCTAGGCACGTTTCCGTGGTGATCCCGTATACGTTGTACTTTACATTACTTATATGTAACGTCATTTTAAATCCCTAGTAAAATTATTAGTTTACCAGCGCAAACTTTGGTTAGCGCATTTTCTGGACTTGATATGGAATTGCAACGGACTGAAAAATAAGCAAATGCATGCTTCATATAACGTTTAACATCTTTAGTCTGAGGGCTAGCCAGATGAATTGCATTTTTACAAACTGTCTGGAAGAAACTGTTTTTTTTGTACCAGATGATAGTTTACCTATATAGAGGTCAAATGAGGGCAGATGCCAGAAATAACAATAGTGCAGATATATTTTTCAGGCGCATTTTGTTGCCCTGCCCTTTGCAAATATTTCATAGTATACTTGTGTGAACATTAAACACAAGTTTAATATGCATTAGGGTATATATTCACAGTGTATAAGCGGACAGTCAGCAAATCAGAAGCGGCAGTTGACTGTACACCCGTAAATAATTAGCGAAACGTAAACAAGATGTTAGGCAATATGGCTCCATATCAAATTTAATCTTGTAGATGAAGTGAGAAAATTGAAAGTACTCCACCTGTAGCATTGTCAATTTGACATATCACCACCCAATCTCTGTGTAAAGATCGTCTATTCCTGCTCAATTACCTGTGCTGCTATATTTTCTGCAAATCAACACGGACAATTGCGGCTAAAAAGACAGAACTGTGGTATTATTTCTGTGAAAACCAACATAAAGCCATCTTACCATATTCATCATGTAATACCCAAAAGCCGAATCTATCGAAACATTATTTTAAACAAACATATTGTCTCCTTAATTGCACACGATTGTCCTCTTCAACTATGGGATTAGCAACAAAAACATAAAACGGTATTGAACAACCAGCAATGATTTTTGTACGATTAGCGACGATTTTCATGTAATCATGTAAGTCTTACTGGGCAGAAAACTTGTTAATAAATGTTTTATATAAGGTTTTTATCGAAATAACGACAACCAGAGTAACTACTTCTTCGTCAGAGATACATAATGCTTTTTATAGCTACCATACATTTGCGCAGTTTTGCTTGTTTGTTTGTTTGATTTCATTCTTTATGTCTCAGTCAACAGTTTTCCTGTTCGGACGGGATTGGGCTTTCTGGGTTGCACCAGCACTACACTGTAAGCATTGATTAATGTGTCATGCTCAAGGACACAATGCAGTGCACTGATGTGCATCCAGCCCACAGCCCCTCGATCTGTGGACAAAAAACTTTATTTTTAGTTTTTTACATTTATAATGTAAGTCAAGCATTGATACCCTAAACTACCTTATAAAGCCCTTTTGCTCTCCCTAGCCTAAATTACAATGTAAGACTTGGACGTGTGCTTGCATCAGATGCGGATACTTTTTTTTGGTCTACTCTTTCTGTCTTTTCTAATACCCCATCTCCTTGGAAATCGCTTTTAATATACAAATAAATTAATCTTAACATGTAGGTTATAATTAACGGTAGTTGTCAGTCACTACCAGCGGAAAAGTTACCTAGTATTGGTTTCACATGTTTGAATAATTTAAGCTTCATTCTAACACACCTCCCCTATAGAGTCAAGGCTAATAAAGTGTGATATATCAAAAAATAATTCACAGTTTTGAAAGCGCGTGGAAAGTGCATGCTAGCTGACGTCATTTCTTACTGTAAAATGACGTCATTCATGGCGTTAGACGGTGTAACGTCGTTTTTACGCTAAAATGACGTTACAAATACACGTAAACGAATGCGACGTAGTCTAAGTATTGGCGGGAGTTTATCAGTGCAATGGCGGAGAGTTGGAAAAAGCTGAAGGCTTCAAATGTGTATTCGTCGTTGTTTATGTGTTAGAATCGAAATAGATCAGCTCAAGTGCGTAATTTGTTCAGTAATAACTCACTGTTTTTTGGTCAGTTGTGCGAAGATAAATCACTTGCGCTACGCCCTTGTGATTTGATCTTCTTTACAACTGACTTCTTAACAGTGAATTATTGCTCAACAATTCACTGCTAGAGCTGATCTATTTCTTAAATATGAAGGGGCACGTCATGGCCTTAAATGTCACCAGGGGGCTTAAATGCATTTTACTGGCGCAAAAACTTCGCCTAGTTGTCTGTAATGTCTTATTAATATTTACCTTCCTAATGGAACGCTAGACAAAAAAACAAGGGTTTATCAAGTATTATGTTATCAGGTAACATGTTATCAAGTATTGTGGAAAGGTATATGAGAGATCTGGTAAAACCCTATTTTGGTCTATTAAAAATTCAGGTGAAATTTGAGATAAACTTAAAGCTAGAGATTTCAATGCCACCTTTTTGTCTACTTATGATTTTTCTACTCTTTACACTACTTTACCTCGTAATTTAATTAAAGATAAACTTTTTGATCTTATTGAAAGAACCTTCCAGAGAGAAGGTTCTCCTTACCTTGCATGTAATGACAGAAATGCCTTTTTACTTCAGAAAAAACTAAAAAATATCATGCATGGTCATGTCAAAATGTATGTAATGCGCTGACCTTTTTTGTTAGACAACATTTTATTCGATTTGGCACCAAGCTGTATAGACAAGTAGCTGGGATTCCTCTGGGCACTAATTGTGCTCATCTGGTTGCAGATTTATTCCTGTTTCGTTACGAGAGGAGCTTTATGATGTCTCTTTCTGATGATAAGCAGGCTGATGTTATTGATGCGTTTAACTCTACATCTAGATATATGGACGATATTTAAACATAAATAATGTTTATTTTGGCAATATAGTAAGCCAAATATACCCTTCAGAGCACCAACTGAATAAAGTCAATACCTCTGATACCGAAGCGACAGTTTTAGACTTGCATTTGTCAATTTCAAATGATATTGTTTCTACCAAAATTTATGATAAACGTGACGACTTTGATTTTAAAATTGTCAATTTCCCATTTTTAGATGGTGATGTTCCTACATCCTATGGAGTCTATATCTCTCAACTCATTCGTTTTGTAGAGCATCTAGCTATGTTGCTGACTTCAACACTCGCAATAAAGTGTTAACTATCAGTATCATAACCTTCGCAAAACCTTTTTCTAAAATTTTTAGACGATACTATGATTTGATTTCTTAATTCCAAGTTGGATTTAAATCTCTTTTGCGCCAAGGACATTCTGAACCTGATTTCTATGGTGACTTGGTGCATAAATTGAAGAAGATTGTTGGCTCTAATAATTTTTCAGCGCAGTTCAATAAAATAATTTCCCATTACAAAAAAAATGGCTATAACATTAATGTATTGCAACAGACTGCATGCTTGGTGGTCAACCCAATCACGGTTGGCAACTTGGCTTCCTCTTTGAGTGCACGCCGGTGGGTTGGACTTTAAACTCTATGATGGTTCCGACTTAAAGACTTATCTATTGATGAGATGGTAGAGGCCTGATGCTTTGGCTGTTTGTTGGGCCCACTGGGCTTTACCTGTTCGATTTCTTTTCCTCTAGTATCCAGTTTTATTTACTGTTGAGTCCTTATCTTTGCTTTATCTCCTTGTTATATCTTGATTTTATATGTTTTAGGAGATAATGCATTGATACGTTAGGGGTCTTTCATGCAAACCAAATATCTATGTGTCTTGATCCACATCTGAACTAAGGGTGAGGTTGGCGCCGTTTAACCGGTTTAAGCCTTCCAGTAAAATATTGTACTGACCGTTCCAAGGCGGTACTTCTTGTGGATCTTTTATGTTTTTTCTGTCTTGTGTTTGCTATGTCTTTGTGCACGTCTGCTTATATGTGCCTTGTGGTCACCTGTTGGAGAAGGGCTGACATCTTGGCTCTCGTTTGTGGTGTCTAACTGTGAGTTTGTCACTTTCCCATTGGTATCCTGGGTCAGGTGTGGTACTTGATTGTATCTATTTCTGATCTTTGCACCCTTACTTACTTTGATGGAACAAGAGTATAAGGCAGTTGGTTCCAGATGATCGAGGGGAAGGTGCGTATTGTATATTGGGTGCACAGTATCCCAAAAACGACAAGCAATGGCTTATAACTCGTCCTTTATGAAGAATCTAATTTAAATGGCGATTCTACAATATTGGGTTGTGATGCCTGATTCTGCGTTGACTAAATGCTAGAGTTTTTGTCGGTAAGCGTATGAGATTACACATATAAAATATTTAGATATCCATCAGGTATATATGTAGGTAGGTGTGACTGTGTAGCTCTGAGATGTTTTCTGACTCTTCTATCCCTAGAACCATTTTTTCTGTTGTTGTTTTTTGTTGTTTCTTCACATTGTTTGATATTAAAGTGTGATTGTTTACACTGACGTGTACCTGACTCCATTAAAATTTTAACAGCAACAGCGTAGAATATAAGACGAACAAGACGCATTCTGTCATTCGTTAAATTTATATTCCACGGCGAATGTGTACTTTAGAAAAAAACGTGTCTAAATCCACACTTTGCATCTTTCAGATCATAACAAAAGCCTGTCAACTTTGTTTAAGTGAATAAAATAGACTAGTCTGCACACATTTAATATCTGACCTTTAACATCTGACCAAAACGTCAGGCGTGTATGTAAAGTCACATGTTTAGCTTACATGCTGGTCGACACTTCTTCCCCTTTTATTTGACATGTCACATCGCCACTTTCAGAAAAAAGTTTTTGACCTTTTTAACACCACACCAAGGTCAAGTGTGCGGGTAAGAAGAGAATATTTACTTGATGATTCTCTACGGTTCAATTCCTTAAATATGATATGCTATTTGACTACTTTCAGAAGAGAAGAAAGTTTTGTCCCTGGGGTCAAGCGAGGTTTTGTCTGCGGCCAGAAATGTTACAAACATGTTGCTGTATGTGTCGATCTCTTAACTTTGATGTGCAGCATGACCATATTCCGAAAATGTTTGCTTTTGATCACAGCCCTACTTGTGTAGGCTACTGTGTCGAAATTTGGGCTCCTGTGTGCATTTTGGGTAAAAGTGATAGCTATCAATTTTCACTTATGTATATTCCATCCAAGGAAAAAAATGTTTCCATTCTATTTTATTTCCATTCTATTTTTTCCTTGCAGTTTTTACGTCACTATGGCGTACCGTCTTTTCACATTAATCAAACGGCTTATATCTGCTAGTGCTGTATACACCTATAGCATCGCATTTTAGTATTGTTTATTGCGTTGAAATTGATGGAAACGTCTATAGGAGGCCCAAAATGAACATTTGAGTCAACTGGCTATTTAATTGTACGTTAAATTGGCGTCGATTTAATGTCAGTATGCAGGAAAAACATATAATGTGCAGAAATATAATTCTAGAAAATTGCGTGTGCCTTGCGATTAAAATAAAATATTAGCATAAATTAATGCTTCTGGCTTAGCTATTTGAAACATGTAAGCTCTCTGACGTTTGAGGTCTTTGGCTGTAACATCATGTTAAAGAGACTAAGTCTGCAACTATGAACATTTTTTAGAAAAAATATGTTCTTTTAAAATCATTTGTAAAAGTAGAATTAAGTTATGTTTTCGCAATAAATCTGTTCACAAAAGCTAAAAACTGCATGGAAAGTGAATTATCTTATAAAAAACAGGTGTTCTTTTCTCTGGCTGGTTATTATTTGCGTCCCTCCAATAATTATATACAGATGATTTTTAACATAAATGCTGTTGTTTTGATACTGATCATTTGTTTAGATTTACGAAAGTGGTAAAATGTGTACCTGAAATTTAGTTTTAAATTGTGTCCTTGGAAAATAGAAACATTATTTCTAAAATTAAAAAGATCAAAAGCTACAGACTGTGCAGCTTTAACTACGTTATCCCTCATTTTTTTAATGGAAATAATGTAAATAAGGTTTTTAAGGTAGTACCTGAATATTCAAATTAGCCAAACATTCATGAATATATATTACAAGAACTGTTCATTCCCTACAAATATTTATGTTTATAAAATTTGTATGTGCCCATTGTAATGTCATTTTGTCGGGTTGCCTACCAATCAGGTAAGCAGAAACAATTAGCATACTGTATGTTGAAATGGCCGTTTAATTAACGTTGAGTCTGGCTATAATACATTCACAAGATATGATGACTACTTAGTACATACATAGCAATATATGTAAAAAAAAACATAACACACATTGGTTTAAAAGTCAACAAACCACGTCAAAATGAAACCAGCATGGGTGAGGGAGAAAAGTACAACTTTTATGTCCATACCATGGTAAATAACTATATATCAAACCCAAAAAAGAACCCTACAAAACAAAACAAAACAAAAGGGTAGGGAGTAATGGGTGGGTAAAATTAAAAAGAATAACGTTGTATTTATGCTACATTTAAACTACCCCCTGTAAAACCATTGTTATGTCGTTAAATAGTTTCATTTGAAAAGGTTCTTATTTAGCATTCATGTTTTAAACATATGCCCCAAAAGACAAGATATGGGCATTTCATAACTACGAGCAGCTTGTTTTTAACACATCACCTTTAGAAATTATAAACTGTTTAATATGATGACCCAAACGTTAAACAAAGTAAGACTTTTTTTATTCTAAAAGTTAACATGTAATGCTATATGAAAAACTACAACAGCTATGAGCATTCTATTGACATTCAAATTTGAAAGGCTGTACTCAACATTGTTTCCTGTGTAAATTATAATATTGTTATTTGTGTGGCAATATGTAACGTATGGAACAACTTTTAAAACTGTATATGCATTGCCTTATTCTTTATAGTATACGTCATATGGTATTTTATATCATTTCAAAAAAGCAAGTAAGTGTGGTCAAAAAATACCACAATCACACACTGCGGATCAATCCAGGGCACTGCGAGGAAGAGCCACACACCACTAACAATCACACGACTTCAGGAATACCATTAAAGTAAGGCAATCAGCTCTCCCTCCCGCTTCCCCGTCAAGGTGATTGCAACACTATAATGACATAAAGTACTAAATAACAAAACAAGGACTGAACGCAAAAAAACCTACACACTATGAGAGCAATACTTAACAAATAAAACGACAACAACAACAATAGAACCACCGCCTTAGAATGGACAGCTGCCTAATCCACTGGAGGGGGGCTTAAATATATTTACTTGTACCAAACCTTCGTCATAGATTGCGTTGTTGTTAAAGCACAACAATTGTTTAGATTGCATATAAAAAATGATTGTTTTTGTTATAGACATCCAGTTTCCAGCTTGCCTAAAAAACAAGATTTATCAACCATACAACTTTTGCAAAATAGTATATCTTTTAACTTTCTATATCTACAAAATGATTGCCCAAAATTATAGATTTTAAAACTCGTAAGCAAATAAAAGGATGTATCTCAAGTACCAGTACTAAGAAGGATATATTCCATTTTTTATGTCAAATTAGTTAAAATAACATATATTACTGTTTAACGTATATCATAAGGCACCAAGTTTATCCAAAATGTTGTCATAGACGATGTATAAATGAGCCTGAAAAGCCTAATATATTATGGTGAGTTTAGAGTTTTGTAATATTTATCTGGAGAAATCTAAGTTAAATTGAAATAATTTTAATCAATTATTTAAAAACAATCACTTTTTGTAACAGCTTACAGTTGTTCAAATTATGGGTAAACATATTCAGTAACGTTTCATGTAACAGGTAAGATTCCATATATCCAAGTATATTTTTTCCTGGAATGTAAATTAAAAAGTATTTCAGGTGGTTTCATACACCAAGCTGAAATATTTGGTAAAATGTTTTTTTTTCAATATTTTGTGGTTTGATATTGGCAGATTCTAAGAGTGGTGAAATTCTGATGCCAAATGATTTAATAGCTTTAGGTTTTTGTTCATATCAATCAACATAATTTGGTGGGAATGTAACTTCATGAGCAGGATTTGATGGGTTAGCAGCAAGTCTTATAGCATATTGCAAAGAGAGTTTCTCTCTTCGTGAGTGTAATGATGGTTCATCTGCTTCCACATACAGACTAGCAACAGGAAAAGTTCTAAAAGCTCCAAAAGCTAATCTAAGTCCTTGGGTATGTATAGGATTAAGCATTTGAAGATATGATTTTCGTGCAGAGCCATATATAATACAGCCATAGTCTAATTTTGACCGGACTAGTGATCCATAAAGTTTGCGAAGTGTAGTTTGGTCTGCACCCAAAGTAGAGATAAGCAAGCAAAAACATCGCTTTCATTAGAACCAACTTCTTTTAAGATAACATTTTCTAATTTTAAGCCATCTATCAATAAATATATCTTGGAAGAATGGCAAACTTCATGGAATAACAGCATTGGAAATAAACTTCTTGACATCAAACCAACTATTGGTGAATACCAATCAGTTGTTCGAAATATTGGAAAAGAAGAAGTAGTTTTAGCTCGACTCCGCTTTGGTCATACAAGAGTCACTCATTCATACTTACTACAAGGTGAAGAGCAGCCACAATGTGTTGGTTGCGACGCACCATTCACTGTACGTCATTTCCTTTTGGAATGTGGCGACTTTGCAAAAGTAAGAAATAATTGCTTCCATGTTGATAACATGAAAGAATTATTTCAAGTTATACATATTGATAGTATTATGACATTTTAAGACAAATGGATCTTTTTAACGAAATCTAATTGCTATTTTTAAAATCATGTTTTGTTTTACATTTGTATCAAACCATAATACAGATTATATTATGTTGTATTCTGTTCAGTTAAATAACATGTACAGTTATCTGAATAGCTCTTAGAAACTGTCAGATATTGTACATGGTCTCTCCTGTCAACAATCGTATTGCAACTTATTATTTTTATACAAACTCATCATCATCATCATCATCATCATCATCATCATCATCATCATCATCATCATTCCTTTTATTTTATATTACATTTTTATACTCTTTCCATACAAATCATGTTTGGTTTAATACCGTCTGACGCTAATGACCAACAAGGATTGATGCGTCGTTAAGCACCAAACAAACAAACAAATCCATGTATATTTAGGTTCATTTACCATAAAATAATAACCCTTTTAATTACTTAATCTTTTGAGGGAGGTAGTCAGATCTGATGCATTATAACTGTCTGTAATCCGTTATTGTTCAAAGAGACTGTCACCACACCAATTTGTATCCTGGCATCTAGTCTTGTATGCAAATTGTGAGGCATTACTTAAGCTTTTGAATTAATTTAAGTTTATATTCAGCATAGCTGCCATAGTTCAATTAATTAAACTATCAATCACATCAACTTAGTACGTCTGATTATTTGCTCAGCCCATAATGGTGGAAATCAGTTATAGTGTTGAGTTTTATTCTATGGCAGATATCTATGATCAAATCCAAGTTAACATGTCAATTATTACTTCAATACCAACTTAAATAAAAACGTTGTCTTTGCCTTTTGGATCATGGGTTTCATTGTGGAACTTTGAAAATATTAGAGGGTCACTGATGAAGCCTAATTGGCAGAAACTAGCTAGTCTGGCCCAGAAAATATGCACACTCAAGTTTCAGTTCTTTCGTGCAGTCTTTTCTCTCAAAGGATACCATTTTAAGAACATATTTGTCAGCCTAAAGTATGTCCCGCCAATTTTGACCAGGTGAAAATAAAGTTATTGTAAAATAAATTTGAGCCGCGACATGAGATTTCCAACAATATGGTATGTGCGACCAGCAAAGCCTCAGGTCAGCCTTCGCATACGCGCAGTCTGATTGGAGCCTTTGCTTGACGCTTGAATATTCTATGAGTGTTAAGCAACTGACTGAACATAGGCTTAAAAGGTGGCTACACAGGCTTGTCTGAGTCTACCCTTGTCAAAATGCCACATGTTGGAAATCACATCATTTTACAAAAAAAAAATGTTAGTTTAGTTCTTCTAGTTCTTTGTGTATTAAACATTAGAATAAGTTGAAAACTCAGTAGGATCTAGATTCAAACAAAGCACATAAATAGAGAATACTAGGTGAGTGTCTTTTAATATTAAGTTTAACAGGCTCGGCCTTGAGAACGCATGTTGAATCGCTCTAAGCCGAGCCTGGTAAACTCAATATCAAAAGATGCAAACCTGGTATTCTATTTATCAGTTTAACCATTGTTTTACTCTTCAAACTAGCAATTATGACGTACTTTTTGAGTTTTGTAATGATTCAGCGTCATTAGCGACGTCATTCAAAACGTGCAACGTCATTATGACCTGATAAAGGCACATGTTGTGAGATAGATAACGTTTATCAGGCAACGTGCAACACTCCAGTTAATAGAGAATGTAACTGATAACATGTCAACTGTTCTAGCAAATATGAGCATTAAAAGGGCGCTTTACTTCGTATTTACACTGTGGCCAATGATAGACTCACTTGTTAAGTAAAAAATAAACGATTTAATTGGCTAAATATCACAATGATATTATCTGAAACAAAATTCAACTGTTAGACTAAATCTAATTGATAGAAAAATGCAAGTAAGAAAGAGGGTAAAGATCAGGAATCGATACAATTAAGCACCACACCTGACCCAGGATACCAATGGGAAAGTGAAACTTCAAAATTGGGCTTCACAAACGAGAGTCAAGAGGTCAGCCATTTCCCTGTAGGTGACCACAAGGCATCAATAAACAGACCCGCATGAAAGCTTAACCAAAAACGAGACATTTTTTGTTATGCTTTCGTGCACATAACTAGTAGAGACAGCGAAGGAGAGAGGATGACCGTAGAAACTATTGCTTGAACGAAGTTCTACCAAAACGGGGTCCCTAAATTCGCATTGAAACACAAGCGTTCCCACCATGCTGTGTGTTGTGAAAAACAGGTCGTTTCGACATCCCAAAGCGTTTCAAAAACTATAAAATGTTTTTATGTGATATAATATAAAATATTATTTTTGGACTACATCGGCACATTCTACAGTACCAGTAAAATAAAAAGAAATAAATAACAAAAGACACTTGAGCGTTAGACTGGGGATCAAAGGGATCGCGGAGTCACTATTGTGACACTAAAGCCTTTAAACTGCAGCCTTCTTTGAGTGAGAGGGTATTTGTCGATGGGCATGGTTGTCATACAGCCCTATATTTTAGTGTCAAAGCTATAGAAAACCAAGACAAAGTTCCTACGTTGTACTGGTTACCTAAACTCCATAAAAAAACCCATAACGCAAGATTTATTACTTATTCTAGTTCTTGTACGAAACCTGAACTTTCTAAATTGTTAACCTCATGTATTAAAGCTGTTAAAACATGTTATTAAGTACTGAGAAAATGTATATGAGAGATCAAGTAAAAATCTATTTTGGTCTATTAAAAATTCAGGTGAAATTTTAGATAAACTAAAAGCTAGTGATTTCAATGCGCCCAGTTTGTCTACTTATGATTTTTCTACTCTTTACACGAATTTACCTCATAATTTAATTAAAGATAAGCGATACTATCATATTGAAAGAACCTTCAATAGACTAAGGTTTTCCTTACCTTGCATGTAACGACAGAAACGCATTATTTACTTCGGAAAATCCTAAAAATATCATGCATGTCTTGTCAAAATGTATGTGATGCGCTGACCTTTTTGTTGGACACCATTTTTATTCGATTTGGCACGAAGTTGTATAGACAAGTAGATGGGATTTCTATGGGCACTAATTGTGCTCCCCTGGTTGCTGATGTATTCCTGTTTTGTTATGAGAGAGACTATATGATGTCTCTTTCTGAAGATAAGCAGGCTGATATTATTGATGCTTCTAATACTACCTCGTATATCCAGATATTTGGATGATATTTTAAATATAAATAACGTTTGTTTTGACAATATGGTAAGTCAAATATACCCTTTAGAGCTCCAACTAAATAAAGCTAATACCTTTAATACCGAGGCCGCGGTATTAGTACATGCATTTGTCCATCAAATGATATTGTTTCTACCACAATTCATGATAAACGTGACGATTTTAATTTTGAGATTGTCAATTCCCCATTTTTTGATGATGTTGTTCCTGGTTCTACATCCTATGGAGTATATATCTCTCAACTCATTCGTTTTGCTATAGCATCTAGCTATGTTTCTGACTTCAACACTCGCAATAAATTGTTAACTCAGAAACGTTTTAAACAAGGCTATCAGTATCATAAACTTCGAAAAACATTTTCTAAATTTTATAGACGGTACTATGATTTAATATCTAAATTCCAAGTTCGACTTAAATCTTTCATGTTCTATAATTATTTGTTGTATAAGTTAAAGAAGATTGTTGGCTCTCAAGATTGTTCAGCGCAGTTTATTAACATAATTTGCCATTATAAATAAATGGCTATAACATAAATGTATTGCACTAGACTGCATGATTGGTCAACCCAATCACCTTTGGCAACTTTACTTTTATTGCACGCCGGTGGGTTGGACTTCAGACCCTATGACGTTTCGGACTTAAAGACGTATCTATTGATCATATGGTAGGGGTCTGATGCTTTGGCTGTTGTCAGACCCACGGGTGTTATTTACTTTGCTCAGGTAATCAGTTTTTGAGTCATAATCTTTTCCTTATCTCTTTTTATATATGTTCTAGGAGATGATGCAAAAATAAGTTAGGGGTCTTTCATGCAAACCAAACATCTATGTGTTTTGGTCCACATCTGAACTAAGGTGAGGTTGGCGCGCCGTGAAACCAGTTTAAATCCTCCAGTAAAATATTTTTACTGACAGTTCTAAGGTGGTACTTTGTTTTGGATCATTTGTGTTATATATTTTTGTGTCTGTTATGCTTTTGCGTCTGTTCATTGGTGCCTTGTGGTAACCTGAAGGGAAAAGGGCTCTTGTTTGTGATGTTTATTGTGATTTTGTTACTTTCCCATTTGGTATCCTGGGACAGGTGTGGTACTTGACTGTATCGATCCCTGATCCTTGCTGTCTTTCTTACTTTCAGCAATACCACTGCTTATTACTGGTTCAGCGCATGAAAACAGGAAGTTGTTCGGACATAACTGCAAAAATTGTTTATTTGAATAATGAACTTGAGAAAAATATATTGTAGGTAGGAATCGAACCATCCAGCACGACTACTAACCACAAGACCACAGAAGCAATTGTAACTGGTTGTTTTTTACTTCGTTTTCGTATTATGAATGTGTTTGTAAAGACAAGTACAACTATCCATAACAGTGAATATACGTCAATGTATGTGCATGAAAAATTTTCTAAGCGAAACGAATCTAGTTATCATTAATATTTGTTTCAATCAAAATTACAAATAAACATGAAAATTGTTGACGAAATACACTCGAACTTATGATACTGAGGTCTAGCGAAGCTGGAGATGTAGCAAATATGTTGTGTTTTAAAACGTTGTTAAGTACAAGTTGAATCCGTCACCATTTCTTAGCCATGACTTTTAGTCTTAGTCGTTAGTCAATCCTTATTTGTACTAGTCCCATTCTAGTAAAATTGCATTGTCAAAAAACGACGAAATGTTCATTTCTGAACTTTTTATATTGAATAATGAAATGAAACCAATAGAGGTTGGATTAAATTTGGCCCTCCTAAAAGAGAATAAGTTCGGTGACCCAAGATTTGTATTCTTTTCTGTAAAATATTATGATATTCCATGAAATAAAAAATTAATTCTTAAGATTTTCAACATCAGATTCTTAATACATGATTTATTCTAAAAACAAATTCCAAATATATCTTGCAGTGTCTTGTAAAGACTGTGATAACAAATAAACTTGCTCAATTTCTTATAAAATGGAGGTCATAGGCAATAATTTAAATTAATAGAAAGAAGCTGGCTGAAGATAACAACACTTTTAGCTGTATATTTAGAACTAGTGTTATTCTTCTATCTGTTTAGAAAATTGGTCAAAAGCTGATTACTTCAAGATGAGATTATGAACAAATACGCACGGTGACATATCATTTTTATTTCATAAAATGGATAGCCCATGCATAAATCAAACTGTATGCAAAGTATTGAATACATTTCAACATGGGAAGTATTTAAAAGCATATGTCCTAAAGCTCCTGGTAGCTTATGCTGCTGTCCGTTCAGAGACGGTGGTTCTGTTGTTGTTGGTTGATTGTGTTATGTACCTCCGATTGTTTTTAGAGTTTCTGTGTTAATGTTTGTGTTGTATGCATTACTCTTTGTCATTTCTAGTTTCGTAATCAGCTGGTTGATTTGCTTTTATTGCTTTTACTGTAAATGTCCTGTGGCTCTATCTCACGGGGTCATGGGTGGGTCTGCATTTTGTGCTTTTGGTATTTGCTGATCATAATCACTAACTTTTTGAAACATAAGTTCAAATTGTCTCATATCTATTTTATCTCTGTCTGCATGCAAACAAATCTGTAAATATATTTACAATTGACTAAGTTATTGCCAAAGATCAACATCTGAACTTTGTTCTCGCCTAAGGAGTCAGGGGTGTGGTAAATCTTTGACACAATCATGTTTATCTACATGCATTGTCCAATTATGGCCCATAATAAGTTATAGTCAGATCATAATAGCTTTTGGGAAATATGAAAGTAAGGAAGACGGCAATGATTAGGAAACGATACAATCAAGTACCACACTTGACCCAGGGTACAACATGAGAAAAGTACAAAAAACAATAAACATCACCAGCAAGAGCCAAGAGGACAGCCCTTTCCCAGCAGGTGACCACAAGGCAGCAATGAACAGACGCGAAAGCAGGAGAAACACAAAACACAAATGATCCACAAAAGAAGTATCGCCTTTGAACGTTCAGTAAAAATATTTTACTGGAGGGCTTAAACTTGTTTCACGACACCAACCTCACCATTGGTTCAGATGTGGATCATGACAAATAGATGTTTGGTTTGGATGAAGACCCCTAGCTTATCAATGCATCATCTCTAAAACATATAAATCAAGATATAAAGGGGAGATAAAGCAAAGATAAGTTAAATTACAGTCAATATAGTTTTTGCATTATATACTTAAAACCAAAGTAACTTTACACTGTGGATATACCTATTCCGGGTATTGGTGAGTGATATTTTAAATGTGTTTGATTTATATGAAAGTTCTTTCTGACCAATTATTCATAATACAGATGCATTAAATATGTTGTTGTCATACATGTAAATGTAACCACAAGGCACTAATGAAACATGCAATAGGGCAAAATAAACTGTTCCATAACGTATCACTTTTGATGTGTGTCTGTAGCTTTGAAATTGGACATTTGTAAATTTTAAAGACCAAATCTAAAAACATGCTATTGAATTTTGTTTAAAGTTCAAACCAGCCTTGATCATCCTTCCAATGACACAAATTAGAGTGGTATTTTAATGTCCATATACTATTTTGAGAACTTTACAGTGCTTTCAATGGAATTTTACATTACAAATTGTTTGCCACTTTTCTTCCAAACCAATAAGATTTTTTATCAGATTATCTTTTCTCATACCCTCGGCAGAGGTTCAACACATCACTGGTAAAAAATCAAATGTCATCAGAGATAACGCGTTTAGAAAGGGCTTCTGTTTACTATTGATTTAATTCAAAGGGAGATAATTTCAATGTAAACCAACTTAAAGATACTGCCAAAACCTAACCATACGTCAAAGACTAAATATATGGCAGTATTATTATGGAAAATTGATTGTTTTTTAAAAACGTGTTCAAATCAAACGTTTATCTACGGTCTTCTGAGGAAAGGCGTATTTTGTGTTTGAATTTATAATTTATTTAATTTGGAATTATACAAATGGACCTTCAGAAATAGAGATAACTAGAAAACAGCAGACTTAATTTGTTAATCATAAATTAACTAACGTCTGTTGTTTATAGAGACACCTCCAAATCTGCCGTGCTATGTACGTAGTAGGTAAAATTTTCTTGAAGGGACGTAAGGGGAAATATATGGAGACATATTTAACTGTCAGATAAGAAAGCAAGCAGGTACACCATCCTGCAGCATATTCCTATAGTTGAAAGCTGTGCCAATCACGTAGAGTTCAATGGGCGAACTTTCTTAAACATTGGCACTCATAATCCGTTTTGATTTCATGCTACTCCTAAAAGAAACCCACCACCAAACTCAAGCTCCTCCTTTTCTTCCTGTGAGCTATACATTATACTTCTGTCAAACGAATAGCTCAAATCACACACCATGCAGAACATTTTAAAAAATCTGTCAACTGGTACGTTAAGTGTCTAACCCAAACCAACCACACCATATCCTTTAGTTGTGTATAAAGTTAAATGCCAATTTTCTAGGGCTACTTTCAGCTCTTCAGCAGTTCAGCCACCCTTTAACACAACTCTCCCTGATCATTGGGCTACCTTGTGAAACCTACAGTCGAGTCTACCCAGGGAAACTATTTGTCTCCCCTTTTCAAGCAGCGTACATCGAGATATCGCGCATAGGGATTTGCAGCCTTGAACAAACACTGTCCTATCAGGGTTCATGTACCCATTTATTCACCTGGGTGAAGAGGAACAAACATGGGACGAATTTTCTGCTCACAAAAATCTGACAGTCTGGGCGAGATTAAAACCCGGGACCCCTCAATCCCAAGTCCTAGGTCTTGCCACTAGACCACCGTTCCCACGTGTATGAATAAAAGTGCAAAGATAACTCGAAAAAAAAAGATTAATTTGCTGGAGTCGTGTAACTTGAATTATGTAAAGGCAAGTGCAAAAAGCTCATTGCAATATAAAATTAAAAACGCCAAAAATATATTTTGTAATTAGTAGTGTAAAAGTAAGAAAAAGGCGCAAAGATGAAGAATCGATACAATCATGTACCACACCTGATCCAGGATACCAATGGGAAAGTGACAACGTCACAATTAGACATCACAAACGAGAGCAAAGAGGTCAGCCCTTTCCCAGCAGGTGACCACAAGGCATCAACAAACAGACGTGTATTAGAGCATAACAATACAAGACAGAAATAACATAAAAGATCCACAAAAGAAGCACCGCCTTAGAAAGGTAAAGTTGCATTTGGTTTTAAGCATAAGTCGATTTTATAAGTCAGGGTAACAAATCAAGTGTTAAGGCGTCGATTTTGACGAAACGTTTAGGATATTTAATGTCCATGATACGTATCATTTATACCAAGAATGCATCAAATCTGACTGATTGTTACTGAGAGATGGTTCCAGATTTGGGGACAGAAAGACGGATGGAATGGATGGACGTGTGACGCCAAAACTATGTCCCCGATTTCGTTGGGGGTTACTTAGAAGAGGAAGAAACAGATGACGGAGAGACCATGCTTTTATAGTTGAACAAAAACGATGAAAACATGTCATGCTGTGTTATGTCGTTAAACTCATTAAATAAGGATACACAAAACCGTTTTTTGCTTGTTGAAATGTCACTTAAAATTGAGTGAGAGGTGTTTCAAATAAGAATGAAATAGATATTTTCCAAAAAGATAAAACCAGTAGTTTGATAACAAAAAAAACTTAGATACTGCGCATTTTTTTTAACTATTCCATCCTACTGTTTTACCGTATATACCCAAACAAAAAAAGTAACGTCCGATTTTCATGGTACTGTGTCTATCAATCCAGTTAAGATGTCGCAACAAAAATAAAAACAAAATATTTATCAAACGTAGGACACACAAATATTGGTAACTATTTGATGTTATCTTCTTATCATGAAGGGTTATTGGACCTTATGTGCCCACAGCTTTTTCCATTATCATCAGGAAGTAAATCATCAAAACGTGACACATTTTACGTTAAACGGCAGCCAGAAACGTCCGACGTTGAAAAAACATCTAAAAGTTCCAAGTGTGCATATTCAACGGGCGGCATTGCAGTTCAAAACCTTTTATCTACGAAATTATCTGAAATTACCTCCCTTTGAATTAAACAAATAACAATTTAAGAACTTCCAAATCCCCTTAACCTAACATTATTTTGAGACCGTTTTTGTTTTAATTCGTTGTGTTTGTTAATGACAACAATTACACAAAAGAGAACAACAAAATCTATGGCTGATGTCGGGCATCAAGTTTTACTAAATCTGTGTTTTATACCACACCCCTAACTGCAAAATCATCAGAAAATTTCCATTATCAATCGGTTTGATGCTGGCTAGTCTTGATTAATGTTGATCTGCTTGTGATGACGAAAAAAATCAAATTCGACGATTCTGTTGATTATCAAAATACTGGACCAAAATGAATTTTCTTAGTGTTTTTACGCACGCTCGTGATCGCTATTTTGTCACGTCAGAGTGTGTTACAGATTAATGGCTGTGGTCGTAAAAGCAATGCATACAGCTACCAAGAGCATAACATCTATAGAGTGTGCTCAGTGATGTTTGAATGTGCTTAAAAATTCGGGATTATGACAGACACACATGCTATTGATGTTGTGACTTTTGATTTAAAGGGTACTCGTGTTCGCTGCTTTGTCAGCGGCTCTACTGATTATCAAATGTATTTATCTTAATTGCAAAACGTTTTTAAATGATCACAGTTGGTAATGCGAAAATTTAAATGAAATGCGTTCATACGTTTGGAACTGGCAGACATAAATGTCAAGCGGACATAACTTTATTGTTTCAGTATATAAGGTGCTAACTAGGGATACTTTCACACGGAGGTATCTGACTGAACATTACAATAGTATATATCCAGATCACCAAAAATCAAAACATTTATTAAGGTCTACCCTAATAATGTAACTGTGCAAGCTTGGTCATAACCTGGCTATTGGATTAGAAGATAGAGTGCAGATAATCTTTTATCATAGAGTTACATGACCCTGGTGAGCATGAACATTAGGTTTAGATCACCATAATCTAACACCTGTTTTCAAAGAAGTTCTCAATGCTGTATCTGAGCAAGTTTTGTCAGAATCTACCATTTGTTCAGAAGACAGAATGCAGAAAAGGCGTTTTAACTAAACCTATGCTTTCCGACAATTATTTCGAATTTATAAACCAAATCACCATAAAATACAGGCTCTGAAATGCCCAGTTGCAGAAGAGTTTTTAAACAAATAATGTGTTTAACAATCAACTCTGAATATCTGCAAAAAAGTAGAAAATGCTTTACGCATTTTATGAAATCAATAAATATTTTAATAACTTAGCTGTCAATAGCGTTCAATGGTTCGTAAATGAGAGTGCAGACTTAATATTACTCTGAATATTTTCACCTTTGAAGCCAACGCCAACGTGATCCATGCAAAAAATAATATGCCTGCCCACCACTTTAGAAGGGACGAATTCCATTTTCTAATTTTAAGCCATCTATCAATAAATATATCTTGGAAGAATGGCAAACTTCATGGAATAACAGCATTGGAATAAACTTCTTGACATAAAACCATCTATTGGTGAATATCAATCAGTTGTTTGAAACATTAGAAGAGAAGAAGTCGTTTTAGCTGGGCTCCGCTTTGGTCATACAAGAGTCACGCATTCATACTTACTGCAAGGTGAAGAGCAGCCACAATTTGTTGGTTGCGACGCGCCATTTACTGTACTTCACTTCCTTTCGGAATGTGGCGACTTTGCACAAGTAAGAAATTAATGTTTCAATGTTGACAACATGAAACAGTTATTTCAAGATATACATTTGTATCAGACCATAATACAGATTCTTTAATGTTGTATTCTGTTCAGTTAAAGAACATGTACAGTTATCTGAATAGTTCTTTGAAACTGTCAGATATTGTACGTGGTCTCTTCTGTTAACAATCGTATTTTTATCGTACTTTTATCCTACAGATTTTTACTTTTTCCATCCACATCATGTTTAGTTTAATACCGTCTGACGCTAATGACCCACAAGGGTTGATGCGTCGTTAAGCACCAAACAAACAAACAAACAAAATTACCCCCGATTTTTTAGAAAACAAAGCATTGTCGAATGCAAACATTGTCTGAAAAAACTGTAAGATCTGATCCACGTAAACGGTGTCTCCTAGATAGCTTAGACAGTATGATACGCTCAACTTTATTTCTGTTCCACCATTTTGAATATAAACAAATTCAAAACGGTGGAACAGAGACTATGTAGTTGATACTAAAGTGCATGTTTTTTCTTGAAAAAGGCCTTTGGCCGAAATATTGAAATAGAGTAAATTTATCATATGTGTTTAATATTGTTCCCTTTGGAATATAAATGAATATTATGCAACTTTATTTGTTAGCTACAAAAAGTAAGGACTCTATTTTGTCTCTGAAATTGTGTTTTGTTTAAAGCTAATATTGGGAAATCAATGTACGTTTCATGGCTTGCTCGGGTATTTGTATGACTAAGTGCATACGTTTATATAAAAATAAGCACTTACTTATGTTACAGGTAGGACTGGTGCTACTCCATCTCCCGGTTGATAGACACGTTTGAGAAACTGTCGAAGATAGCGAGTAACCTTCATTACAGGTAAATGTTGCTACTGAATAGAGTTCTGTAAAGTCTGTGCATTCAACTGTTCCGTTGGCTGGATTCGAAAGCGACGCACAGCGTAGGGCTCCTGAAATAACATTTCTCGTGGAATTATGCTAGACAAATGATTTATCATAAAAAATAGTAAGTGAGTATGATCAGGAAATACTACAATCACAAACTGCAGACAAACCCATGGCACTGCGAGGAAGAGCTATACAACAATCACGAGACACCAGGAATACAATTTAAGCAAAGCAACCAGCTCTCTCTTCCCCATCAAGATGATTGCAAAACAAGACGGGATATAAAGTAACGTACACCAATACATAGAACAATTGCATACTCCCACAATGGGAGTAACAATAAACAACAAGTCAACAACAACAAAACCACCGCCTTAGATCGGACAGCAGCCTAAGCTGCCGGGGGGGGGGGGGACTTAAATGCTGGTACCAATATTCGCCCTAGATTTTGCGTTGTTGAAACACATAGCTGAACTTGTTACAAGCAAAATTACAATTTTTTAGCGAGCTTACTATTTTTGTGCTTTAACAACGGCAGAGTCTAGGGAGAAGATTTGGTGCCAGTAAAAAACATATAAGCCCAAGTTGGCTTTGGCTGCTGCTAGTTCTAAGGCGGTGGTTCTGTTGTTGTTGATTCGATGTCGATTGGTACCCCCATTGTGGGATTCTGTAATTGTTCTATGTTTTGTTGTGCGTTACATTATGTCCATTCTAGTTTTGCAATCATCTTGGCGGGTAAGAGAGAGCTGGTTGCTTTACTTTGATTGTCTTCCTGGTGTCTCGTGATTGTTGTGTGGCTCTTCCTAACGATGCCACGGGTTTGTCTGCAGTTTCTGATTGTGGTATTTTCGGATCATACTCACTATTTTTGTCGCGTTACTACATATATACAATGGGGGCAATGCGCAGCTTCCCCCACCTCCCAAAAGTACAATGCGGGTAGCACAGTGCAATCAACTGTAATACTGCCCTTGCTATGCTTTTGACCTGTAAATAGTGCTGACTATTGGATTCAAAATTTTCTACACGTCACTGGAAGTCCAAGGCACAGCAATGGGGACTAAGATAGTACCAGTTTGTGGGCCGTCTTGAAAAGCAGTTACATTTATTATTGTTAATTCTAACACCTCGTTTATATTGCCAAAACTAAAACAAACGTGTTATATCAAACAATAATGTCACAGGTTTGAAGGCGCAAGGACAGCCCACGCTAGCTTACGTCAATTGTCGCTAAAATGACGTCATTCATGGCTTTAGACGGTGTGACATTTTTTGAAGCTTGAAAGACTTTACAAATACATGTATACGTATGCGGTACAGTCGATTCATTGGCGAGATTTCTTCGGTGCAATGGCGTAGAGATGGACGAAGCTAACTACTTCAAATGTGTTTTTGTCGTTTACTGTGTGCTAGAATCGAAAAAGATCAGCTATAGTGGTCAGTTGGAAACCAGATCAAATCACGAACGCGCAGCGCAAGTGATTAATCTTCGTACAACTAACCGACAAACAGTTTTGTTTTTGTTGCTTTACGTCCCATGTCAACAGCTATGGTCATTGCGGGACGGTCAGTTCACTTAACCACACTTTTTCCTGGGCAGGCTTGAGCAAGCGGTTAACCAGTAATTTGTGCACATACTTTCGCTTGTAACTGACAACAACCCTTCTTGAATAAATCAGCGGAAGGAGGAGAATGACCGTAGAAATTATTTCATGATCAATCTCCACGAAAGAATGGTACCGGGCCGGGATCGAACTCGCGACCCCTGGATCTGCAGTCAGACACGCATCTGTAGCCAGACACATTACCGACTGCGCTACGCGGCCCGACAAACAGTGAATTAGTTCTCAACAATTCACGCACAAATCACGAACGCGCAGCGCAAGTGATTATCTTCGTACAACTAACCGACAAATAGTGAATTATTATTCAACAATTTACGCACAAGAACGGATCTATTTCTTAAGTACCTTGAATCAATTCTCATAGATTAGATTTTATTGATGACAAAGACATGAAATAGTTACATGTTTGGGACGACTTCGATAAGTTCTTACAAGAATCCAGTAGTCTTCACTTAACTATATGATTTACAGCGGGGGAATCGAATAACAAGCAAGTATTTTCCTGACAGCCAAACCAGACAGGTTGAGGATAGAATTTGCACAGAACTTTACATCAAAACTACAGATACGCACCAGTATCTCCTACCCACCAGTTGCCACATTAAACACTGTTGCAAGAATAGTCCATATAGCACTGCGCCTGAGACGTATTTGCTATCCGAGTTGTGAGCCAAAAAATATACAGCCGTGGTTATCCGAAGCAGGACATAGTTTATGCCATTCGCAAAGCGTGGGCAACACAGCATATAGATGCTTTGCTGTCATACAAAGGTCGACACAATACATTGTGTTGTATATGCATCTTTGTATATAAATCATCACAAGCGAAGGCTTTATCGGTATTTTAAAGGTGTTGTGTATAAACGTTATTTCAATACACCCATGTATCGTTTTCTAATACTCCTCACCTGCGTTTTGACTTGCATTGAAAGCAGCGAGTAATTCTAGGATCGTTCTATTGAATATACCCTTACTGGTGTCATCATTCGAGTAGCCGCGTGTATACAAGTTTTCGTCCTCAAGTATTAAGTCCTCGGATAAGATAAGCCTGTATTGTTGCCTCTACACTCAGTGAGGACCGTTTGTTAATGCCACCTTAACAAGCCAATATCGGGAATTACTGTAATACCATGGACTCATGAACGAACGTATGCACAGACATATTAATTATGCTCCTATAATGGCTGAAGCTAAACCACCGTGTTCTTAAGTTAATACCTATTTTGATAACCTTGTAATCGAAAATAAAACTGAAATCTCCAAACAGCAGAAAGAAGTTCAGCAAAATGTAATTTCTAAGAGGCAAAGACATACCTATATATCGCACACTGGAAATATGGTAGAAATATGACATTTATGGACTTAGTCTCTGACAGAACGTTGGAAACAATTGCATGAAAATGGGTCCATAGCCATACACAGCTTCTTAAAATATGGCTGCAGATCACGGGCACCATGTGCTACAATATTATATAAACATTATAGGAAATGCGCAGCAATTATTGGATATGGAATATTTGTTAGGAACCTCAGCAAATTGAACAGTAGGCATATGAACTTTTATTGTAAAAAGTTGACACAAGTGGAAGTTGGATACAGGCTTTTGAATGTGGCTTAATATGTTAGCTGTAAAGTAGCATTGGTGCATAATTTTTCTTGTTTATATGGTTGATGGAAGTGTTGTGGTAACTTTCATCCCAAAACAAGTTTAATACTTTTGTTTTATTAGAAATGAACTGCAAAATAAATAGACTAGGGGTGCTAAAATCCCCTATTTTGTATATAAATGACGTCATGGAGCGTAACTATATTAAGAATTACATTAAAACTGTTTTTCTGCCTATTTACAGATTTTGAAATAACTGCAATAAGAAAATTATGCAGATCCGATCGTTATTGTGTTTTCTACGCGGGGTTGATATACCCCACCCACTTTTAATAACATGGGGGTACGCCAGTACCGGAAGTTGCCATTAACACGCTTAAATCGATGCATCAATATAACTGCTGACGAATGATTAAGTATATCATGTGCTATGTAAAGCCAGAAGAAATCTTAAAAAAAATGTGCACAATCGTAATTTTAACAGATATAATAACTAGCACTTGACTGTGATTATTTTGGTATATTGATGGGTGTTTTAAAATTGTTATAGAAGAGCAATCAACATGCTTATTGTTTTGCTGCACTTGTCTACGATTAGTGTTTGAATAATTAATTTTGATGGTGCAAAAAAATCGGCTTGAAAAATGCTTATATCACCATAGCGAATGGAACTTAACAGCGTATAATTTACTAATGGCTGCGTGGTTAAAGTGACACGGATTTCGACTATTGTCCTTTTTACGCTCTATTCAAAGCTATATATCTTGACCAAACTAAGCGCTAATGATGTACAATTTATATCAGGTGATAGACAGGACCTAGCCCTTCAATATATATATATATATATATATATATATATATATATATATATATATATATATATATATATATATATATATATATATATATATATATATATATATATATATATATATATATATATGGTACCGTAAATTCTATATTTGTAGAGATACAGCACGATTCTACGAACATAAAAATGACCCTCGTATGTGGCAAACAACTGTCGACCACATATCATGTCAGGTAACTTCTCACATAATAAACTATTTGATAAAGATGCATTGCATGCTATCAAATGGACACATATATTATTGACACTTTCCATTCTTCTGTCCTGAGTGTCCTAAATGTACGTTCACATTTATCTATCCATATATCATTTGACACAGAAACTAAAAATACTCAGCCAATATAAATGTAGCATACATACTGGTCGTGCCCGTACGTCGTTTTGTTCTGATATCTGAAAAAGACAAATGCAATGTTAGTTTGGAATTGCTGTTGATGTGGTTCATTATAATACCTTCCTTCTTTGTTGTGTAAAACTCTACACACAGTCGTTTGTCACATTGACAGCAATTAACACTTGTCTCGGACAGTTTACCTCGTCATACTCTGTACATCATCTCAGCTCAAAGAAATCAATTTTATCATTAGCCTCACATCATGTTAAGAACAATACTCCCCATTAGCACTAATGAAATGTGGTAAGTTTCTGCAGTTAAACACCCATCTATTTTAACAGGTAAATAATGGTAATAAACAATCTCTATACCATAAACTTTTGTTTTCAACATGATAACGATTGGAAATAAAGTTTATTAGTTACTTCAATGTGGTGCTTTAATCATCAAATACAAATAAGTTAAAAAAGAATCAAGAAGAAACACACAAGACATTTCCTGGCATCTCAGGTATTGTTTTGAGAAATTAAAAAAAATATTTAGGCTGATAGAGAAATCTAGATACTACTTATAAATTACACCTGTTCTCAGAGGGTATCATAGCTTAAATGGTCACACCACTTCGCCCCGCAAAATGTAGAAAAGAGGGGTAAAGTGTGGTTAAACGCTAAGAGTACGTACACACTACATGTATGTAAAAGCTACAACATCTGAACAGATATATAAGAATATGATTATATCCGCGCTATTCAGAGTACTGATGACAAAGGTCAAATGTACTAAAATCTGTTTACGGCTCGTAACGCACACTCCTCTATCACTTGTTTTGACCGAGGGATTTCATATTTGACGCAATGATTGCCTATGGTGTGTCGATCGCCATGTTCACACTGCAGACCAACCCATTGCACCGTGAGAAAGAGTCACAGAACATTTACAGTAACAAAATATCTGTAAGACAACAAAAGCAAAACAACCAGCTTTCTCTTCCTCTTCAATAAGATTGCAAAACTAGAATTGACATAAAGTAATGCATAACAAATCAAAGACAAACACAGAATTACCACAAACAATGGGAAGTTTATAAACAATAGATCAACAACTTAAGCACCGCCATTTTAAAACGGACAGCAGCGTCAGCCACCGGGGGCCTAAATGCATTTTACTTGCGCCAGCTATCTTATAGTTTGTATCGCTAACTCATCATTCATTTTCTGACTGAGGTCTTCATACTTAGAAAAATGATTATTTGTAGATGATTATGTATTATTCGAATCACTGTGTCAAGCTTGGAGTCAAGGTTTAGGTCAAATGTAATAGCATCTGTCTCACGCCCTGTAACCAAGATAGTTTGACAGAGGGCTTGCATATATGGCGCATTGGTTGCCTATGGGACCTGAAGCTATACAGATAACAGATATGACATTTGACTTAAAGGTCAAGGTCACATATACTTCAAAGTTGTTACAATCTGTCGTACCGCTCAAAATTCAAACTTCTCCTTCAATATCTTCTTAAAATGGTATCCTTTGGAAGCAAAGACTGCACCAAAGAACTGAAACTAGAGTGTGCATATTTCCTGGGCCAGATAAGCTAGTTTCTGCCATTTAGGCTTCATCAGTGACCCTCTTATAGTTTCAAAGTTCCACAATAAAATCCATGATCCCAAAGGACAATAAAAAAAATCTACACTATAGTGAAGGGCAGGGAGACGTTTTACCGCCGCCACACAGTCCCAGTCACCAGCTGTAGTGAAGTCAAATATGTTCTTAAAAGGGTATCCTTTGGAAGCAAATACTGCACCATGAACTGAAACTAGAGTATGCATATTTCCTGGGCCAGATAAGCTAGTTTCTGCCATTTAGGCTTCATCAGTGACCCTCTTATAGTTTCGAAGTTCCACAATGAAACCCATGATCCCAAAGGACAAGAAAATAAAATCTACACTATAGTGAAGGGCAGTGAGACGTTCTACCGCCGCCACACAGTCCCAGTCACCAGCTGTAGTGAAGTCAAATATGTTCTTAAAAGGGTATCCTTTGGAAGCAAAGACTGCACCAAAGATCTGAAAATAGAGTGTGCATATTTCATGTTTGATTTAGGATGTACATATTTGACAAAATGATTGTCTATGGAGCGCGAATAACAGTTATGCTAGTTTAGACGTAGTGAGTATAATGAGGAAATACAACAATCACACATCATAGAACAGCCCATGGCACAGTGAGAAAGAGCCGCAGAATACTTACAGTCAAAATACACCAGGAATACAATTAAGGCAAAGCATCCAGCTCTCTCATCCTCAGAAAGATAATTAAAAAAACTAGAATGGACACTAAGCTCTGCATAACAAAACAAAGACCAAATTCAAAACGGATCAACAGTGAATCAGCAATAACAGAACCACCGCCTTAGCATATACATCAGCTACTGGAGGGACTTAAATGCATTATATTGGCTCCAGGATCTGCTGTTGTCTAGACACAAAAAGTGTTTTGCTCGCATGGATACTTCCTATCTAATGCAATGCATCATCACAGAGAAACAATATATGCAGATTGACATACTATGATGAAACGAAGATAATGGCTTATAACTCACAGATAGTCAGGGTTAAATACAACTTGCAGTTTCGCCACGATGGGCTCAGCAAACGACACGCACCATGCAACAAGCAAGTGACGTAAGTTTTACGTCAGGACGTCATTGAGTTCGAGGCATGACCTTCCGTTATGAAGTTAGAGAGGAAACCATAGCTAACTGTATATTCATAGAATGATTTTATAATCAGACATGATGCAGACTGTCGCATGAAATCAATATTTTATTTATATCCTACTTTTTATATACTTTCCTGTTATCTTTTTAATTGATTACTAAATTCAGCTTTCCAGCAATACCTTTTTTTAGAAACTAAATCGCTATTAAATGCTGGCTCTGACATGCCCTCTTGCAGAATATTTTCTAAAAACTGATATTAAAGGGGTAGGTGAGCCGCCGTGGTGTAGGGGATAAACCTATGTCTTGTAAACCAGGGGTTGCAGGTTCGATTCCCGGCTTCTCTCAGTCTGTCAGATGAGACTTTAAACCATGGCCCGTCTTCTGAGACGCTTTAAAATCAGAACCACTGGCGGTGAGCCTTCAGGTGCTCCTGGACATAAAACCACAAAACAATAAACCCATCCGGCCAGTACTGGTTATAGCCACGAAACACGGCCACAAACAGGTATTAAAGGGGTACGCGCATTAGGGGGCTATTATGGCCCCCTCTAGAGCCAAAAACTGAAAATTGTTTTTCATCAATTTATCTTTTCGATTGGTTTATTAGAAGAATAACTGAAGTGTAAAATTTTGGCATTTATTTTAATTTTACCGTTGCTGTGGTAACAAAAATGCCCGACAGAATAGGGGCATACTTTGGAAACTAAGTATAGGGGGACATTCATTCTTGCAGCCGACACATCGTCTTTACCTTTAACACATTCCTATAAAATTTCATGAAGATTCCTAAACGATTACCGAGTTATGGTGTGTACAAGAATGGAAATTACACAAAATAAGCACAAAAACGATCAAAGGGCCATTACTCTGAAACGAAATAATGGAAAGTAATTATAATTGTATGAGACACTTTGTCTTGACCTATTACACATTCCTATAAAGATTCATGAACACATATATAACGGTTACTGAGTTATGGTGCGTAGACATCTTTTTTACAATAATCAAAGGGACTTAAAGCTGCATAGTCTGTAACTTTTGATCTTCCAATTTTAAAAATATTTTTTTTTATTTTTCAAGAACGCAGTAAAAAATACTCAAATTCAGGTAAACATTTTACCATTTTCGTAAATCTTAACAAGCTATCACTATCAAAACAACTGCATTTATGTTAAAATTCAACGGTCAATAATTATTGGAGGGACGCAAATAATTACCAACAAGAGAAAAATACACCTATTTGATAAGATAATTCACTTTTCCATGCAGTTTTCAGCTGTACTGAACATTTTTATTGTGAAAACATAGCTTAATTCTACTTTTACAAATGCTTTAAAAAGAAAAGATTTTTAAACTCGTTCTTTTTCTCCTTCTCTCTTGTCATTTTTCTCAGTTACTCGTGTCTGACTACCGGTGTCATTATCTCAGAAATTCTTCCCCATGTTCTTAGGAAGATTTTTTTATATATAATCACATCGGATAGGCGGCAATCGAAAACGTTATCAACAAACGACGAACGCGGATCAAAAATCGATAGAAACAGTGTTTTCGATTGCCATTTGTCGCCAGTTTCTATTGATTTTTGATCTACGTTACTCAGAAACTAAGAAAGGTCGTTGGCGACACATTGTCCTGACCTATTACACATTCCTATAAAGTTTCATAAAGATATGTGTACCGGTTACTGAGTTATGGTGCGTGCACGATTTTTACAATAACCAAAAGGAAATAACTCAAAAAGGGTGAATAACCATTTTTGTGTGCGACACATCGTCTTGACCTAATACTCATTCCTATAAAGTTGCATGAAGATATAGCAAGTGGTTACTGGTTTATGGGGTGTACAAGAATATTACAAGTGTATGAGGTTTCAACCAAAATGCGTTACCATTGCTCTACTTACTTGGTACCTCTAACGGTTACCAAGTTATAGAGCGGACACGAAATAACATTGCAAATGATCAAAGGGAAATTACTCCAATTATATCTAATTATATTATGGTTCTTGTGCATGACACATCGTCTTACTGTGCTCTAGAAGTGTATAAGGCTTCAACCAAATATATAAGCTTTAACATTGTTCTACTTACAGGGCAGAAAAATGCATTTAATTATGTTACAAGGGGAATAATTTGAAAAAAGCAAGAGTTATGGTTCATGTGCACGACCTGTCGTCTGAAACCGCTAAACAAATGTTTGAAGTTTCGTTAAAATACCTCTAACAGTTGCCAAGTTATAGAGCGGACACGAAATAGCATTGCAAATGATCAAAGGAAAATAACTCCAAAATATCCAAAGCAGAGTTATGGTTCTTGTGCCACGACTCATTCTGTACTGGAAGTTTATGAGGATTCAACCAAATAGTGTTCAACTTTCAGAGCGGACGAAAATTGCATTTAGTTATGTTACAAGGGGAATAATCTGAAAAATAAACATGCACGAATCATGGTTCTTGTGCATGACACGTTGTCTGAATGTGCTTTACAAATGTATGAAGTTTCGTTGAAATATCTCTAACGGTTATTTAGTTATAGAGCTCACATGATTTTGTGACTGACAGACAGACGGTCGGACAGACAGACAGACAGACGGACAGACGCAATAGAAAAACAATAATTCTCCCGACGCTTCTAAGGGGAAGACATAATAACGAGCAAACATCTTGTACATACGACATAGTAAGTTCAAATTACGTGATGACAAATCGTAATAACGGTAGTAGCGTAATGTTTAATATTGATTATTCTTAGTAGGTCAGATATATCTCACTGAAATTCCTTTGATACTGAAGCTCCCTCCTTTGTTGTTAGCGGGATGACTTTAATTTTAAAAAAAGTTGATTTCTGATTTCTTGATGGAAATTTCCCTAGCTCCCCTTCATATGGTGTATACATTTCGCTTCCTTATTTTTGCTGTTTTAGGCAATTTTGCCACAATTATTTAGAAAACTAATGCTTAGTTCGAAATGACCATCTTTTCCAATCATAATCATTTATAGGCGAGTTCGGTAAAAATATAATTCCTATGTGAAATGAAACTAGAATTTTCAATTTATTTTTTTATTCTTATATCAATATTAATTTTAGAAAAAGTGGCCGTTGGGTTTCTTATTTTCACATCCGGTCAAAAATGCATATTACTTGACTTTGCCCCATCTCATGTTAACAAATCTATAGTCACGTTAATGACAATTCTACACTAATAAACTCTTAAAGCGCACAAACTGCATTATTAAATTACCCATTGTAGTCTTAACGTTGGCTTTAGGGGACAAACAATAAGCAGGCAGGTAGAGCAATTGTGACAGTCCGTGCGCGCTAAACAACAACAAAAGAATCTTGGGCAAATAGTTGGTACCAGTGGAGTGCATTTAAGCCCCACGGTGGCTTGGGCTGCTTTCCGTTCTAAGGTGGTGGTTCTGTTGCTGTTGATCTGTTGTTTGGTGTGCTTCACATTGGTAGTGGGGGTTCTGTGTTTGTTTCTGTTTTGTTGTGCATTACTTTGTGACCTTTCTAGTTTTGCCATCATTTTGAAGTGGACGAGATAGTTGATTGCTTTGCTTTTATTTTCTTACGTAGTCTTGTTACTGTTTATGTTTTTGTTTTACTTTTCCTCACGGTGCCATGGGTTGGTCTGCGGTGTGTGAATGTGGTACTTCCTGATCATACTCACTTACTTTTGATAAGTTTGTATTTAACAGTTTGACTCTGAGTTTTGATTTTTGTCTCCAGAATGTGTAAGAAATGAATTGAGTGATACAGACGTAAGATCTAAACACATGGAACGAGAAAAGAACAGATAAAACTGTCGTAAGGCTTTGCCTGGCGTGCCATACAAACTTTGTAAATGATGAATATGTTTTAGGATCGGTGCCTTTTATCTTATATACTGTTACACATACACTTCGAAAGAGTTGCCATGAGTTTAATAAACACCAGGAGATTTGTCATCAACGTCTTAATCATAGTATTTACCTTGTCTTCACCGTTTTTTGTGTTTTAAAAGTACCTACAGACATACACTACACCTACCGTTTAAAACTTTCCTACACTAAATATGTTCTAATGTAAGTGACTTCAATATTACTGCTTAGTTATTAAAAGGTGGTTAACAATATCATAAAATTCGTAAAGCATTTTCTATATTCTACCACAGAGATTCCTGCAGTATTGGGTTTAATACCGTTCTGCAACAGGGCATTTAAGATCCGGTATGTTATGATGAGTGTAGTTTATAAATTCATTGATCTGTTGGAAAGCATAATAGTCAAGATCAATTCAAAAAGATAACCAAACGTTTTAAATAAGTTGGATATAACATAGATATTTTTCGATAGTCTGCATGTCTGGTTGTAAGCACAATCACTGTTTATAGCTTTTGTATCCTCCTTAACTACAAGACGGTGGGTCAGGCCTCAGACTCAACTATGGCAATTTACGTCTAAAAGCTTTAATCGGTCGGTTGGTGCCTGATGCATATCTTAGGCTGGGACCACCATGACTCAGCTTGCGGTTTTCTTGAGCGCTGAATATTTGTGAGACGTTAGCACATGTCTTTGTCCGTTTCATCATAGTGTGTTAAATATGATGTTTCTCTGTGATGGTACATTGTATATATACGTTAGGAAGCCGCCATGCGAGCAACACAATGTTATTTTTAACAACAACATAATCTAGGGCAAAGAGTTGGTACAAGTAAGATGCATACAAGCCCTCCAGTGTTGTACGTTGCTATAAAATCTAAGCCGGTGGTTGTGTTGTTGTTGATTGATTGTTTATTGTTGCTCCCATTGTGTGTGGGGGGATTCTGAGTTTGATTCATCCTTTGTTATGCAGTACTTGGTGTCCTTCCTATCTTTGCAATCATATTGATAACAAAGTGAGAGCTGGTTGCTTTTCCTTTAATTGTCTCCTGATGTCTTGTTACTGTTTGTGTTCTCTAGCTCTTCCTCGTTATGCCAGGGGTTTGTCTGCAGTGTGTGATTGTGGTAGTTCCTGATCAAACTCACTTTCCTCAAACAACGTGATGGAATCTCGTGAATGCAGTATAGCAAGTTGAAATTACATGATGACAGATCGTAGTAACGGGCTGACATCTCGTTAATATAACATAACACATCATAATAACGAGATAACATCTACGTGATGGCAGGTCGCTTTAGCTATATGACAACACGAAATTACG
This sequence comes from Loripinus fragilis, assembly GCA_964019695.1. Lineage (NCBI taxonomy): Eukaryota > Metazoa > Mollusca > Bivalvia > Lucinida > Lucinidae > Loripinus > Loripinus fragilis. The sequence continues at coordinate 507,472 of CAXHUL010000179.1, forward strand.
ATATAAGTTATGATAAATTGAATATAAACTTGCCATGTTGTAATTTCATACTGTTCTGTAGTATTTACGAGATGTCATCTTGTTATTACGACTTAAAATCACAAATTACGAGTTGTATAAACAATATATAATCAAGTAATTTCAACTTGTTTTTCTATTTCTTTCTTCAAGAAATTCATTTCTATTGTGTTCTAATAAGGCATACCGGTGATAGGTCTCAAAGTCTGGGATCTTCCTAGAGATACGCATGTTGTCGATCCTGTAATTATACATCACAATACAATATATTTCATTAGGCAATAATCATACACCTATTTTATAGCCTACTCAATGAATTGTTTATACGTCAATGTAATAAAGCTAAACTAATTGTTCTGAGAAACATCTAATGTTCCTAACTGTTTAACTAGTGTCATCGTTGATAATCTGATGACGAATCACATTATATAATACTAGTTATTTGAGAATTATAATAGGTTATAAAAGCATACAAGGGTACAATATATGTAATATTCAGCGATGATCTGAGAAATTGTACTTTAGTGCATTCCAGCAATTATTATGTAAAAGACGTTTGAAAAGTATCCAAAATAACACAATTTTGCATGTTTTCTAACCACGAAAACGCTCTAAATCTTGAATGTCATCACAATCGTAAACGTTTCTGATTCATATCATAATTTTAATGACGTATGGTGCTATGAAGTTCTTAGGCGTGCCAGCTAAGAGATTCATATATAAAAGGGAACGTCAAATGAGCAAATAAATTGTCATACATGTAAATGAACATATCTTAGTTGAAGAGGTATACCCTTTGTAAACACCCCTGTCAAAGCAGGACTATTACGTATGAACACATGCATTATATTATACATGCTACAATTATGATAATACAAATTACAGCATGCATTACATTGCTAATACCTATCGAAGATTGCTTAATATTAGAAGAAGAAGAAGAAGAAGAAGAAGAAGAAGAAGAAGAAGAAGAAGAAGAAAACAAAAATAACCCATGGGGAATTTATCTAAACCGTTGCCTATAAAGTGTAGTGGTAATCAGATTGAACATAGTTATATGTATTAAAACATTTTACGAGATGTTATTATCAAGTTTAAGAAATGTCTTTTGAAGACAAAAAAAGATGGACTATATTCAGAAATCAATTGAAATTCTTCATTATAATTAGGTTTCCAACCTAATTTCATTGTATAATTTATGTTTAAAATCCATACTTGAAAATAATATTAAAATGGGTAATAAAATAATGGTAAGATTGAAACCGTCACTTATTTAAGCTATTGGTAATCGTGACAGTGTGCCTTTTTGGGAGATAATCCCTGGAAGAAGAATCTTTAAAAACACAGAGTCATGCTCCATGTAAACTACCTAATCATCATTATGCAAAACAGAAAATGGATTGTTTGGAGCTTGTTTTGTATTTGTTCTTTTTCTTTTTGTGCTTGTTATCTCAGATACTGCTGTTTTTATCTTCTTTTTACTGTTTTGTCAGCTTCCCTTTCTCTACTTTTTTCTTCTTCTCCTCATCATTTTCTCACCATGACCTAGGATGAGGAGGTGAGGTACTTGTTCCTTGTGTATATTTTGTTTTTTCTTGTGTTTTCTCTGATGCTTTTTGTTTTGTATATTCTGTGATGTTTACTTCTGTCTGTGTACTTTTGTCTTCATTGTATGTTGTAATTGCTTACTTTTTGCAGCACTTGTTTTGCAGCACTCGCATATGGTTTTGCTGTGTAAAATTGTTCAGATTGTTTACGAACATCTGCAAATGATATGTTGTTTTCACATTTTATTGTGACGTGACGATTGTTCTCTCTTTCTACCATTGTGGCCATCGTTTGGAGTTTGCAGGGTGATCACTTGAGCAGTTGGGCTGGTTTCTCGCACACGCCAGATAGACCACAATGTTCAGGTTCAGCACAGTTGCAGCATGCAGCATGTCTACCACACTTGTTTTCGTGATGACCAAACAATTGACAATTGTAACATCGAAGGGGGTTGGATATAACTTGGATGTCATGCGACAGTCTGCATGCCTGGTTTTAAACCCGATCACGGTTTATAGCTATGGTTTCCTCTTTAATTGCACGACATTGTGTCAGGCCTCAGACTCAATGATTGCTCTGACGTAAAGCTTTAATCAGTGGGTTGGTGCCTGATGCGTATCTATAGCTGGACCCACTGTGGCTCAACTTGAGTTTTTCTTTAACTCTAGCTATCTGTGAGCCCTTTTCTTTGTTTCATTATACATTTGATTAGAGTGTTTCTCCATGATGATACATTGCAATAGTTAGAAGGCTTTCATGCGAGCTGAACTTTTCTTGTACATCAACAGCAGCAGAATCTAGGGCGAAGATTTGGTACCAGTATAATGCATTTAAGCCCCCCGATGGTTTAGGCTGCTGTCCGTTCTAAGGCGGTGGTTCTGTTGTTGTTGACGCGTTGTTTATTGTCACTCCCATTGTGGGAGCCTGCTATTGTTCTATGTTTTGTTTTACGTTACTTTATGTCAATTCTAGTTTTGCAATCATCTTGATGGGGAAGAGAGAGCTGGTTGCTTTGTTTATTTTGTCTTCTTGGTGTCTCGTGATTGTTGTGTGGCTCTTCTTCGCGGTACCATAGGTTTGCCTGAAGTTTGTGTTTGTGCTATTTCCTGATCATACTCACTTACATTTTTGGGTATATAGACATCTACTTTTACTTGTATAAAGCCAATTGTAACAGCTGTTGGTAAGTTAGGTGAATTATAATGTAAGAACAAATGTGTTAGTTGGTTTCATAATACCATCACGACGGACAGTGATTCTATGAACATCCGTAACTCCCTGTTAAGCATGAACTCCAGGATATGCTCGTGTGTCACTTTTCTCAGGGCAGGGGAGTGTACAATACTCTTTGATGTTTTCATGAAAGAATTGAGTATTACAGAGCTTTCTATTTCACAAACCGTCTTCATCTCTTGAAGACTGTTTGTGTGTGGTTATTTAGCACATAGTATCAAAAGAACACCAGATCAAAAGTTTTTTTTTATACACGTCGGTTCCACTGCTTTGCTCAATATGGTTTTATGTATATGTACTACAAACGGAGAAAGAGGAGAAATAGTCTCTCTTTCTTTTTTTTCTGAATGAATTATTAAAATCTGGGTACATAAGGTTTTTGTGTTGAGGTAGACGAACTTGATTTAGCTGGTTGAGAAGCTGAGAACGAGTTTTCAGAGTCAATGTCTGAAGTCGATATATGACGTGTTTTGCTAATTGTTAAGCCATGCTAGTTTAGTTGAAAGGTTCATCCTCTATGCTCCCCACCCACCCTGGAGCCCAGCAAGGGAGCACTTTAATGGAGTGGATTTCCAACCTACAGTGCCACAGATACATAGAAGGTATACGTATACTGGCACAAATAAAATATGCATGATTGACCCGTTTAGCCTCTGTTTTCAAGGAATATTTTAGAGAGAGTATAAGGGAATAAAGACATAGTTGGCATCAGAACGATACTATATAATAAAGAAGTGTTTTGTTTTACATTTTGAGCTTCCTTGGGCTTAGCATGACAAAGCAGATTAGAAACACCGAGTCGTGCCTCCCCTCCGTCTACCCCGCCAAAGAGGCTGAAGAGACGTGTTGAGTCATATAGAATTTTTAAACGTCCTTATTCTGCACGCTCTCATTCTCCAGGCCACCCCTTCGAGTTACAGAGAAAGCCACCCACGGCAAACTGGTGGAGCCCTACTCTCAGCTGTTGACGAAAGGGGACAAGTATTTCAATCAATATCGTCCGCTAGTGTAAAGTGAGCCACAGAGACCACGGCTACTTGGTAGGGTCGCTCCGGGGATGTAGGCCTTAAGGTCAGAGTGATAATGCCCATAAATGTATCGTTTCCATTCCGTCAATTTGTTGCGTCCATCCTATAAAGAGAGATAGAGATTTGTATAGCAATGAGGCTCAAGGAGGAGACAATAGAAATCGTGGGAATTTACACAATTTGCTATCAGTGTGTGTGTGTGTGTGTGTGTGTGTGTGTGTGTGTGTGTGTGTGTGTGTGTGTGTGTGTGCAAATTAAGAAGGATAAGAGACTAGCTTGATGTATCATCTGTACAATATTTACTACATGTAATTACTAATACTCGTAAGTACAACAAACACAAGGTTCTATGCGACACGATACTGGTATTACCTGCCTGTAAATCCAATTGCGATAAAATTATCAAAAAACACAAAACATACATGCTGAAACAATATATGATGTATGACTGCTGATAGTGTGCATTCTAATAAATGATAATTCCCTCGAACGCGGACTTAAAATGTTTGACTGAGTTTTGAAAATCGAGAAGAAGAATAAACACGAATACAGGTACATCTGTTTAGCCTCGCCGAGTGAAAGCCTGTTTACAACTTGCAAGTTTATTAAAATTGCCGATATGCCTCACTTCTGCATTTTTAACAGCATTTAACCAATGTATTTTCCTGAAGTGTCGACAATCTGAGCATCATGGTTTATTTATACTATATTGCTTTGTTGGCTGGTGTGAGTCTCAATTGGTCAGAAGTTGCAAAACATATTTTCTCGTGACATGACATTAATTAGTGGGCACTTTGATGCTACAGATAGGAGGTTGTAATTAAAGAGGCTCTTTGAAATGAAAGAAAGGCCAGCTTATGGATAGTTTATACTTATCATAGATTCAAACAGACATGCATTTGTAGGCATACAATTAACCTGAGTCTTCATTTATATCCTTTATGTTTGAGAATGCGAGCAGCGATACAAAAGTAGCAGCTCAGTCTGATTATACTGGAGGAGGGGATATCGTTTGAAGTATTTTAAGATTACCGCTACGATAATTCTGAATACCCATGTTGTCCTGATTCTTCCTATTATTGTAGGTTTCGGTTTACTCTGGCATAATACAGTATTTTGAAGTAGAAGTCGTTTACAGTGATATAGCAACCATATTGGTTATCCGAACAGAACGTGTTTTTTTTTTGTAAATCGGTCATAATGCCTCAACACTCGGGTAAGTCCGTCACAGTTCAGGATTCGAATCATGCCTTGGGTATATATAAAGAGCATATGTGTATAACTATGAACCCAAAAGCTCCATTTTGTTAGATGGAATTGGCGTATGAAAAATTAGTTCTGTAGCATGTGGGTTCAGCTCTATAAAAATCGATTATTCTGATTATCCGCAAAAAAGTTTAATCAGCAGAATAAATGAAGTTTACGTTTTTTTCAATAAAATTATATCGTTATAGCTATATTATATTGAAAAATTCATTAACGTACTAATAACCGTTTGTTTTGCTACAATCACACTTGTTATTGTGTTAACATGGTTTCTGTGATGCCAGCGTCACGTTATATAACGTCCGCATCACGTTATCATCCGCGTTATCAAAGTAGATCCTCGATGACCATATGTGGTCTGAGTCCACGGAATATCGCGGAATTGGTCGAGGCAGTTCCGATTGAATGCCTCAAATAAAGTTTCAGTTCAATCTAATTTATGGTTCAGGAGGAGATGTTGAAAATGGGAAAAGCTAAAAATGAAAGACGGCAAACAGGCCAAACAATAACCTGTCATCTGGGCTAAAACATTTGTATACTAGTCAAAAATTCTAACCGTCCACATGTGTTTTCAAAGCTATAATGATAAGCTCTGTATCGATTTCATTTGCATTTTCGAATAGGCATTTAACATTTGAACACCTTGTTTGACAACTATACATACAAAAATTACCAAACCAGCCTCATTTTAAAATATCATCATTGCCGGTTATTTTCAATGAATAATACTACACATTTCTTAGCTCAATCCCGCACTATAATCATTTAAAAAGACATACTACGGGAACAACATGTTTCCTTATATAGATAGTTCTTCAAGGGGGTCCAAGAAGCAAAACTCATCTGGTATCAACCTGGTACCTGAATTTATCACCTTGGTCATCTCCATTAAAACGGACTATGACTCGCAACTATTAATCAAACACGCCATAACACCTGTCAGTTAACGAATATTGAAGAATGACGTAATCTTAGCTCTATTGTAAAGTGTATGCTGACAGGGCCATATTTCATAAATATTTAGTGCAGTGTCCCCTAAAGAGTTCAATGTGAGTTTGGCTTAAGACATGAAAACGTTTTGCAGGATGAAAGTGGGTTTTTTAAACAAGCAATGTCTAACAAATTTGTGACAAAATGCGAATTAAAAATGGGGGTACCAATATTCAAAAGGACAAGTATTGTTTAATATTTTGTCAACATTTTACTGCCATGGACAAATTGCATGTCTTATTATATACTTAGTATTGAAATACAGTAAAATATTGACTAAATATAATGTATATTTGAAAAAAGTATATTTCATGGCAGCCACTGTAAAAATATAAAAATTTGTACATCACGACTGTAAAAATCAAGCTGTATTTCACGGGTGAAATTTGATGTCCCCTGCTTTCTCCGTTGACTTCCTTGAGCCAAATTCAGATTTTCAAACGCCTATAACTTTCTTATTAGTGGACAAAACACAGAGTGTGGGTATTCATTTTCTTTATTAGATCGCAAGGTAAATTTTGGTTATAAAATAGTCGGGATTTGCTGAAATTTTAATTTCTCTACTCCTGCACCTGTGGTTTTAGTTTTGGCCGATGCAACGTCATCATTAATATGACGTTATGTGCGAACGTGTATGACGTCATGACGTCATATAGCAAAAATAATCTGTATTTTACGCTTCACTCGATAAAATAAATGGCATATTTATTCCAAAAATGTGATATCCTCTATTGACTATTTCGGAATGCAAAAAGAGTATTCAAAAGAACGCAGGTCATTTTCGATTTTGAAGAAATCAATAAAAATATAGGTAGCCAGTAAGGGATGTTGGCCATTATAATAAAGTTTGACTTATCTAGAATCTAGAACCTAAGTGAAAATACATTTAAAATAAACAACACGCTAGATACTTGAGCTTTGAAGCTTTAGTTGATTATGATCAGTACATATAATGAACATGGCTGTTTTATTTTGAAAGTCAGACAAAATCATGATATCTATAAAACCGAAATTTTAAAACAAATGCTTTAATCATCTTGATCGTGCGTATCAAACAATTACATGTAGATTGGAATTGTTTAGCTGTGTAAGGTCAAACAGTATAAAACCTGCTAGCAATACGTGGTAGCATGACAATGCTAGCAACATGACCAATGCGTACAACATAGACTGATCAGCTCTGGAGTACGCTTAAAGAAAAGCATAAAGAACCGGGGAAGCATTAGCCCCCTATTCATGCAGAAAGACATTCTGAACTGACTGGTTTGATGCCTACGATGGCCCAAACGTAAGTCAGTACGACAAGGACAATTACACAATTACACACCGCAGACCACAGCACAGTGAGGAAGAGACACAGGACACTAGCAGCCACTGTACGGCAAGAAGACAATGAACTCAGCCACAAGAGTGGATCCAGAAAATTCCGACAGGGGCGGGGATCCAGTCAATGTGTTTTTTTAATGTTCTTTTTTGTATTTATTTGTTTCATCAACGTATTTCACAGTGTCGAACGAACAATTGGACCCTAGAGGTTCAATTACTTTATGAGAGGGGTTCGTACCAGAACTTCTAAGGACACCTATCGCCACGTATTATTTTCCAGGGGTTCCCGCACCCCATGTCCCCTCTGGATCCGCCCATGAGACAATTCTCTCCTCTTTAGCGTGATAATTGCCAGACTAGAAAGGACACGAAGTAAAAGGACCAAATACGAAACCCCAACAAACGTTAGGAGCAAAAATACTTTTGTATTTCAACACTCGCGGCTGGATACTTTAATTTAAGAATGAATACATAGTGAAATTATTGTATCCAAACAGGGTAAACATAGCCCGGTGACCTAGTCAATTTAAAAAGAAGAATCAACTCTTTTTCTTTTTTAAAGACTGTTAATTATTGGTTTACTCTTAAAGTGCATTAGGTATAAATCTCAAGGTACACTAATATCAGTTGTTAGTGTGATGGTGGTCTAATACTGGCCTCAATGCAAAATGCGTAAAATCTATTAAGTCTGGTTGACTATTTACTTACAGGGTTGCGATGGAAAGATCTAGAAAGGCAGGTACATGTAAGTATGTTAAATATTGTGTGCTGTCGCAGTAAGACTCTAAACGCCTGCGCGTATTTATGTAGAAGACATATATACCTATCGTGCACTAGATACATTTGTACACCTCAAACTACGAATTTGAATTTCTGTATTTTAAGGATTTCGTTTGACTGGAATATGCAAAAACCTGTCGCAGTGCAATCTTCTACCGTCGAACATTCAAATGGTGGGAATTTATGATCAGATATAAAACAAATGTTAGCTTAGACGACATTTAATTTAAACCAACATTGATAGTAATGAGATTCACCTAAGTTATTTAGTATGTTTGTAAAGGACATGTAATTACAGGAACCATAAGGAGCTATCATTTCAAACATCATTAATATACCGCCGATGAAGCGCTTTTTGTAATAGATTGACGCTTGTATGTCAAAAATTAATATTCACTCTATAACCTATAATACGCATCGGTACGAAATAGGGCTTTAGCAAAAACAATACAAGCGACTGGAGCGAGTGTTACCAAAATGATAAAAATCATAGATCACAGTTCGTATTTCATTACTCAAATTGACTCCACTTAGGGACTGCATGTAACTATATTCAAAGTATACCTTTTGGGGATTTATATCGTCGGAAATACAGTCGGAAATTTAGTTTAACGGCGGTGTGAGAGCGGAGCCGTAAAACGTGATTTTCGACCGTATAATCGACGATATATCACCTCCCCAAATGAACATTTTAAATATGGATATCCCCATTCAAATGGACCTCTGCAGTCTTGTATTTAATTGGAACGTTGCCAGAAAGTGAGGAAGAGGGCAAAGATCAGGAATCGATACAATCAAGCACCACACCTGGCCCAGGACATCAATAGGAAAGTGGCAACGTCACAATTAGACATTACAAACAAGAGCCAAGAGGTCAGCCCTTTCCCAGCAGGTGACAACAAGATATTAACTAACAGACGTGCATGAAAGCATAACAAAACAATACATAAATAACATAAATGATACACAAAAGAAGAACCGCCTTGGAACGGTGAGTAAAATATTTTACTGGAGGGCTTAAACCGGTTTAACGGCGCCAACCTCACCCTTAATTCAGATGTGGATCAAGACATATAGATATTTGGTTTGCATGAAAGACCCATAACTTATCAATGCATCATCTCCTAAAACATATAAAGCAAGATATAACGAGGAGATAAAGCAAAGAGAAGGACTCAACAGTAAATAAAACTGAATACTGGAGCAAAAGAAATCCAACAGGTAAACCCTGGTGGGCCCGAACCATCATAGAGTCTGAAGTCCGACCCACCGGCGAGCAATTAGCCAACCATGATTGGGTTTTCTACCGAGCATGCAGTCTGTTGCAATACATTAATGTTATAGCCAATCTTTTTATAATGGGAAATTATTTTAATGAACTGCGCTGAAAAAATAATTAGAGCCAACAATCTTCTTCAATTTATACACCAAGTCACCATAGAAATCACGTTCCCAAAGTCCCTGGCACAAGAGAGATTTAAGTCCAACTTGGAATTTAGAAATCAAATCATAGTATCGTCTATAAAATTTTGAAAATGTTTTGCGAAGTTTATGATACCGATAGCCTTGTTTAAGAAGTTTCTGAGTTAACAATTTATTGCGAGTGTTGAAGTCAGCAACATAGCTAGATGCTCTAGCAAAGCGAATGAGTTGAGAGATATAGACTCCATAGGATGTAGAACGAGGAACATCACCATCTAAAAATGGGAAATCGACAATTTTAAAATCAAAGTCGTCACGTTAATCATAAATTTTGGTAGAAACAATATCATTAGAAATTGCCAAATGCAAGTCTAAAGATGCGACGTTTGCGTGATGCCAAAAAGACATCGTCATGTCGTCACGAAGGTGTGCGTCGCCGGTTAGCTATAAATGCATCCATTACAAGTAAAATAGTTAAGTTAATCATGAAGTTGTATGATCATTTGAAAACTTGATTAACAAAAAAGTATCAATACAAGAGTAATGAAGTTCAGAATTTTTAAAAGTTGAAGTTTGCACTGGATAATGAAAACACTGATCACTTTATAGCCTCTGTGAAGCCCTTCATCTAAAATCTAAAGTTGTTTGTCATCCAATCAGAGTTCTTAATTCTGAAACTTCTCAAACAAGGCTATCGGTATCATAAACTTCGCAATTTTTTTTTTCTAGATTTTACCGCCGATACTATAATTAGTATCTAAATTCAATACTGGTCTAACTCTCTCTTGCGCCAGGGGCTTTCGAATCAAGACTTTTTATGGCGACTTAGCGTATAAATTAAAGGAAAGTATTGGCTCTAATAATTTCAACCCAGTCTATTGAAATAATTTCATATTATAAAAAGATGTGTTATAACAG